>ML786900.1:88322-177922 GCA_009831015.1 Picea engelmannii | reverse complement strand
AAGGACAGGTCTTCAGTCGGTTCCAAGAGTTCAAAGCTCTTGTGGAGAACCAGACAGGGAAGAAAATCAGAGTCCTGAGATCGGACAATGGGGGTGAGTATACCTCCAAGGAGTTCATGGACTTCTATGCAGGAGAGGGCATCAAGAGGGAGTTGATTGTTCCTTACAACCCACAGCAGAATGGGGTTGTAGAGAGGAAAAACAGGGCCATTGTTGGGGCTGCAAGAGCCATGCTACATGATCAGGGGCTGCCACTATTTCTATGGGCTGAGGCATGCTTCACTGCAGTTTATCTGCAGAACAGGAGTCCCCACAAGGCTGTGGGGAGCATGACTCCTGAAGAGGCTTTCCCTGGGAAGAAGCCTGAGGTGGGGCACCTTCGTATTTTTGGGTGCATCACATTTTCATATGTCCCTTCTGAGAAGAGGACAAAGTTGGAGCCCACGGCAGAGAGAGGGATCTTTGTTGGGTACAGTGAGACTTCAAAGGATTTCCGTATTTACCTTCCTTCCTTGAGGAAGACTGTCTTGAAGAGGGATGTCAGATTTGAGGAGGACGGAGCCTTTAGGAAGTCTAGAGGGACAGAGAAGGTTGAGCAATCTTCACCACAGATTCAGGTGAGTCTGCAGCAGACTACAGTGACACAGAGTTCGGGGCCACCAGTTTCGGGGACGATAGGTTCACAGGTGACAGGGCCACAGGTTTCAGGTTCGCAGGCTATTGGTCCACTAGTTACAGGATCGAGTACTTCAGAGTCTACTTTAGGATCATTGTCTTCAGGAGATGGAGTTGAGCAGGGAGAGTCCCCTCCACAGGACACTACTTCAGAGAGGAGGAAGCCCAAGTGGCTTCAGGACACCTTGAGGGAGGCACAGGGTTCAGCGGGGAATCCCAGACAGGCAGTGAGGGAGAGTAAACCTCCCGAGAGGTTTTGCAGCTACATCGCGATGGTGAGCAGTATTCGGGAGTCTGAGCCTTCCACTTTTAAGGAGGCCACTGGTAGACAAGTATGGAGAGATGCCATGATGGAAGAATACAATTCCATCATGAAGAACGATGTCTAGGAAGTTGTTCCTAGACCTGAGGGGAAGTCAGTGGTGACTTCCAGGTGGCTCTATAAACTAAAGCATGTTGCAGATGGCAGCATTGAGAAGTACTTGTGGCTCGGGGGTTTTTACAGGTTGAGAGAAT
The DNA here is from genome assembly GCA_009831015.1 of Picea engelmannii. Lineage (NCBI taxonomy): Eukaryota > Viridiplantae > Streptophyta > Pinopsida > Pinales > Pinaceae > Picea > Picea engelmannii. Next base: position 176,731 of record ML786900.1, on the reverse strand, counting down.
CAACTATGATGAGACCTTTGCGTCAGTTTCTAGATACACTTCGATCAGGGCAGTGATCTCCATTGCAGAAGAGATGGGTTGGAAAATCCACCAGATGGATGTGAAGACCGCATTTCTGAATGGTCTTATTGAGGAGGAGGTGTATATTGAGCAGTCATTGGGCTTTGAGGTGCATGGGAGAGAGTCTCATGTGTGTAGACTGAAGAAGGCATTGTATGGGTTGAAACAAGCTCCCAGAGCTTGGTATTCGAGGATGGATGCATATTTGCAGCAGTTGGGTTTTGAGAAGAGTGAGGCGTATCCCAACCTATACGTCATTGTGGTTGGAGAGGATCCTCTCATTCTTCTGCTATATGTGGATGATCTTTTCATTACAAGGGCAGAGAGACTCATCAGCAGCTGCAAGGAGAGCCTTGCTTCAGAGTTCGAGATGACTGACATTGGACTGATGCATTACTTTTTGGGATTGGAGGTTTGGCAAGAGCTTGGACACATCTTCCTAGGACAGGGGAAGTATGTGTGTGACATTCTGAGCAGATTTCAGATGGGGGATAGCAGGCCCATGACCACTCCCATGATTACCAACTGGAAGAAGCTTCATGCTTCTGAGTCACAGTTGGTGGATTCCACTTTGTATCGTGATTCGTCAGTTGATCGAGTCATTGATGTATTTGGTCAATACTAGGCCAGATATTTGTTTTGTTGTCAACACTCTCAGTCAGTTCATGGTGGAGCCTAGGAGAGTGCACTAGGTGGCAACAAAACATGTGCTCAGGTATCTTTGTGGTACGATAGATTATGGTCTGGACTATCAAAGAGGAGATGGAGTTCGTCTGGTTGGCTATACAGACTCGGATTGGGCAGGATGTGTCAGTGACAGGAAAAGCACTTCAGGGTGTTGTTTTGGATTGGGATCAGCAGTTGTGTCTTGGTTCAGTCAGAAACAAAAGTCAGTGGCTTTGAGTTCTACAAAGGTTGAGTATATGGCAACCAGTCAGGCCAGTTGTGAGGCCCTTTGGCTTCGCAAGATGCTGGTGGGATTGTTCGATGTGTAGTTGAGGCCTACTGTGATTTACTGTGATAATCAGAGTTGCATTAAACTCTTGGAGAATCTAGTTTTTCATGACCGGTCTAAGCATATCGAGATTCGTTATCACTTCATCCGTGACTATGTTCAGAGAGGAGTTGTGGAGCTACAGTACATATCTACAGAGGAGCAGGTTGCAGACATACTCACCAAGGCATTGGGCAAAGGCAAGTTTGTATTTTTCAAGGACAAGCTTGGAGTGGTGAGTAACACTTTCCTCGGTAAGAGGGAGTGTTAAATTTTTAATAAAATAAAGTACCTAGGCAAGTGTTTCTCATCCCTAGGCGCCTAAGGGGTGAGAAAGTGCCTAATGTGGGCCCTAGTCATTTAATTTGTGAGATGCAAATTAAAAGGTGACTTTAAGACTTTAGAGAGGGTGAATGAAGAGACATTAAATCTTAGCCACTCATCTAATCTAATCTCAGCCATTAGATTGGAAAACTCCTCACCTACCTCATGAGGTCGATTAGGGTTGGAGGGCGCACCCATTGTTGGGTTGTTGTTTCATTTTGAGAGGGCAAGAGAGAGAGCATTTTCGAGCAGCAAGAGAGCAGCCATTTTTGAGAGCTAGGGCATGCATCCCAAGGCAGTCTACTAGCACAGATTTCGAGGCAAGGAGTTCAGCATTCACAGGAGGCCATATAGCACGGATTCCAAGGTCCGTACAGTCTCGTGGGAGCACAGAAATCGAGAAAAGGGAGCAGCATTTATTACTGGTCGTACAGTACAGATTTACTCGGTCCGTACAGTTCAGTTTTGGCACAAATTTCGGGGAGGGAACAGCAACTGTACTCAGTCCGTACAGTACGGATTTACACAATCTGTACAGCCTCTTTATTGCACAGAAATCGAGGTGTGTTGTGTGTAATTTCTGGAAAGAGTGGCACGGTTTTCTACGAGGCTGTACAACCATTAATACACCCAGAAAGTTGCTGCTACAGTTGGCACAAATTTCAAGGTGACCGTACAGCATTTTGGAGGCACAGAAATCGAGGAGCAGACCTGTATTTGATTGCAGAAAATTCTGGAAAGAATTTTGAGGAGTTGGCTCATTTTCCTGTGTGAAGATTTGGCACGGTTGTCGAGATAAGTTTGTCATTTAAATTTCAGAAGATGAATATGATGTAACAAAATTCTCTGAAACTCCTAAATAATAAAAATCTCCCTCTCTCACTGGTTTTCCCCTTGTGGATTTTTCCAGGGTCGATGTTAGACCAAAAATATCTCTGTCTATAATTTGATGAGATTTATGTGTTGTTGATATTTTATTTCTGCGTTATAAACGATGTTCAGAATCCTCATGTTTCAGTTTTGAAATTTATTTTCTGCTCAGTTTTTATATGCTGATATAAAACCGGGTTTGGGCATTAAACATTGGCTGAAAAATCAGCGAGACTGAAACTGGGTTGGGGTCTGAAAATTTACACGTGTCACATCTGAAACACTAAATCCTTGAAATGTCTTTTCTATGTTCATAACCTGAAACTGTTGAAGTTTTCTTGTCCTTGAATGCTTTGCCAAAGCTTCTTCTACTTCTTCTTCCTGTCTTTGAATGAGAGGCAAGGGCTTGATTTTCATCATGATGGGCGTCTTGCACTCCTCTGGCTGTCAATTCGGTTTCCTCCTGAGTGCAGTCTATCCATAGATGATCAAATTCAGGTAAATCTGCTCTTCCACTGATACTTTGAAGGAATGGTTCCCAATGTCTTGGAAGAGCATTGAGAGTAATCATGACAAGTTCTTTGTCTATTGTTGTTTCTCCAATGGCACCTAGCTGATCTCTGATCTCTGAAATCTTCATGAAGAAGGTAGCAATGGTGTCGGCTTTCGTCATCTTGATATTTTAAAGTTGGTGTTTCAAACTGAGAGTTATGTTTGTGTTGTTGTTCTCAAACATCTTCTTCAATGCATCATACATCTCATAAGTTGTCTTCGGGGTAGGAGATGTGAGGTACTAGATGATCTCTTACTGAATAGATGATTCTCTTCCTTGCTTTGACATTGTTTGCCTTCCATTCAGCCTTCTCTTCATTGATTGATGTTGCTAGTAGAGTCTTTTCTATCAAACTCAATAGGTCATCCTCTTCCATAGTGATGTGTAATCTTGACTTCCAGGCGCTGAAGTTGCTTGTTCCATCAAGCCTATCTTCCACCAAAGTTGTGTTCCTCATGGCTTGCAGATTCTTCACAAACCCTAACGGCTAGGCTAGGCTAGAAACCCTAGGTTTTGTTGGACTTATGACCGCCAACAATAAGCCTTTAGATAGTCAAAAGAACCTCAACAAGTTTGCAAGAATACCCCAACAAGCTGCAAAAACCCTAAACCGAAATTTTGTAGAAACCCTAGGGCCAGAAATCAAAATTTCTTCGATTTGCAATCTGAGAGTTGCAGGAGGTGCGTTGAAGGAGGTCGTACTTGCCTATGCAAAAATTAGGCCCAATGTTCAAGTGGAAGGTGCTAAAACTAGCTTGACAATGGATGGGGCCATTTTTGCAGTTGCAGCAAGAAGGTGAGGGCTGGCTCTTCAATGGCTTGTGCAATGGCTCTTCATGAACTCTGCTCTGATACCATGTTGAATTTTTAATGCTTTGCTCAAGCACATGTAGTTTATTTCAATTTAGCATGAACTTGAGCCATAAACAATGCAGTAACACAATATACAATAGTTGCAGTAACCAAGATCACAAGAAGAATAACCATGCACAAGAACACAAGAAGTTATCCTGGGAAAACCATTCTCAATCAAGGGAAAAACCCAGCAATCCTTTGCTATAGAGTCAAGAGAAGATCCCCCACAACATAAACCCTAGAGCACACAAGAGGGTGCTTCTATGACCTTGAAACTAGCACCTAAGAGAATGTGCACTTCAACCATACAAGTAGCTTGAGAAGATGTTACAATGAAGTGTGAGTGAGTGATCCACAATGGGGATCTACTCTCTTATATATACAAGACTTAACACAACAATAGGTGTGTCTATTGGCACAATAGGGTCGACTTCTATAACTCAATGATATAATTAATCTTTACACAAATATTAATTATCTTTACATGGTGGGGCCGACTTCTACCCTTTACACAATTAGTGTTACACAATAAATCTTACTCTTAAACAATATAGCAAGGGATCCACACATCCTCTAGTGCTCAGCCACTAGGGACAAGTCCACTTGTGCTCAGCCACAGGGATGTCACTCTCAACAGATCAACTCAACTAAGTCCATAGGAGTACCATCTAGAGAGGGAGTTCCCCCTCAAGTTCAGGTGGGAGAGAGACATCTTCCAGGACTGAAAAATAGGTGTCATGAGTTGAGGATGCCAGATAGAAGCTTCAAAGGCAAGAGACCTCTAGGAGATGTGAAACCTCCTGGGAGCACCCACTTGTTTAAGTAGGTTTTGCTACAGTGACAGAGGAGGTAGCTAGTCAGGGGGACTGGGGTATGGGTTTTTCCTCAGTCACAGAGGGAGCAGCCAGTGAGGCAGACTGGACAGCAGGGTTTGCTTTAGTGACCTAGGGAGTTGGCCTCAGAGTTCTAAATGAAGGATCTTGGCTTGATGCATTATTTCTTGGAATTGGAGGTATGGCAGAGACTAGGCGAGATCGTCCTTGCACAAGGGAAGTACACAATCGAGATCTTGAGCAGAATCAGTATGATGGACTGCAAGTCCATGGCTACACCTATGATGGCAAATCTGAAGAAGCTAAGTGATTCCGCTTCAGATTCAGATTTGGTGGATCCCACTATGTACAGGCAATTGATTAGATCCTTGATGTACCTGGTTAATCCTAGGCTAGATATTTGCTTTGCAGAGAGCACCCTGAGCCAATATTTGGTTGAAGCCAAAGCAGTTTCATTGGGTTACAACAAAGCATGTACTGAGATACCAACATGGTACAGTCGGATATGGTTTGTCTCAGGGGCTGATGTGAGGCTGCAGGGATATACAGATTCTGATTCAGGAGGGAGTGCAATAAATAGATTGAGCACCTCGAGGCACTGCTTCAGCTTGGTATCAGTTACGATTTCCGAGAGAAGCAAGAAGCAAGCTTCTGTAGCACTCCGTACAATGGAGACGGAGTATATCGCAGTCAGTGTTGCAAGTCGTGAAGCAGTGTGGCTTCAGAAACTTTTTGCGGGACTATTTGATTAGGACCTCAAGATCAAATATCATTTCATCTGAAACATGGTACAGAAGGGAGCAATAAAGCTCTAGTACATATCCACAGATGAGCAAATTGCGGATCATTCGAGACATGGTACAAAAGGGAGCAATGAAGCTCCAATACATATCCACGAATGAGCAAATTGGGAACATTCTCACCAAGCCTCTGTCTAGAGCGAAGTTTGAAAACTTCAGAGACAAGCTTGGCGTGATGCAGAATGTCTTCCTCGCTGAGAGGGAGTGTTGATGTTTGGGCAGCATCGGGTAAACATTCTCCCAGAGTGGCCATGCTGACTTGGCTGACGAGAATGGCCCAAGCACAGTCCTAGAGACTCGAGGTGTTTCCCCAAATTTAGCATCGGGCAGACATCCTCCCAGAGTAGCCATGCTGACTTGGCTGAGGAGGATGATACATTCACTCACAGTATTAGCCATGTTGACTTGGCTAGTGGTGAATAGCCCAAGCGGAGTCTTAGAGACTCGAGGTGTTGATGTTTCTCCAAATGCAGTATTGGGCAAACATTGTCCCAAAGTGGCCATGCTGACTTGGTTGAGGAGAATGGCCCAAGTGTATTCTTTCTCCTTGGTCAAGTTGACTTGACAAGAAGTGATAAAGACTAGAGGTACATATGCATCGAGTAGTCATCCTCCCAGAGTGGCCATGCTGACTTGGCTGAGGGGGATGATGCATTCTCCCAGAGTGGCCATGCTAACTTGGCTAAGGAGAATGGCCCAGAGCGTTGATATTCTCCAGCTATTGGCATCAAGCAGACATCCTCCCAGAGTGGCCATGTTGACTTGGCTGAGGAGGATGATACATTCACTCACAATATTAGCCATGCTGACTTGGCTAGTGAGTGAATGGCCCAGGCGCAGTCTTCAAGACTCTAGGTGTTATCACATGCCTTCTCCAAGTTGGAGAGATCTATATTGATCAGAAGTGCATGTGAGGAGAAGTATACATCAACTGGGTGCATGCTGGAGAAGATAACATCAACCGGGCTCAAGGACAACTTTTCTATGAAGGAAGAAATCCAAGAGGACAAGGAAATGTCAAGAAAACCATTGAAAAAGAATCCAAAAAGCACAAGAAGAAAATAGAAGACAAGGAGATCAAGTCGGCTACATTAAAGCATTGAAGAAACACTTGTAAAAGCAACAAAAGAATAAAAAAAAGTTAAAAGACAAAAAATGACAAGTCGACCCTGCCAGTAAAATAAGGTGACTTGACTTGTATAAATAAAGGTTGAATCATTTCATTATTACACATCTCATCTGCTCTCATCTTCTAGTGCGCATTGCCCAGTTGCTTCGTGCCAGTTGCCAGTTGTCAGTTGCAGTTACCAGTTGTGCTAGCTTTGTCTAGTGGTTCGCCATCTTTGAGGGATCTTCCTCATACTAGGGCAAACTTATGTTGTGTTGGGTTTCTTCATATTTCTGGTGATGTATTTGTGAACTTGGATTAAATTTCTTCTAGAGAAAAGTCTGTTGGGTTTTTCTCCCGAGTTTGGGTTTTCCTACGATAAATATTGTGTCTATTGTGCATGGCTATCTCTCTGTGATTCTGTTATTTCCACTGCAGTTTTATTTCAGTTGAAATTTTCAGTGTGTAATTATTCTATGATAACAGTGGGCATTAAAATCTGTTTGAAATCATAAGGTAATAATTATCAGATCTGGAAATTAGAAAAATCAACAAGAATTGATTCCATTAACTCTCTTGTTGACCTGTGTAAATCTCGACAGTCCTCAAGGTTAGAAACCAAAAATTCCACTTCTTTGACCCTCGGCCAAAGTATTTTCAGTTCTCGTCTATCAATGCAGTTTTCAAGAGCTGCCCTAAAGTGACCATTCTAGGTCCCAAATTTATCTTCCCTATTCCAAAGGTTCAACAAAGCCATATAGTAATTAGGTAGATCCATTTTGGATCAAACAAGGATACATAAATGGAGGTGGAGCTCAGTCCCCATACAAAGGGTCGTTTTCCTATAAAAAAAGGCATTTTATTTAGGAAAAGCTATTGAGACCGCCCAACTTTTGAAAAAGAATACAATCCAAAATATGTTGATTTAAATATTTCCAAAACTCAAAAAATATAATATTGAATTAAAGTAAAAATCAAGGATTACAATAGCTAAACTTTGTAAGTGTTAATTCCTCTGCCAAGAACCAGCTTTGCTTCAATCGTTGCTTAGATGCAAGCTTCATTCTTGATGTCACTTTCAATCCAAGTAGCATCTCAAAGAGCACTCGTAGAAATGCAGTTCACCTCGAAGCATTAAAGTCTTTCAAATTCAACACTATGTTGCTCAATATCATAGCAAAGATGCAACAATTGAATTTTGCCCCTTCAAATTTGTCGAGCTTTTTATAGGTGTCAAATAGCAAAGAAGGAGCACAAATACCCCACAGATAGTAAATGGCACTTACTTTCCAATGATAGAGGACAGGATGAACTTCCAACAATAAGGAGGTTTCAGATCCCAAATGCAAAACAAATGAAGCTCTGCACACCTTGAGCCATGTGCAGGGTAAACCATGCTAACTCCTTGCCCCCCTTCAGCCTGTTCTGTCAATCAGTGTTTTTAAAAACAGTCCGAGTCAACTCAGCCAAGTTGACTGGTGACCTTATTGACTCGGTTGTTGGCTCGGTTTGGAGGTCTGCTTTGGTATCGAACCGGCCAAGCCATGTTTAGAAACTACGGTTTTTGGTTATTTTATAAAAGAAATTAAATTTTGAAGGCTGAGTCCATGCAGGTGGGTCCTTGTACCTACTTGGCTGACTAGGTACAGGCTCGGCCAAGGAAGGCCGATTTGGTACTGAAACGACCAAGTCAGAGCATGACTTGGCCAGTTCGATACCAAACCAGCCCCTACTCGACGGCCAAGTAGGTACTGGGACCCACATGCTTGGACTCAGCCTTCAAAATTTAGTTTTTTTTATAAAAAAAAAATCAAAAACCCTAGTTTCATTACAGTTTCTGCACTCTTATCTCAAGAGAAATGAAGTGTTAATAAGCCTGTCTTTACATTCTTTACTTGACATAATTCTTAGACATTTACATTTCCTCTGTACGTTGTTATTTCAAGTAATGAAAAGTTCCCTGCCTGAGTGCTGCAATCTTCTATTGAATTTCCTTTCAGCAAAGTGCCATTTACACACTGGATTTTCATTTATATTTGGAGACAAAAATCAGGTCTGATGACTAAGATTACTCACGTTGGTAGTATGAGAATAGAGTTGCAATAATACTGCCTCATAGCTCCTTTAGGAGCACCAATGCTGTCTTAATTAAGGAGCCTTTGGGATTCATCACTTAGAGTAATAGACTTAAAACTCCCTGTGGGTTGGAAAAGCATCCTTAAGAGATTTAGTTGTTCTCTAGCAATTTCTTTATAATTTACTACACAAGAAGGGAATCCTTCACAATGATTAAGAAATGCTTGCAAGTCAGTCTAGATATAGGGTTCAAATCCTTTTGACAGCAGTAAAGTGGCAGGATATATCCGAACTAGTTTGAGCATGGGCCCTTTTTCAATGCGATCCTACCCATTTGACTTATGATAATCATGAACCATGAAAATGTATTGTTTACACAAGTAAACACTTTACATGTGATCACAATAGTCAGCAGTGCGAAAATTTATAGCCAAAACATGAATGATAATAATCATATGATCAATTTCAATATTATAGTTGAATGGGAAATGAGCATAAACTAGGATCCAATTTAGACCAGACGATGATCTCACACCAAACAGATTTTTAGCTGTGTTGCTGGTTTGCCACCTATATGTGCAGGATCCATGTCTCTAACCCGGATCCAGATCCAGATCCGCCCAGAATCCGTCATGGAAGCGGATCCCCTAGAGAGGGAAACCGATTTTGAGCACATGAAATGGATCCTGAGCCCATGAAACAAATCCTGAAATTTTGAAATGGATCCTAAAACTTCAAGTGCATTTTGACCCACTGATCCCCAAAAAATCAATTATTTTAATGACGAACTTCCAAAACCCTAAACTCCTAAAGGTTAAAATTATAAACTCCTAAGGGTTAAAACGCTAAACCCCATTCCTAGTCAAGGTCTGACCTATCCTTATGTCAAGACCTGCTCTCAAGGTCTCCTCTATCAAGGCTTACTCTCAAGGTTTGATCCATCATTAAGGTCAAGATCTGCTGTCAATGTCTGATCTATCTTTATGTACTACATTGTTGCCAACTTCACCAACACTGTTATTTAGTCTTGCTGTAGCCTTCAAGAAAACCATTTTATCCACTGCTGATATGGACATGTTGCAAAATGCTCATGCTTTTCAACATTATCAACAATCAATGATGGTTATAACTTACCAAATTATCAGTTATGGTAAATGGATGGTTATAACTTATCAAATTATCAGTTATGGTACATGGATGGCTAATAGTAATATGCATGAGAACTCTTTTTTGGTTTTGGTTATAACCTATAATTCTACTCTTATGATTCCTGGATGGTTTTGATTCTTGCCTCTATTTTTTTATTTATTATAAAAATATTTTTCATGTTTTCTTGTGCTTTCCGTTTCCCCACCATATCTGGATCCTGGCTTTTCAAAAATCTGTCAGATCTGTATACGGATCTGAATCCCAATCTGCATTTGTATCCGTATCCTGGTAACTTAGGTTTTTAACCTGCACTCTCCCTAGGGCCTAGCCACAGTTCCTGTCTCCCTCTACTTCCACCCTCATTAATCTCCCTTCAATTGCCCCGAGTATTTTTTATTTTCAAGTCTTTTTCTGCTAATTCCTCTATCCAGTTTCCCCTCAGTGTCCTACTTTACAATTTTCCCATTTTAAGATAATTATCAAATACGAGTTGTTATTCAGAATTCTAGTAGTTTATGCATTTCTAGAGTCTGGACTTATCAGACACCTGCAGAAATAGATGCTCATAAAACTACTGAGGAATGTCAACAAGAATAATCTGAATGTGACAAAAGCTGTCTTTAAATGGTCATTCAATGGATAATTGAAAAAGGCTACAGATTTGGGAGGCATAGCAAGTACTACCTAACAAGGATTAAGGAAAGATCGAGAGTATACATTTCATTACAAGCCAGTATGAAGACATACTATACAATGAATATTCTCCCCCTCATCCACAGAATTTTAGATTCTGCTGGTAATAGTTATGCCACAGTATACATTTGTTATCTTTTCAATATCTATAGCAAATTTCATACAAGTAAAAGTAAAACAAAAGATAAATGGCATTTAACTACAGGAAAAATAAATTGCACTTATATTACTGAAACAGCTATCATAGGTCTGACGAGTGCCACCAGCAATACCTTTGAGCTATTTGTCACCAGCTCAACAACAAAATATGATACATTTATATGCATTCAGGCATGTTAAGCTCACCTTTATATGGTAGCTTACATAAGCATGAAAGGTTGATAAACTCCAAACAGTCCTGTCCAATTTCTCACCCTCAACATGACGAGGAAATATCACTACAAAAGTTCAACCCATCATGCACAAATGTCAAGTTGTTTTGTTGTTACACCATTGGTCTTTCTAGGTCACTAAACATTCTGCATTAGTTTGCATTTTCAACATACTACCATTTCCAGCATGAACAGCCAATCGAAAAACCCTTTAAACAGTTGAAAAACCAACCTAAAGTACTGGCATGAAAATAACACTAAAAAACTTGAATTGAACTCAGTATGATAACAGTAACTAGAAATAGAAGATCTGAACAGTACCAAATGATACAAATCCTGCATTTGCATTCAGTGCATGAGCAGGAGCTCCTTTCAGCTCTAGCGGAGGAGATGGAGAATAATGGCAAGGGGGTGCATTATTCAACCCTGCTGTGCGCCTCGCCTCCATAAACTCCTGCATGTCACAATTATTTTAGCAAAGGTATTGACTATGAATACCAGATTAAGCTCCTGAAAAACTCTACAATTTCTCAGAATACAAGCATACCTGCAAAAAAGACGTTGCAAGTACAACATCAATGCTATCTCTGAAGCGCATTGGAAAAACCACTGTCACCTTTTCTGGCTGCCAGAACACCCAAACAACCATTCATTATACCTACTTTTAAACAAAACAAGCAAACCATCCACTTTTTGAGTTATAAAAGGAAGCACTCAATATATTCCAGTTAACATTCATAAAAATAGAAGAGCACACACATATAGGCATCTCAATTATACAAGGTGCTGTTTTCGGAGCCGAATGACCACAAGCATATTACTATTTGATAGCTTGTACATTGGTGCGCAGCATATCAGTCTCATAGAAGACTAGCTACTCAATATTTACACTGTACACCTAAGCTGTGTGTTCTGTTTATAAGTCTCAAACAGACGTTACATGGTTTTTTTTTTTTTTAAATTGTGATTTTTTACTTGGCAGTGAAAGGGTCTACAGATCTGCTGTCATTGGAACTTAAGAATCTTCATGTGTTGCATATTCTTGCAGTGCAGTATCTTTTGAAGTTTGAAGTCTATAACAACAATGAGATTGCTGTTTAGCTGCTGCAATTATAATGAGGTCAAGTGATCTCCATTATTTACTTACAATATTTATAATTGATGTGTTATAGCCTTATAGGTACAGATGCATTTATTTTCTTCTCAGTAATCTGCCTGCAAACAAATATTGATGTTGTTTTCCTTTGAAGGTAGTACAGTGATGCTAAATATTAAAATATTGTATTCCATATTTGATATGCATTCCATGATAGATGGTGTTCTGATATAGTTCAGTGGTAAAGGGTGGCTACTGTTACAGAAATCAATTCAGGGAATTTTGATAAGGGTCCAAAAAGAAACTTATTGGAAATATCGGGGAAAATATCAGAAAATATCACCAAGTATAAACTTGACCCTAAAAAACTCTGAAAATTTTGGAAAAATCGAAGATAGTTGCAACACTGCGCTATACTGAGAGATCGGAAGGCAGAATGAGGGGAGGGGTGAGACAAGGGAAAGTAGTAGCTGGGCAACATGAGACATACCTAAGTCTTCTTGAGGATGCATGATCTAATAAGATCCAAAAGGATTTTTACTAGAATTGTAAGGAAGAGAATAAATATCAAATAAAATCCATTAAGATCACCAAGATCTAAATTGTGTTCAAGTTTCCAGAACAGTAACTGGTCCAATAAGATTAAAATTGATATATAGTCATAATGATGAAAATAAGGGATGAGCAACTCAAATTGAATGGGGACCACAGAATCGTAGTATATATTAAAGTTAATCCAATCTTATTGTACAAGACTTGGGTGATTTGAGTCGAAATTTTATACAATGAATTGTGATGCAAATCTCATAAACTTGCTCTCGTCAAAACTGCAGAAATCCCTTGGTCAATTTTTGTTCAAATGGTGAAGCTGGATAAATATATTAATAAGAAAAGCCCTACACAACAGGATAGGTGTTTAGTCCCACCACATCTCATAAAGACAACTGTTGTCCTTCCCTCCTATCAGGACTGAAGTAGCTTATTTACCTTTTCTTTCAATCATCATCTGGACAACTGTTGTATCTGATGTAAGACTTTAGATTTGGATATTTGGGACAAACTCACACTCATCTTAGGCAAAGTGGGGAAACCCCATAACTTAGCAAATGCAGATAAGATAAGATAAGATAATTTTATTAATGTCCAACTAGTGACCACAAAAGTAGGTCAAAGGGACTGATGGGTACAATGATGTCTTTACAATGCGGGAGTACCAAACGGTCTCCTATAAAGGAATAAGTTGCACAAAATGCAAAAACGTAGATAATGTGAGTTGGGTTGAAGTATGAGGTGCTTCCAACCACGGCCACAAGTCCCAAACCCCGCAACGGGGCGGAGATGCACAGGCAGAGAAGATCCAGGTGATAGGTCTATGGAGTAAACCCATCTCTCATAACATCCGAGGCTGAATGAAGGAAACTCAATTAAGTTTGTTGGCCCAAAGAAAATCTAGTGGGAAACGTGGATTGTCCATTGTGTTGTTGTCTGGCGGAGGTCACATGATGCTGAGGTCTGGCGGATCTAGTTTGTTTCCCAGGAAGGGATCTAATATGGTTATGGTGTTGAGATCCTATGGAACGGGGCATGGCCTCGCGGATCCTCATTGATCTGGGGTCTGGATTTGTACTGATATCGGTCGATCGTTTGGTGCCCCTTCCTGAAGGTAGCAATGTGAAAAATGAAGTGATCCTTAGTGTAGAGTCTCGTCTGATGGGAGGTTGAAGAGTATGTGCTCAGAACCTGAAAGCCTCCTGTATGTATAGGGCCAAACATCTCTGATCGAGATTTCTGAAGAAGCCAGTGAGGGTCTAGGATTCTCTGAACAAGCAATGGAACCTCCCTCTGATCCCGTAGTAGAGGGGGCATCGAAAAATAAAGTGCACCTCGGTCTCCACCTCCTGTAAATAGCATACCTGGCAGATTCTATCTGATCTATCAATCTGGTGGTCCATCTCTACTCGAAGTCTATGAGAACCCACTCTGAATTTTGGCCGAATGGAATGCAAAGTGCATGCATCCAGTGACAAAGTGTATACTGGGGTCGAACAATGAGCCCATCTCTCAACTCCAAAAAGTGCTCAGCGTAGAAGGCCATCTTTGGGCGCAACCCTCCCTAAGGGTTAACCTAGGTGACCTGGACAAATTGGCTATAAATGTCATCCCTGATGATCTTGTTTAGCTCCTGTCTAGTAGGTAAAAGGTGACCAAGTGCATCTAAGGAATATCTAAATGGAGGAAGATGATCTAACTGGATGCCCACTGACGCTAGGAGACCTGAAACTCCTGCGAACCAACCTCTGGCCCGACCCAGAGGACTAGAAATGGCAATAGCCTCTGAAGAACGATAGGCCAAGTACAGGTACCAGTCCCTGCCTTTCGTCAAATTCCCAAAGCTCCGGATACGATGTAAAAAGGAAACCAATCTGAACACTGTCTCAAGCCGAAAGGGCTGAGCTCCAAACTCTGCAAGGATGATGTGCTGAGGTATTGTCTGCTTGCATCTAATGATGCGGTGGAGAAGGAGAAACTGGACTCTCTATGTTGAAGCCCAATCTGATTCGAGTAAAGATGGTCCCCAAATCTCTGAACCATATAGAACAGTGGGTCAAAGAAGAAATTGGGTTCCAACAAACGAAAAAGAAAACGAACAGAAGAATGCCCTTGCAGTAATTTTTTACTCCATCAAGTTCACATCATCAAGCATCTACAAGGGCAGTAGAAAATAATAAATCACTATCAGCATATTAGCTTACTAACTTTATCTTGTGAAGTCACCCATAGTGTTTTAACTTTCACATATTAAGTGTGGAGAACCTTTGGTAGAACTTGATTCCCTATTGCTTGGCATTATCACTAGGATGGAATTATCACTAGAAACCTAGTAGCCAAGTTTGGACAACAAGAAAAAATTTAACCGAACATATTGAAATTTTTCGTGTTTCAAATGAATTTAGAATTTTTCTCTGCCAAGTACAAAAGGTGTGGATTCAATGTCAGTGTACAACAATTATTAGACCATGACAACTGTAGAATATTTTAAATTTCAAAAAAAAAGGAACTAAAACCCAAGTTCCGAAAAATTACCGTAAAGTCAATTTGCATTTTTCCAACTTGTAAATGATACTCAATGACTCAAAAGACTCTAGAAAACCTAGCTAGGTTCTGACTGCTTCTATCAGTCATCATGACTGTGAACTATACTTATTGATATAGCATGACAGTCATTTAAATAAGCAACAAAACTTTGTAAATTTGGAACTATTATGAGCCCTTTTGATTTTTCCTTTAGGAAAATCCTTTTGTGTTTTTATGATTTTATTTGAACATTCTTAAAGGAACAAATTTTCATTTTTTCGGTCCTGGATTTCTTTCAAATTTACCAAATAATGATGATACACTCAAGTATGCCCCCTACCTCACTTTCAAATGGTCTCCTGTCCACACATGTTTGCTAGTCAGATGGAAAACACTGTTTCTAAAACCTTCAGATGGTAACCTGGCATACAGGCATTCAAAATTGTTAAAATTGTACCGGCCATTGCATTGCAACTTGCAATAGAAATTTTTATTTTTGTTTTCTCTCGTTAAGTTGGTTACAAATGTGAACTTTTAGGGTCATTGGGATTCTGTTACATCATATAAATTTCAGAACTGTAAAGCAAGCATGGAGAGGAGATAGGTTTAAACACTATAGACATCCAGCTGCCAAATTCCCAGAAAAGGCCAGACACTGGAAACGCTTCTGGTGGCATTATTAGAGTAGGGTGTGGCAACTGCTCGTTACCATTAATAGTTGGAACAATGTGGCTAAAATTTAACATATAAAACCAAAGCCATCCCCCTTTTTCTCCCATTTTAGATGTTTCTGGACTCCATGGTAAAGGTGATTAATGAATGTCCAACATCCTTAATGGCAACAGTATACGCATAACTGAAATAAATCTGTATAATTGAAGTAAGTCAACCTCGGTGACATCCTCTTCACAAATCAATATCACAAAAAGCGTATGCAAAGAAAGATTAACATTTAAATGGACTTGTCAAAATTTAATGGTGTTGACAAAAGAGAGGCCACAATCCTCACAAAGGACACCACAACAAGTATAACAAAATGTTTTTGCAAACAATATTAACATTAAAAATGGGCTTTGGCAAAATTTAACAGTGTTGACAAAAGAGAGGCCAAAAATTAGATCAATAAGATGGAATAATATTTCTACACCAATGAACTTAGAAGTCACGAGGAACAACTTATTGCCTCATCACAATTAGGAGGTCCAGTGTAATGAACACCAGCATAGATCCATCTTAACCCCGGATCTAAGAAGTACCGAAAGAGACCAAAAGAAGAGATGTAATTCTCTCAATGCTTAAAAGATCTGGGGTTAAAACTTAAGATAGATCTATGTTGCCTTATCTTAAGATAGACTTTTATAGTTACTATGGTCCATTTTTTAAGTTTTTTATTACTATGGTCGGTTATTTTTTAATTTCATTCTACGGACTCCAATTCTTTTTCAATTTAGTTTATTAATGTTACAAATGTGACACATCTACCTGAGTTGTAGACACACTTCACAACTCTTGGTGTAATAAAACATAATGGATATAATAATAATAACTTTATATTAACAATGAAAGGTAAAGAGCCTACTAATGAAAAGGCCTTACTCTTCATAGAGATACCCCTTAGAATATATCTATACTTGGGGCTATCCTCATTGTGATCATCTTATCAATCATTTATCAAATATTATTATATTTTATAGACATCTTTGTCTATATTGCGTATAAGAATTTTTATGCTACCATTGGTCTCAGACACTGTCATTGTCAAGTTTGAAGCATTCAATTTCAGATCTGAAAATTACTTTCAACTGTCCTCAAACAGTAAATTCTAGGACTGTTATCACTGAATAATTTTACGCTGAAATTATGACAGAAAATTATAGCGGAAGCACAAAGATCAGAGAGAAATCATCCATGCACAAGAGACACAAATTTTACTCTGAAATAATTTTCAGATTGAGTATCCCAAGGACAAAAACAGTCCTCACATCAAAATTACAAACTCAACAAAATTCCAGAAAACCTTCCAACTTACAAATCTGCCTAAAACCATGTTGACGTCACAGTCGTACCTAGCTGACGTCACGGCTGTACGGCTGTGTCAGCGCTGCATCCCGTACATGCGACTGTCCTGCTGCGGCTCTTGTCCGTACGGTTCGCACGTGTGGTACGGCCTGCAATTAATGCATCGTACGAACTGTACGGATCCCACACATGCGGCCTCTCCTCTTCTCTCTCACACGTGTGGCTCCTCCTTGGCTGAAAAAATGAGAAAGAAAGACCAGAAACCCTAGACCAGATTTGCCAAAGTGAAGATCCTCCTTGCTGAAATTTTCCTCCTCGATCCCCTTGGCAAGAGCACTCACTCACTCACGCCAAACACATAATGACAAGATAAGATCTGTGGTGCCTCCTCACATTGCCTCTCCTTTTATAGGAGTCTAAAAGTGAGTTTAAAAGCCCTCCACTAAACTCAACATTAAATTAGAATTGTTTATTCCTCCAAGTGGCTGTAAACCCCAACAACAACAATTCCAAGCCCCAACTCTATATAAAACTTAAAAGGGTTTTTTACAAAACAAAAATGCAATGTGAGTGCCAACAAAGATTCACACATGCCCAACACCAAGGCCAATGTGAGAATACCTCCCCAATGCTACAAAACATCAACAGTCTTAGGTCACTTCGTGGGAAGCTATGAATTCCACAAATGTTAACTTTTATGGAATGAAAGGTTGATCAGCCCCTGGCTATTATGCCTGGGGCCAGAGATACAAGCATCAATGAGAGCCAATTGGGAGGGGGAAAGTCTGCCATGCCTGGAGAGGGCGTTGTAGTACAATGCACCTCTCCTAGACTTGCCCCTTTCTCTTGGCATGGTGGCAAAAATGCAAAGGCGGAAGGCAGATGGCGGAGAGGCGGTTGGAAAGCGCTCGGGAGAGCTCGAAAGAGCCGAAGCGCAGGTGAAAAATCCAAGGGAAATGCAGAGAAATCTCCTGTGAGGGTCGAAGAACAAAAGCAGGGTAGTGAAAGGGTAAGGAGAGAATTCGCCAGAGAGAGCAATGGAGCAGACGCAGTTGCAGAGGGAAAAGGTGAGAAAACGCTCAGAGGAGCCAACAAGCAGGAGCAAATGCAGAGGGGAAATGAATGAGTTCACCAGGGCAATTGCCCGCTTAGTACACCGCGAATTGACAAATGGGCTAGCCATTAGAGCCGAGGTGACGACCTCCCTAGGCTTGGTACGCCTAGTCTGACTTGCGCGAGGGGCCATTAACCCTGCAAGGTTGTCCAAGCGCATTACCATTACTATCTGCGGGGTGCGAGCCATTCAGTAGTTATGAGCGATGGGTTGGCGATCAGGGTTAATAACTCCCCTGGCCGCTCCATTCCAGTTGTCCTCTAACACTAACCAAGTGGCACCCCATCTGGGGAGATCTTTGTTGATGTTAGGTACACAACAATCATTTTAAAAAATAATTGTCCTGGCCACTTGTAAGTAGGTGTATGCAGCTAATTAATTTATGAATTAGATTAATTATTATTTGAAAGTATCATATATTAATTGCTTTATATAAATATTATATATTATAAATTTATGTAAAAGTTATAAATTTAAAATTTTTATATATTTTAATTTTTATATAAATTTTATTTTTCAAAATTATAAAAAATATATTTATATTCTTTGTACTTGTCGTTTCCTTGCCGTATCCAAATCCTGGTTGTTCAAAAATATGGCGGATTTGGATCTAGATCCGAATCCCAGTAACTTACTTCTATGTTACCGGATCCGTGGGGTCGAGGGGTTGGATCCATGGGGTCGGGGGGATGGGATCTTCCTAGGATTCGCTCTGTGGCCGACGCTTATTATTAAGTTCGTATGGTGGATTCATTGTTATTAAATTTCAACATGATTATTTAAACTCCAGCACCGATGTTAAATTATGGTTAACAACCCAATATCCAATCCATCGGCCCATGTACCCAATTCATGTTTAAACTTTGACCCCCCAATGTTTATGTATCCAATTTATGTTTAAATTACGGTTAACCAGTCCCCCAACGGTTTATGTTAAATTACGGCCCAAATGGTTTATGTATCCAATTTGTGTTATGAAGGAATGATTTTAAAGTTTCCCACCCGATCCTTTATAACATAAAGGAACGATAAATAGTTTGCCCCCCTTAGTTTATGTTTTTAATTGCTTAGTTATGGTTCTTAATTTTATATAGTAGTTAATGTTGTATTTTATATTAATTATTCACTATTTAATATTTATAATCATTAAAAATGTTTATAAAATAATTAATATTTAATAATTTAATACTATAAATAATATTTCGATTATAAGTTTAATAATTTAATATATTATTTATTTCATATAAGTATTAAATATATGTGTGTGTGTGTTATATATTATAAAAGGCGATACGGTGACAAACTCTGATGGAGGATTCCAAGGACTAGTTCTAGGGTTACAGCCTCAGCAACGAGAATAATGGTGACCAGAGGGGGAGGGAGCGAGACTCCCTCCTACATGCAGGTGTTGGTGGATAGAGGGAAAAGTCCACGCGGCGTAGGGTTTAAGGAACCTCTTACAGGGACCTCGGGATCAGGGCCAGAGCACCATAAAGAGGACAACCAGGGAAAAAAAGAACAACTGGGGGAGGAGACCAGGGAGGCCCGGAGTAGTACGCCAGAAATAGCAAACCCTAGTGGGGGAGGAGGGAACAACCCATGCAAACCAAAAATAGCGTTAATCCCAAAAGTTATCCTAGAAGATCCCCAGACCCAACTCTTCAGGGATCAGAGGAAGACACGCGCCCTGATCTACAAGTTTATGGGCCTGTGGCCTACAAAAAAGACCCTGCACAGCTGGATAAAATACCAATGGAAGTCGAGTGGAGAAGTAGACCTCCACCTGGGATCGAAAGGCTTTTTTACAGCAGTCTTCATGAACTTAGAAGACAAAGATAAAATCTTTGAGGGGGAACCGTATTTCCATGCCTCGGCGGGATCGTACATGCGACCTTGGAAGGAAAACTTCTCCCCTGAAAAGGAGACCTTTAAAAGTGTCCCAGTCTGGCTCAGGCTTTACTCCCTCCCGCTGGATTATTGGATGTCGTCCATTTTCAAAGCCATAGGGAACAAGCTGGGTAAATATGTCAAGACATCTAATGCAACATTAAAAGGGAAGTATACATCCTATGCGAGAATCTGTGGAGAGATGGATGTCTCGAGGGCACTCCCGAAGGCAATCAGTCTGGAGTTCAGGGATGAGGAATGGATCCAAAGCAAAGACTACGAGCATATCTCGTTTCGATGTAGAAGGTGTCAGGAACACGGGCACCTACTAAGAGAATGCACGTTAAACAAAAAATCGGAACAGGAAAACTCAAAACAACAACGGGATGAGGACAAGTTTGTTAGGCCAAACTACAAAGGCAGAGGAAATAAGAGACAAGGCAAGCCCCCCACAATGAGCAAACCCGGAAGCAAGGAATAGAGTTGAAGGACGAGGAAATCCAAAACAGGGGGAAGAGGAGGAACAGAAAAGGCAAAAGGAAAGGGAGACAAACGAACAGGAAGCAAATAAGACCACAGAGAGTCAAAACTCTCAAGGAAATCATGGGCACAACAAGAGCACAATCGAAGAAGGCGTCGGAGACACAAATACCCCAATGCAGGAGGTCGATGGCGATTCAGAAATGACACCAAGCGGGGTTGGAACAGAACACCCAAACCTAAGAGATATCATGGAAAGGGAAGGGATAGACCTCCCGAATAGACTGGAACAATGGAAAAAGCAAAAGAGTCGACAATATACCAACGGAGCAATTGGATCGCATCCAATACCTATTCCTTCTGAGGGAGGAAGCAAAAATCAGAGGAATCAAGCGCATGCATGGCGAAATAGGAAACTTGGGTATCAAAACAGGAGAAGGTCAACCACAACACTCACCAAAGCAGGAAAGACGAAAGAAAGGGAGGAAATCAAACAACGTAGCCCTACAGGAATTAGGAGCACTTCTGATAAATTCAGGTAAGATCAAAAAGCTCTTTCCCAACTCCCCCCCCCCACATGTTTAAATAAAGGTTATTACTTGGAACATAAGGGGCCTGAACAACCCTAGAAAACAACGAATCCTTACGAATTCTAGAATTGTTCTATCTAAAAGAGTGGAGCTTTAACATACCTGTAGCCCGCGATCCGCAGATCCAGACAGGAGTCAACACCTGGGTTCTTCCTCCGACAGGCTTCATTAAGTTGAATTTTGACAGGGCGACGAAAGGCAATCTGGGGGTGGCAGGAGCTGGTGGGGTAATAAGAGACAACGGAGGGACCATCTTACGCCTGTATGCTACGAGCATAGGCAATTCCACAAATAATGCGGCGAAGTTTGGAGCTCTGGAACTTGGCCTGAAAATTCTACGCAGAGAGGGCATGGCGAATGTCATCGTGGAAGGTGGTTCGACACTGGTTGTCAACATTGCGAAGAAACTCCAGTATGGAACCAAGGTGGGAAAGGTGCAAAGGCATTGGCGTCTAGGGCATTCCCTTCAAAAAATCAGGGAACACCTGAGAACCCGGAACACGATAGAGTTTAGACGGATTTGCAAGGCGGCGAATGCACTAGCGAAAAGACTAGCCAAGGAAGGGGTAAACAGGGAGGGACATGAGCTGGACGAGGTTTGGTCCAGAATCCCAAGGGGGCAACTCAGATCGGACTACATCCACTTGGCGGAACGAGATCACGGTGGCAGCTTCAGAGACAAGGGTCACATCAAGGATGACACGGGGCTCCTCGACCCGCCGTGGGACCCAGGAGGCATATGATAGTCACAACACCTGGCCCCCAGTTATCATGTGGGAACACGACAGGAAGCAAGTGGGCAGACGAAAGGAAGTACTGAACAACAGCTAGTGTAGAGGTGATAGTAAGGGAGAGAGGCCTAGTAGCAAGCCTGAAACTCATGACGAGTTAAGGGGTGTGGAGATGGTGATTACCAAGGGAGGATCACCGACCCCTAGGACAAGTACGAGACCAAGAGCATCTGGATACAGCGCAAGCAAAGACCGGGGAAGAGATCGTAACATAATGGCCCGCCCGGCCTTACCAGCCAATAAAGAAGGTCGAGCTCACCACCTCGGGCTAAAATTAGTAGGAGGTACAGGCCCTCAAAAGAGGGAACGTTATAAGAAGAAGATATGCAGACAAGGCTACAACCAAAAGGTGTTAACTAGTAGTGAAAATTATAGTTGCAAGAGCAGGCTAGTTAAGGAGAGACGCAGAGTGAGGCACCAAGAGAAAGGGCAAAGTAGAGAATCGGGTAGGCATAGAGACATGGCGCACTTGAAACATACCCAGAGAAAGAGAAGCCCCCAAGGGAAGGATATCTCGGAAAGCTCGAGGCGCTTGACTAGAATTGAGCAGGTTGCGAGAGAGGCAGAGAACACATTCCATACGATGGTCTCGCCGAAAGGGAAGGAAGCAGTCAATAAGTGGGAGGAAGAAATCAAGGAGTAGCGGAGCGGTAATGAGTGGGGGGAGGTTGCGCAGGAGGTAGATTGGATAACATATATGGGGGCTACCAGTCCCAGGGAGACCCTCTACCATAGAACGGTGGAGAGGACATGATTTACCAAAATGTTGATAGGGAAAGTAAATTTTGATCGAGAGGAGGCACGCCAGGAAGACCACCGAGAGATTAAAACTATGCTGGACGAAATTCATCGTCATATCAACGGGTTGGAAACTATTGTCAAGCTGTTAGTGGAGGTTGAAAAGGACCAGAAAAGTAAACAAGAGCGGTTGGTTGCGCAATTCCATCTGTACCTGAGATACGTCCACCATATGGACATAACACCTGTGGATGGCCAAGGAAGACCAGCCCAAATTAGAAGAACCAGAACTGTCTCCCCAAAGGAGGACAACAAAGGCCAAGCGGGTGGGGGGAAAGACCACTCCCAGGTGCTCTAGTGACTTTTAGTATTCTGTATGTAATGTCTTTTGTCTTTAATGGCAGTCATGCCCAGGAAGTAGTAGGGTGTAAGTATAAATTGTGGCAGGCTTTGGTAGTATCAGTTGAGTAGTTAGTTAGCTCTCTATTTTTTGGCTATGCTTATCATACTTTAAAAAGGGAGGTCTGGTCTGGTTTCCAATTTTGGCAGGCAAGTTACCTCTAGGATTTGTATTAAAAACCAGCAATAAGGGTCCCCTGATTTGGTTTCCTTTAGGCAGACCAAGATCCCCATTTTGTATCATATTTTCTACAGTAATATAGCGTTCTACTTTGATTTACAAAAAAATGTATATATATTATAAAATTTAAATATTTTATATAAATTTTATTTTTAAAAATTATATTTATATTGTTTTTATTTGTCGTTTACCCGTCATATCTGAATCATGGCTTTTCAAGAAATTGGTGGATCTTTATCCAGATCTGAATCTTGGTAACTTAGCTTTACTGTGTTAACAAATATCATTTAATTTTCTTCAACTATTCTTCGTGATGTTGGTCAAAATGTGTATTTCAAGTCTTGATGTCCTTCAAATGTCAACAATTTATTCTCAAACTTGTATATTATTTTACTTCCCTTTATTCCAAATAGCTGGTGCAGCAACATGACACTAACAGCCTATAAGGTGGAGTCATGTAGTTTTTGTCACCGAGATGTTAGCACATGCATACCAAAATATATGTAACACACCTAGAGATCTTTACTACTGAAAATATTGTTGTTCTAAACACTAGCATACATCAAAATGAACACAGGTATTTTTGGTCAACATGACCCTGGATAAAACCCCCCAAGGGAAAACCAGTTTGGAATATGAGTGTATATATGTGGAGAATAGAAGGTGGAATACAACAAGTACAATAAACAGATGAACCTGATACAATAGCAGCTTGAACAAAGTTGAAACACAAGTCCAACTGAAGAAGATGTGCCCTAGGATGGTGTGCCCTCCTCACAATGTTGCCTAGACCACTGAACTGAAGCGCTCTGCTGAATGAAAGCTCTGATGGAGAAACCCTCCCACAGTACTCTGATACTAAGTTGTAGCTCTCCACTGAAACTGACCTCACTGCAATCTGAGCTCTGAAAGTCCTCCCTGCTATCAGTGTGCCCTCCTCCAAGCAAGATCTACTCCAACAAATAAATGAGGGTCTAAGCTATGTGTTTGCCTCCATGGATAGAAGCGCCCAAGCTTTCCTCAACTCTAGCCTCCACCCTCATCCTCATGCTCTCTCTCAAACTCTCCAAGTGAACAAATGAGTGAATGAGCTCTCCTTTGCCCTTTGCGCCCCTCTTGAACCTCCATAAGGAAACCTAAAATATGGACCGATGAAATCAACCCATCTCATGTCCAATCAAAGGTTGAGATCATCCCATAATAATCTCACTCTCAAACCCACTTTGGGTTAAGTTCCCTAAGTTCACTTTATGTCTCCTAATTCACCCACAAAGTGAATTAATAGTCATTTAGGCTAAAATGACCAAATTTCACTTTTGACTTAAATCTCCCAAGTCAAAGTGAAATTAGACATAAAGTACAAGGCACAAAGCACATAGTACTTCCCACATGTGTTTAGGAGCTCACAAACACATGGGGAACACTTCCCAAGGTACACTCCCTCTTACCGAGGAAAGTGTTTCTCACCAAGCCCATCTTGTCTCTGAAGTAGACATGTTTGCCCCTTGGCAAGGCCTTGGTGAGGATGTCTACAATCTACTCGTCAATCGATATATACTGTAATTGTACTGCCCCTCTCTGAACCCAATCTCTGATGAAGTGATATCTGATCTCAATGTGCTTCGACCGGTCATGGAAAACTGGATTCTCAAAGAGTTTTATAAAACTCTGATTATCGCAGTGTATGACGATCGGTGGCATCTCTTGACCAAATAATCCTACCAGCATCTTACGAAGCCAAATGGCCTCGCAACTGGCCTGACTGGCCGCCATGTACTCTGCCTCGGTGGAACTCAAAGCAACTGACTTTTGCTTCAGGCTAAACCAGAAAACAAGTCTTGACCCCAAACCAAAGTAGGACCCTGAGGTGTTTTTCCTGTCAGTAGCACATCCTGCCCAGTCTAAGTCGGTGTAGCCAACCAAACTGACCCCATCACCTCTGATATAGTCCAGGCCAAAATCAATTGTCCCGGCAATGTACCTCAACACATGTTTTTCCCCAATCCAGTGAACACTCCTCGGCTCTACCATATGCTAGTTGATGTTGAAATAATGTAACTGCAAAGTGTATTCTTATTATTATTTGATATATTATTCATTGGATCAATCCCCATTGTGGATTGATCATGTCAGCTATTGTAAAAGGACCAAATCCCCTTTTGCGGATTGGTCATAATATAAATGTAATAAGCAAAAGAAGAAGTCGGCCCTAGAATATATCAAAGAGGCCCCGGAATATAATAAAGGTGGTTATAACCACCCAGGAGAAAAAGTCGACCCTGCCAGTGAAAGGACACTCCCACACGTGCTAGTCTTGTATAAATAAGGAGGCTAGCGCCTCACTTAGACACACACTCACTTGTTCATTGAGAGACAAGTTTCGGAACTGCAGTTGGAGAAGAGAGAGAGAGGCGCACCTTTGGGAGAGGACATTCTGTACTTGTTTGAGTTATCTCTTGGCATTGTATTGGCTATCTATATTAAGAAAGTTTTGTTGGGTTTTCTGCCCCATGAGGGTTTCCCAGGATAAATGATGTGTCTCTTGTGATTGTGTATTTCTCAATGATTCTATCTTATGCTATTGTTATCTATTGAAATGCAAAGAACTATAATAATGGCTTAAACATTAACAGTTGAGAGTGTTCACGACAAAACAGATATCTGGTCTAGTGTTGACCAGATACATAAGTGAACCGATCAACTGCCTATAAACTATAGCATCTACCAACTAAGAATCTGAAGCACTAAGCTTCTTCCAGTTGGTAACCATGGGTGTCGACATAGGTCTGCAGTCCTCCATCTGAAATCTACTCAGAATATCTGCAGCATACTTCCCCTGCCCGAGAAATATGTGTCCCTCCTCCTGCCATACATCCATACCAAGAAAATAGTGCATCAACCCAATGTCACTCATCTCAAACTCTGATGCAAGTCCTAGCTTGCACTCAGCTATGAGATCCTCGGCTCCTATGATGAACAAATCATCCACATATAGAATGAGAATGAGCATGTCCTCACCTCTAATAATGTAATAAAGGTTAGGATCAGCATCTCTATTCTCGAAGCCCATCTGAAGCAAGTATGTGTCAATACTTGAATACCAAGCTCTGGGAGCTTGCTTCAGACCATAAAGTGTCTTTCTCAAAAGGCACACGTGAGTCTCCCTCTCACTCACCTCAAACCCCTGTGGTTGCTCAATGTTCACCTCCTCATCTATAAAGCCATTCAGAAATGCGGTCTTCACATCCATCTGATGTATGCTCCAACCCATCTCTGTCGTTATGGCAATAATACTCCTAATCGAGGCGTATCTCGCAACTGGTGTGAATGTCTCATCATAATCAACTCCCTCTATCTAAGAGAAGCCTCCCTCTTTGTTGTTTTGTTACAGTTACATAGGCCATTAAGGTGCTCTAGCATGTAGTTTTTGTCACCAAGATGTTAGCACATGCATACCAAAATATATGTAACACACCTAGAGATCTTTACTGTTGAAAATACTGTTGTTCTAAACACTAGCATACATCAAAATGAACACAGGTATTTTTGGTCAACATGACCTTGGATAAAACCCCCCGAGGAAAACCAGTTTGGAATATGAGTGTATATATGTGGAGAATAGAAGGTGGAATACAACAAGTACAATAAACAGATGAACCTAATACAATAGCAGCTTGAACCAAGTTGAAACACAAGTCCAACTGAAGAAGATGTGCCCTAGGATGGTGCGCCCTCCTCAAAATGTTGCCTAGACCACTTAACTGAAGCGCTCTGTTGAATGAAAGCTCTGATGGAGAAACCCTCCCACAGTACTCTGATACTGAGCTGTAGCTCTCCACTGAAACTGACCTCACTGCAATCTGAGCTCTTAAAGTCCTCCCTGCTATCAGTGCGCCCTCCTCCAAGCAAGATCTACTCCAACAAATAAATGAGGGTCTAAGTTATGTGGTTGCCTCCATGGATACAAGCGCCCAAGCTTTCCTCAACTCTAGCCTCCAACCTCATCCTCATGCTCTCTCTTAAACTCTCCAAGTGAACAAATGAGTGAATGAGCTCTCCTTTTCCCTTTGCACCCCTCTTGAACCTCCATAAGGAAACCTAAAATATGGACGGATGGGATCAACCCATCTCATGTCCAATCAAAGGTTGAGATCATCCCATAATAATCTCACTCTCAAACCCACTTTGGGTCAAGTTCCCTCAGTTCACTTTATGTTTCCTAATTCACCCACAAAGTGAATTAATAGTCATTTAGGCTAAAATGACCAAATTTCACTTTTGACTTAAATCTCCTAAGTCAAAGTGAAATTAGACATAACGTACAAGGCACAAAGTACATAGTACTTCCCACATGTGTTTAGGAGCTCACAAACACATGGGGAACACTTCCCAAGGTACATAATCTCAACGGCATTGACTCCATAAACCTATTTATGTTGTTAGGTACTATCCCAACCTTCTTTCATGATGAACCCTTCAACCTTGATTTAGAGGTAAAGGAAGGCATGTTCCAATTCACATTCAAAGGATGTTCTTCGATGTCAAGATCCACGATTTAACCTATCAATCACTCCAAAGATACAAAAATGTTGTGGGATTGTTTGGCTATGATGTGACAATCCGGGATTAGAGATTGCTTTACCAAGTACCTTGACTTATTTTCAATCTTGATTTATTAAAATTTTAGTTTATATCTTGATTTCTTTTAAAATTTCAATTTTACTGTGAATTTCAATTTTACTATGAATTTCAATTATGGTATATTTTTTTATAGGTGCATGGTGGAAGGATTTTGTTAGGCTTATTCTTGAGCTTCAAAGGCTAGTTATCCAGTTGGTGAGCCAAACATCCAATTCTTCTAGTTGTGAACATAATTGGAGTATGTGTGAGCACATACACTCCAAGAAACATAATTGATTAGCATAAAAGAAAATAAATGATTTAGTGTTTGTGCACTATAATCTTTGACTCTACGTCTTTAATATCATCGGAAGGCATTAGTGCTAATGTGATTGAGCTAGACAAGGATGATCCAACATGAACTTGGATCATTGAAACAGATGGCCCAACGTTTCAAGACAAGGAACTCAGTTGGCTAGACATTGAGTTAGAAAACTCGGATGTAGGGACAGAAGATTCGACTTTCCCAATCCTAAGCAAATCTGCACTGTGCAGTTCTGCACAGGAAATTGGAGTTGCAAATTGGCACTTGCAATGAACACTGCCCACCCATTTTGTTTGGAAAATTTCTTTCTTCCAGTATTCATGCCATGGTCCATCATCCATGGTGTTTGGACTCATACATTATTTGAAGTATATGTAAAAAAATCACATTTGCTGATTTATTCTAATAATTTTACATGCCTTGTGTTTTTTATGTCTATGAAGAGGAATCGTCATGGAATGAAATTGGTTTTTCAAAATTGTGAAGATTTGTTCGAGGTTTTTTTTACTTTTAACTGGAGTTTTTCCCAAGTCCAAAAAATACTCTTGTTCTTCGGCATTGCCAAGTTGTTCACACATCTGAGTCCCATAGTCATGTGATTATACTGTGAATATAATATTATTTTACCTGAGATATATTAAATAAAGGCCATATGTCCCTTAGAGTATCACCTTGTGTATATTATGGTTGGCAGAAAATTTAATTTGCATCAGCTATAACCAAACAGAAACTTATAGAAAAGTCACTATGAATCAAAAATTAAAATGAGTAAATAGAGATTGCACTCAATATATTTTACTCGTAAAATTGTAAAAGTGCAGTGGCCCTTAAAAACTGCACTTGCAAGAAATCTTTTTCAATAAGGTGAACCAGGTATGGCAATCCTGGAACGTGAACTGCTAGAATGACATGTTTCACAAACCAATATGAAAGTGGGCCTTAGAATATGAACTCTTAAATAACTAAATTTCAATCAATACAAAACGGGGACCCCTCCCCCCCAAAAAAACCCGCGTACCCGCCATTCCCGCGTTCCGGGGACCCTTAGGAAACTTACCCAAATTGTTGGGGACTCGGGGACTTGCTGGCCGTTCCCAAGACGTTCCGGACAGATTTTGAGGATGTTCTAGGCAGATTTCAGGGATTTTTGGGGGCAGATTTTGGGGATATTCTGGCCATATATCTTCAGTCTTGAAAATCATGGAAATTGATGATTGGACAATAAGATCATTTTTCCCATCCATTATTTTTGTATTGCATTGAATCTAAATCTGTTGTAAAAGTTGTAGCTCAAAACATGGGTTTTGACTTGGGTTTTTGGTGATTTAAATATTGTATTTTCGGCAACAAGGTTACAACAAGCAAAGTTTCCATGTCAAAAAAACAAGAAATGCCACATTTCAAAGGGCTGATCCGTATGGTTACTGCTCTTGTTCTTCTCATTTTTCTGGTCATCTTAGCTTTTACATATTGTACATGGGTTTCCAGGAGTCATTCAATTATAGTGCTTCCACCATTCCAACCTCAAGCATTGTGAAAATAATCAGATAGTAGTGACTTMAATTGGGTACTAAATGTTTGAATAAATTCCTATTCAATCACCTTCTTAATCTGAAATATGAATCGAATCTCTTTACAGAACCAAAGTGTTTTATAGTGGTTTTCAACACAACCATAAAAATCTGCAAAACCTATCRAGAAGGGAATGYCTTTCATGTTTGAACATAATTTTCATTAACAAGAAATACGAGTAAGAAAAATTGCTATAGAGACATTTCTCACTTAAGTTTCCTAAAGCTAAACTGCATTTTGCTCTAGTCTAGCAGCCAATAATGAAATGTCACTCGGCCCTTTTTTAAATTGCTCGAGCTTTTTCAGTATTGGCAACTGTAAGAGCTGTGCATAATACTGTATAGTATAGCTTGTTATGCTTACAAGCTTGAAGCAACTACAAATGTTTATGGTGAATTTTAATATTTTTTAATATTATATATTATTGCCGTCCCCAACCCGCAGTCCCCTGAAAAATTTGGGGGTGTGCTCTAGTCGTCCCGAGGACGTGTCCCCCCGTCCCCGCCATTCCCCCGTCCCGAAAACCAATGCAACATAGATACAAAGGAAGGCACAGTCGCACGTATCAATGATAAATATTTCCAGATAAAATAGCAGATTCTTAGCTTGTCACATTGGGAGAGATGAAACAATTTCTTTATAAGTAACTATTGTTTTCATAAATTGCTCAAGCTGCCTTAAAAAGAACAAACAGGACTTGAAGAACAAGCCATCAAACCTCATTTAGATGAGCACGTGCCTTGCACTCATAGGAAATAAATCTGAAAGAAGGGTTTTTTTTTTGTTATCTAACCTGAGGAATGAGAAAGAAAGACTCCTTAGGACGGTGCGTAAGAGCAATTAGTCTATCTGCATCAGGAGCAACTGCCTTGGAAGCAAGATGCTTCAAAATCTCCCTCAACGGTGCCCCTAAAACCACTGATCGCAGAGATGCTATCTTTATCAACAATTGAGTTCGAGCCTCTGCATAAGCAGAAAATAAGATCAGTATATACTGTAAATTAGAACTTGAACGAGATAAAAGAATCAAAGCTGTTAGAAAGAATGTGCTATTTCACCTTGAAGGCTCAAACAACCAAACAAAGTCTAGTACAAGAAACAAAAATTCCAATCAAAACATCTTTTTATTTTGGTTTGGAAATTCTATAAATGTTAAAAGGGTCAGGCATATTTTAGTTAATAATTTTAAGTAAAAGCTTCATCGATATCATTTTCCTTCATTATCGTGACAAGAATCGATTATCACAGTTGCAAGCTTGGTTCCAACTTCCAAGTATAATAGTTTCTCCATAACTCTTCAGATGAAAATGTTTTAATCATTTCTTGCCTTCTTCAGCAGACATAGAGCATCGATTATGCAACAACTTCTACATGAACCAGGTCTGAATAAAGGCTCACAATGTTTCACTTTAAGCATAATTCAAATTGTTTTTGTCCTAATGCATAATGCATATCTTCAGAGTATTGACACCCTGTGAAGTCAACTTTCAGCACTGGGCATGTAGTTAATTAAATTTAGCTAGGAATCAAAAACTAAGGTCCGTGTATCTAAACCTGGCATAATGAATCGTATGTGAAACAATGGGCTCTATTACACATCCTCCATTACCTGTTATTTCTAAATATTTGTTATTATTTGGATCTCTTTGACATCTTAATTTATAAAGGTTGGTTTTCCACAAGGTCAATGTTAGAATAACTGTATAACATTAATTTTAGGTTCTTACTTTTACCCATTGCAAAAAATACATGTATATCCTTGTTTATTTTAACTACTATTTGTATTAGGCTAGCTTGCCTTCTCCTAAAACCTATTGAATCAAATAGATGCAAGTAATTCTCCAATAAAATTCTCGGTAATACATGTTTGAAGTCTATAATTCCTCTTGATACGTTGGATTGTTGGCTGATTTAATCCCCCTCTCCTTTTAACTCCTCTTCTCTTGATTCTATCCTTAGTTTGTTGGTTGATTTTTTTCACTTCCTTTTGCATGTTGTCCATCCTAGCTCTCTCTTCTCTGTGAGTATATTGTCTACAGATCAGTCCTATAGGTACTGCAGATGTCATACTCTTTTTCAGACTTTCATTTCAGTTACAGCTTAAGTATAAAATAGCTACATTTCTAAAGAGTCCAACACACCAAATTCAAAAAGTAGACACATTTCTGTGAAAGATGTCTAACAGAATTGCCAGCAATAAGAGATTTGATTTGGTAAGATTTCCAGAATCTAAACTTCATCTTCACGTGTCCAATTCAATCAATTTATCTTTAATCTTTTAAGTTATTCTATTTAGCTTCTAAGAACATATTGTTTTTAGAAAGAAAGTTTAGGTTCAGAAGTTATAGTAACTCTCATTAAATATACTAATTCCACCCCATGAGCCATTTTCTTTGCTGCATAACTGATCTTCCAACTTCTATGTTGCATTCTCCTTTGGATTTTTTTATTTTTTGGAATGCTTCTATTAGAATTCCTTTGGCTAAGCCACCACACTACGAGGGACATATCTATGCTGTCAAACCCCCCGAGTGTGTATCCCTTCGAAGTTCGGATATCATTTCCTTTTAAGTTTTGGAAAATGTTGCATGTTGTTATGAAAGATGTTTATGTCTCTACGCTTAATCACTCCAACAATGTAAAGCACCAAACCAGATTGAATGGAGAAAATTCAAAAGCAGCACATATCTTGGATATATTCAAGTAAAACTTGGGAAACTACCATTACAAAATGCAGAGTTTTAGTTCTCTTGTACCAACACACGATTTCTTCTAAGTGATTTTCATGGATAGTAAATACCGAGATACCTAGAGATTTTGAGACATAATAAGATTATTATTCCAGAAAGTAGCCATCAAAGGGTTCCTCAATTAAATAATTCCTCAAAGTTTTTAATATTGTTCTCATTCAAGTAATATCCAAATATAATAGCCCGGTGGGCTAGCTCGAGTGGTTGAGTGCTTTGAGCTTCATGCAGGAGGTCTTCGGGTCAATCGCCTGGGCTGGCTGCCTCTGTTGCGTGCCTCACTCAATTTTCCTACCGGCTCAGGTATCGTAATCAGCACCAAAAGGTTTACACTGGGTACCATCCGCAAAATGCAGGGAAGTGCCCAGGGGTTTCCTGGTGATTACTGCAATTATTAGTATCTTTCACCTTTCTGAGGCATTTTTCTATCCTTTTCTCCCACTCTCCCCGTCAACTTCTATCAACATATAAATGTGAAGTTGTGGACCCACTTAAAAGCGTTCATTTGATTACTACACTCTTTCCAGGCACGACTGAGGCATAACCACGAGGGTCTCTTTGTTTCCTTTCTTGATGTTTCAATATCCATCTAATAGTTTTAATTTTTATACTGGTCTCTTTGTTTCCTACTATTTGAAATATTCCAGAAAAACTCC
The DNA here is from genome assembly GCA_009831015.1 of Picea engelmannii. Lineage (NCBI taxonomy): Eukaryota > Viridiplantae > Streptophyta > Pinopsida > Pinales > Pinaceae > Picea > Picea engelmannii. The sequence continues at coordinate 143,755 of ML786900.1, read as the reverse complement.
TCGTTAATTGAGAAGGATTACAGAAATAAAGACAATAGGCTTCTATAGATGATGCATTTCAGAAAAGGGTTTCTGAATCTACCATCATTTACCCAAATTCAAGCTAAATGCAGATCCATGCCCTATGGAATAACAAGTGAAAGTGAAAGACAAGAGAAATTTGTTTACTCAGTACAGCTCCCCAGATTTCCTAGTGTCAATAGACATAAACAAATAAATTGTTTTAAAGATTCAATAGCAGCATCTGTCTTTACTACGAGAAACTAAACATGCAAAACTATTCTGAACAATCAGCTCAGAAGTCAAAATATCTTGTCATTAATCAGACTTATAGAAAGCTTATTATAACCTTGGGTAAGAGACTCGCTGAACCTTCATTTGATGGAAGTTTTGTCAAATCCAGCTTTAAGGTAAGCTGAAAGCCATCCTCCGCAGGATCAACGATCTGCATTGCAGCACCATATGCTCCTCTCACAGCCTCTATTGCACCAAATGGAAGTCCACCGGATAAAACAGTCTCAGGTGGTGGAGTTGGAATTGATATTGACAATGCCATATGGTGTGGATCCTTCATTGTAGCCTGCACAGAGTGTAGAGTGGCAATTCGTCCATAAAGAATAGTTAAATTGAAATCATAAATGTGTTGCAAAGACAAAAGAGTTTTGCACTAGAAGACTAAACCTAATCATGCTAATTGACTTCTTTGTCAAATTGAAGGTTATGCACATACTCATAAGCATGCTCAGAAAATCAAAACATTGAACAAATATTCTGAGTGTTAAATATAGCTTCCTCGAGTAGATCTTTATAAAGGCAGTTAATTCAACAAAAAACTTAAACTCTAACAAACTAAAGTCTAACAATAAAAATCGCCATCATGACCAACCTTTTAGTCATATGTTAAAAGAGCATTGCTACTACCTGAAGGTGGTACCGGACATCGTCAAATTCAACCAAATGATAATCCAGCTCTACACCTTTCACCAAACTGAAAATAATAAACATGACAACCATAAATCTTACAGGGAAAACCCAAAGCTCCAATGAAAGCATATAAATGGCAACATTAAGAATTATGAATTGTTCATTGATACATGTAGATTATTAATATCAGACTAATAAGTAGCCATTGATCTCCTAAATGTTAGGACATTATTCTCTTCACTGAGCATCCCTCATAGTCAAGGTAATAAATTGTTATTCAGACTTCAAGAAATTGTATTAAGAGTGTCCCTCTTAGTCAGGAAATAAATTGTTAATCAGACTTCAAAGAATTGTACTAAGACATTGCTTATGGAGAGGGGCATACTGAGAAATAAATATTAACATAATGTTATTAAATAACTGTTTATCTGGCCAATTCTTTATGCAAAATACCACCGTCTAAGATACAAAATCAGTACCCCACCCCCTGGATCTGCCCAGATCCATTTCCGAATCATCACAGATACGTCTGTGTACACTTGTACACAGAGCAGTACAGATCTGTAGGGGATTCAATTCAAATACATCCGAAATACATCCCAAACAAAACAGAAAAGGCCTAACGATCATCAGTGAAAATTTAATTTCTCTACGAGCTTTTTTCATCATTTATGGACTGTGGTTTTTGGGGCCGAGCATCATTACATTGAGGGCAGTGGAATTTCTATGCATCATGGTATCTGTTCTGCATACATATCTTTATATGTACTTTATTTTTTCTATATGCCATATCCAGCTATGTCATATCAAAAAAATTCTAAAATTTTGAAATATCCAAGTCTGCTCCTGTACTGTATACAGGTAAGTTGTAACATAGACAGCCGTATACATACACGAATAATCTCAAGTGTTGTAACTTGCATCCCTCTATATCATATGGGACTATTTATTATTAGCTTTATTAGTTAATTACTATTATCTATCCTATTTAACAGGTCAACCCCTCTTTATTTGCTTTGAACTCAAAGTATAGGTAGAAACTGGTGTTGAGCTCAAAATGACTCGTTTTCCCATGAACCACCTCCTTAGGTAAACTTCTTCATTTGATCAGGTACCTGGGAATTTATTTTGAACAAAGGGAATTTCGTTGTATAGTCCCCTTAAGCTCTATTATCATCTTCCTTTCTTTGTCAAAAACCAGTAATTCAGTTTGGATGGGAGATTGCTCACCCAATTTCTTCTTTAAGCAGGATACAAGGAACACAAGGTGCAGTATTCATTTATTTGGAAGATTGAAGCCATATGCTACTTGATCGATTAGTGTATGAATTTGATGCATACTGTAGAATTTTAGATTTAGCATTTAGTTTCTTGTAATTCTTTCATGGATTTTGATTGTAAAGTTGAAGATGGTTATAAACCCAATTACGCTCTCAGAATTCTCATTCAATTCACAACAGGTCTGCTTGTGATTCAATCTGATTATGACAGTTTTTTAAATGTTTGTAAAAATTTTTATCTTTAGGTAACTTTGATAAAATATAGACAGGAACAACAAGATGACGGAAAAGGCTCACTAGCCAACTCTAATGTATTCACACCAATGTTACATATTTATTATTTATAGTACAATGGGCGATGCCACCTCATAGAGAGATTTGCTCTAGATCCTAAAATCATGCATGATGATTAGGCTAGGCAATCTTAACTAAACTCATTAGTCATCACTTGGGGATATGTTACTAATATCCTAAATGAATAATACAAATATAGGTGACAATTACACTTAGTGATTGGTAAGGTAAGCCATAGGCTAACATTCCCCCACTCAATCACAAGTCCGATCAATAATACCAGCAATGAAGTATAAACTGGTATCATTTCCAAGTCTTCATACTAAAACTCCTGAGTTGAGCCTTAATAAAGAACTGCCTAAAAAACTGTCAATCTGGATGCTGAATGGTTCATCTGAAATGAACTGGAAGAGAGCTGAGATATGGAAGTGAACAGCTGCAATATCTGAACATTCTCTGATTGCTTGACATTCGATCATTTTGCCAAGTATTTGAGCTAGAAGAATCTAATGTCTTCTGCTAATTGGTGAACATGTAGTATCAACACTCTACTATCGGTGTATCACTGAAGTACTCTTTGAATCTGTGGTTTGGGATAGCCACTGACAAATTGATACTATGTATCTGATGGTTTTTGGATGACCACTAACCAATTTTGACACTTTTAGGTGTCCAACAACATCCCAATGTGTAATGTGAACGATTCAATTGCAAGTCATTGAACCATTATTCTCCCAAAGTCTGTCATCTAGAGACTGCAGTTGCCCATCTGGCAAATTTGATGCCCATTTGGCATATTTGTTGTCGAAACTTTCGGTTTGACAACCATCTTCAATTCCATCATCAATTCCCTTCAATCACAATTTCACCATGGAGAAGCTATCAAGCCCTTAAGACCATGAGAGCTCTGATACCAATTGATAAAATATAGACAAGAACAGCAAGATGATGGAAAAGGCTCACTAGCCAGCTCTAATGTATTCACACCAATGTTACATATTTATGGTACAATGGGTGATGCCGCCTCATAGAGAGATTTGCTCTAGATCCTAAAATCATGCATGATGATTAGGCTAGGCAATCTTAACTAAACTCATTAGTCATCACTTGAGGATATATTACTAATATCCTAAATGAATAATACAAATATAGGTGACAATTAGACTTAGTGATTGGTAAGGTAAGGCATAGGCTAACAAACTTCCTTAGATTCTTCTAAATAATCCCTGATACTTGAAACTTTTATTCTCACTACTATGTAATCACAAATTCTTAGCAACTTATACCCATAAAGTACTATGAAAAATGTCATTCTGGAGGTATGATGGGCAGTGTTATGCCATCATTCTACTAAATGTAGCCATATATGCCACTGGGGTTTATTAATTTTGAACTAAGTATCCTTCAATGTATTTGTTTACTCCTGTTTAGCAATCCGTCTAAGGGTGATAAGATGCACTCATGGTTCACAAAATTCCTATCTGGAAAAATAACTATTTCCAGAAATTCATTAAGTTCAGGTCACTAATCTTTCCTCTTGCCACGAGAAACTTCTAGTTTATTTTCCCGTGATCTATGATCAAGAGGAGTAGTAGGTGAAAGTGTTCATGGAACATGACTCACAGCAACATGGCCCCCATACAATGTTGGATGTTGTGAATCTAAAGGCAAAGCTCCTACATCTGCAAACCTGCTAGTGGATGGGGGTGGCATCTTTGCTCCACGAATATGATCACCATCATGATCACCCAAATGTTAAGCCTCCATGTGCTCTAAAACTATGGCTACATCCTCCAAATTAACCTCCTCTAGATTATTGTCCCAAGTCACATATGTTCTATCATTCTTAGCCACTTCACAATAATGGGGCAACAACCTCAAGTTGTAGTGCACATAAACCAAGCTTTCTGCCTAGTCTACATTCAGACTATTTCTCTCCACGCTATGGATGAAGTTGTAAGTGCTCCAACGCCTCTTTGCAGAAGAAATGTTAACAACCTGCGAAAGCACCCTCGCCACCAATTTAAGCAAATGTGTGGTAGAAGCATACATGTTCCACCATCCGATAGGATTCAACCTATCTGGACCTTTAGTTGCATACAAGTTACCAAAGACTCCATGTTCACTAATGTACTTGCTCAATTAGCTTCCTACTTGAGCACACTCCTCTTCATTAGGGACCAACTCACATCAATTTCATTAAATTTGGACTTATTTCTAGTCTAAATTGGATTTTTCATAAGGTTAAGCCACATTTCCATGATGTTTGGTAGTATAAGATAGAAGTTAGCTCAAATGGGTATTTTTTATAGTACCAAACCTCATGGAAATGTGGCTTAACTGTATTAAAAATCCTATTTGGACTAGGACTAAGTAGAAAATTTAATGAAATCAGGGTTAACTTGTCTAATGCAAGTATTTACCCATTTTGTACCTCTAGATCTATGTGTGGTTTTATCCTAACCACACCCCCGGGTGCTAATTGGGCCAACCAAGATGGAGAATAATATTTGAGTGTAAGGACATATGATAGGGCATGGAGTGGACCATTCATATTATCCCACATTTTGACCACATGTTTATGAATATGATCATACAAGATCACATATGTCAACTCAACAATGTCTTTCATTTGGCCTAGCATGTTGTCCATCCTGCTCATACACCTCCCCAATCACTGACTGATCTGTATCTACAAACTAAATCATACTATAAATGGGCTTGGTGAACTACAAAACATACCTAACCTATGCCAAAAATTGACCATCAAGAACAGTGTCCTATACCTCCTGAAATTCATGTCTATCAAATGCGGATGGAGTCCTATCTTTCAAACCTTGCCATGAATCACTTGAGACCATAGTAGCCAATGCCTCTCTTACCTTCAAAAGATGCTTGAAGGTGAGGTAATAGCAAGCAAATCTGGTCTTTGCAATCTTTAGTAGCTCCAACTTAGAGTGATTGCAAAAAAATTGGTGGGCCATGCTATGATTGGTAATAAATTTTATAAGTTTCTTCTCTCTCTTGTACAATGCACCAATCCATTTATAATCATGGTCCTTCATCTTAATAATAGCATGCATCATGAGGTTCAATGTGTGAACCAAACACCCTAACCAAAATATGTTAGGGTACATATCCTCAATGATTGCTCTTGTTGGCTTACAATTAGTAGCATTACCGGTGATGACTTGAATGACATTGAAGAGCCCAATCTATTGAATGGTTTTAATTAAGGGTTCTACAATACTAATACGAGTCTCGTAATGAACAAAGTAGTCATGGGATGGAAGGAAGACCACACCACTAACAGACACACCAAGAATAGTTGTCAATGGCTTGCTTTTAACATTTGTTCAACCCATAGTTGCTAGATCGTGGGAGCGGAGCGGGAGCAAGAGAGTCTGGGGCTCCATTTCCCAAAAATCCTCAAGAGGGGAGCATCCTAGGAATGTTATATATATAATAATGATTTAATATTAAAAAAAATAAGCAAAATGCCAAACTGGTTGCATAATATACGAAAACATGCATATTTGTGCTATTTACAGATGAATATTACATTATTATGAAGTTAGAAATGCCATATGTCACGCACCCATTGTCTGCCCAGGTTGGATCTCAGCTTGGTGCACCCAACTCGCTCGGCACCACAACGTTTCGTTTCAGTAGCTTGACCAAACCAAAATTACTATGCCTCACTCAAGACACACCCATACTCTGCCTTGAGACAATTGTGCCAACTACACTTGGGTTCTTTACTTAAACAATTACACGGTTCTTATACTTAGCCAATTGTGCAACCAAGAACATGCAACCATTCATACACAAGAGACACAGATACGGTTGGGCGGCACAAGATGTGCCTAACACCCGTATAAGTATTTATATACAAATGTTGTTACAATGCTTTACAAAGAGGAGCTCATAGCTCAATACATAGATATACAAGAATTAAGCAAGCCACATCTCGACTTGCCTACTTGCTCATACACCCAAGTCTCCTTGTCGCAACCTGAGCCTGACTGTCGCAACCTTCTCCCCATCACGCGCACTGCCTTGCTAACCTCCACGTCTCTCCGTCACACACTCCTGTTGAGCGCCCAACCAAACCACTAAGCCCAGACTTCAAACTTCGCCTTCATCTTCGTCTCACCTCTGCCTGAGCCGCAGACCTCCATCTCCAACTCGAGTCATGGTGATGAGATGTGGTGAGATGCCTCTAACTCGCCTCACCTCTCCAAATATATACGCAACCACTTGAGCTCACAAAGAGTTGCGACCCACACGAATCATCGCGCCCCTTCACCTTCCGCCCAAGCTGGCCTGCAACGTACCTCTTGGTCCACCCATGCATTGTGCCGACTTCACTCGTCACGTCGGCACAAACCATCGTGCCCACCCCAGATCCATAGCAGAGGGGTCATCAAACAAAGATCCGTCGAGGGTTCTCGTGGGTTTCGTTGGGCAAAGGAATAGGCTAGGCAGAGGAACAGACCAGAAAACATAGCAGAGGGACCGTACCCAATGCCTCCGGGCAACTCATCACTCCAGCCAATTATAATGACCCCCATACAAAGTATCCGGCCCTCACCCCTACTCATGGGCACAGATTCATCTACAACTAGTCTAAAGGAAGATACACAAAATTTTGGAGAGGGGTACAACAATGAGATCATTCACAATCTAAGTATGAGACTAGAACGCCTGGAATCGCCAAGCCTAGCATTGCAGAAAGAGGCCGGGGAGCTCACGAACAGGGTCGCAAAAATTGAAGATGAGAACCTATCATTGAAGAAGCAGTTAAATGACAACAAGGAGCAAGAGGCCCTACACCACCCCCCTCATGACTCCCTCCATGCAGAGATTAATGACCTTAAAAACAAGCAAGAGGAAGTTCTTTGCAAGCTGCCTTCAAACATGAAACAAAAACACACATCAATTCATGGGCACAAGTCGTTAGAGGCAGGGAGAAAGCCCCTTTCCCCCGTCTAGCAGCAGTAGAGGAGGTAGTACAAGCTAAACTCATGCTAGAACGGACTAGACGGGCACGGAAACTAAATCTCAAGGTGAGAGGGATCCCTCTACCTCTTCCATCTGCAAGCCTCGTGGCGATTGGCACCTTATTCCTTAATGATACTCTGGATCTTCAAGATGTGACCCTCGATAGAGAGCATGGATTGGGTCTGACTCCACTCTCTTTCTCCGATTCAAGTCTGCAATTGATCGACTTCGGGTTCTCAAAGCCAAGCGAAAGTTGTTTTCACTTCCCACTAAGGTCTTCCTCAAACGAAGATATCACCAGATCACAGGTTGTGGAGCTCAAACGCTCCAGGAAACAGGTTACAGCTGCACCCCAGGCAGGGAAATGGGCAGTCATTAGGAACCTCAGAGCAGTCATCAGAGACTCTTTTCCACTTGGATGGGTACCTCGATCCGGGGCTTCAAAATGATCGGCCCGTTGGGAGAGACGACAGGGCATGTGCATATCCTATTATCCATTAGTTGTTGGAACAACAATGGGTCTTTCTGGTCATCGTCAAGTCTACTATATGATGCTCTTGGGTCATCGCACATCCTATTTATTATCGAGATGCACGAGAGCCTTGTTCAGCCTCTCCCAGACATTATAGGATACCATTAGTTTTCAACATGCAGACAAGAGACGAGGAGTTCGGGGGGTGTCAGAGGCTCAGGTTGAGTTGCTTGCTTCATTAGAGAATCCCTTCGGAGCAAGGTCTCTTTGGTGGCCACATATGAGTTTGCTAGGGGTTTTTGTGAGTTTGATTTCATGGTGTTTCCCCTCTCCCAAGGGACATCTACATTACAATATGTTATTTTCCTCCAGCATCTTCATCATATGCCATTCATAATGGGCCTAAGGAGGACCCCTTTAAAGATTTATACGTCGATATCACCCAGTACACAGCAATTGGGGAGGTAATTCTCTTGGGTGACTTCAACTCCCGCACTAGAGCCCTCCTGATTCCTCTCCACGACCGGTCAGATGACATGTTCTGCATATAGGCGATCGATCTAGATTCAGTGGAGCTTCATCAGATGTCTAACGATGCATTGGGGCCTATCACAGCTTGTGGTTGACACCTTTTACACTTAGGGGAATCTCAGGAGTTGTTGATTATGAATAGGCTCCCAAGTTGTTGATTATGAATAGGCTCCCAAGTTTCCCAAACTCAAGCTTCTTCACATGTTGGCCCCATGGAGGGGGTGCGAGGGTTGTGGATTACGTCCTATCTAGCCATAACTTACTCCCCTTTATTCATCACTTCTTTGTTTCCCCCATACCCCTCGCAAACCATGCTCTCCTTTCCTTTTCTCTTCAAGTTGACACCCCCACATCCCCCCCCCAGGGCTCACCCTTCACTATCTTCTACTTCGACGAGGGGGACCTGGACGCCTTTTCTACCCACCTCCGATAGATGCTCCCATTCGAGGCCCAGTTCTCCTTACTTGATTCTGCCTCTACCAATTATAATTACCTCTCATCCACCATTTGGGATGCAGCCCTCAAATCCTACCCTCACTCCACCCGGTCCACTTCTACCTCCCCAAAACACAACTCATGTCCTATGAACCGATGGTACGACGAGGAATGCAAGGTCCTCCACTGCAAGCTTCGACATGCATTCACTCATGCTCGCCCCTCCTACCCCAACCTCAAAGTTTCGTATTGTTGTCTCCTCCGCTACAAGAAATGCCTCTTTTGTCTCTCAGAGGAGATATGACTTATCCATTTCCCTTACTCACTCCACTAAAAACGTTTGGCATACCATCCTCCCCTGCCGCTCCCCTCTCCCATTCGACCTAGACACGACTCCATGTTTTCTCGCATATCCAATCTCTATGATATTCCTAGACATGCCTAGATTCAGGTCACCTCTCCACCCTACTCATGCTTCTTATTTTCTGACGAAGATATCATAGAGTCCATCTAGGTGATGAACAGCAGCAAAGCAGCAGATGAGGAAGGCTTTTAGGCAGAGTTCTTTAAACACGATCTTCGTGCTTTAGTTTCTTACTTGTCCGATCTCTTCAACCATGTGGTTCGTATAGGTTTTCATTCGGATTGGTCGCATCACATCATTCACCCGATACACAAATCGAGCCCCAACTCGGATCCCAACAATTACAGGACGATCATGGTGGGCCATACATTCTCGAAGCTCTATGCTACGGCTCTCCATATAAAGATCTCTAGTGAGCTTGAGCGTAGACACCTCAAAGCTAAGGGACATGCAAGATTCTGACCCGCTCATCAAACCATTGATCACATCTTTACCCTCCAGAGCCATCATGAGGAGGCACGACATTGATCTTCGAAACTCTATTGTTGCTTTGCAGATTTTCGAAAGGCTTTAGACTCCATCCCAAGAGAAGCCCCATTCCAGAGGCTCATAGACATTTGCATTTCCCATACCTTACTGACCGCCATCATGCGCCTCTATGAGTCGGTTCTTGGTTGCCTCCACACAGTTCAAGGGATGTCAGATTTCATCAAGAGTACCATCAGAGTTAAACAGGTTTGGCCCCTGTCCCCCACATTGTTTGGGATTTATCTTGATGAGTTAGAGGCCTTTCTCCATGAGCATATCCAAGACAGTGACGGGTGTCTCCTCCACCAGGTTATGATATTCATCTTGCTTTTCGTCGATGATGTGGTCCTCCTAGCCTTATCTCCAGCGAGATTACAAAGACAGTTAGATGCCCTAGCTCTCTTCTATGACCTTTAATAGTTGACAATCAACCTGGGTAAAACCAAGGTTATGATCTTCAACAGGTCAAAGAAGTCCATAGACCTTAATTTCTTGTTTACTGGGGAGGAGATGGAGATCACCAGTGCCTACACGTACTTGGAAGTACGGTTTTTAGGACCCTGTTTCAATTTGCAACCAGCCCTCTAGCCTTAGATTGCCAAGGGTTATGGGTCTTTAGCCCTTCTCGAGAGACAATGTTTCCACAACCATTTTTCAGGACATCTCACCCAAGATGTCCCTCATGGACTCCCTTATCCGACCCACTCTTCTCTATGGATCAGAGATCTGGGGGCCTTCCTTATTGGAGTTTGATTGGGCCTCAGTTAAGAGAGTCCACACCCTTCTCCTCCGACGCATCATTATATGCAAGTAGACAGTTCCTCATCACATCATCCTAGCAGAGTTTGGAGCCTAGCCCTTCTGACTTGATATAATGTTCAGACTCGTCTCTTTTCTACATCGCCTCCAGAGCTTAGCCGACTCGACGAAGGGGTGAGACCAATACCCGTACTTGGCTTACTGCTCTTCTGAGACCATTGCCCTCTCTAGCCCATTAGGCCAGGCTCGAGGTTGGTTTGCAGGGGTTTCAGATCTTTTAGATTTTGTGGGCATTCAGATTGACCGCCTCCCTCCTTTTCAATATTCCTTAGATGCATCTGGCCATCTCCTACCAACTAGACAGGTGTTGAACAAGATCATCAAAGATGACATTTATAGGCAGTTTATCCAAATCACTTGGGTTAACCCCCCTAGTGAGTTACACCCAAAGATGGCCTTTTACGCTAAGCATTTCTTGGAGGTTAGGTATGGGTTCCTCGTTCGACCACAGCATACATTCTGACACTAGGTACATGCTCTTCGCATCCCTCTAGGCTAGTTCAAAGTGGGCTCTCATAGACTTCGGGTAGAGACAGACCACCAGATTGACCGACCAGATAGAATATGTCAGCTATGACAGCTACAAGAGGTCGAGACTGAGGAGCACTTCATCTTCTGGTGCCCCATTTACTATGAGATCAGGGGGCAGTTCCATTGCTTATTCAGGGGGACTTAGACCCTCACGGGCTTCTTCAGGTATCCAGATTAGCAGTGCTTAGCCTTATACATATAGGAGGCCCTCATGCTCTAAGCCCATACTCTTCATCCTCCTACGAGACCAGACCCTATTCAGTGGATCACCTCATTCTTCCCAATGCTACCCTCAGGAAGGGGCACTAAGAGACAAAACAACACTAGCGCAGCCCCAGACTCCAGATCAGTGCGGACCTGTGGGACCTTCCCTTGTCCCATGAGATCTCACGACATAGCCAAGCTAGATCCCCCCTAGGAGACGAATGAGATCCACCAGACCTCATCGATGCACTACCTCTACTAGTAAGCAACATTGTAGACGATTCAGACACCCCACCAGGTCCCCCTCGGGACAAACAACTATACTCAGCTTTCTTCATTCAGCCTCAGACGGTAGGAGAGATGGATCCATTCCATGGCAGATCTTCCTTTCTTCTGGTTCCTCTTGTCCTTAGATCTTCTTCTCCTACGGTACACCCCATCATCAGCACAAGTATCTGAGCTCATGGACGAGGGTTCTTCATGCCTCGAGGTAGATCTCACTTTCTACCACTCCACCCTATTGCACTTTACTTTCTTCATCTCACCTTTTATAGGAGACCTTTTGGTACTCCTACATTGTATTGACATCATTGTACTCAACAATCCCTTTGACCTACTTTTGTGGTCATTAGTCGGACATTAATAAAATTATCTTATCTTATCTTATCTACACTCGCACCCTTTGGCGTTGGCCGACTCCAACTCATCCATGCTCTCGTGCAACCAAGTCGTGTCGTCCATCGCAACCTCATGGCGCACTTCACAAGTCATGGGTGTGCACCTTCCTTAGGCGCATCATGTCCAAGGGACGCCCCAAGGCTCGCCACTCACTCGCTATATGAGTCTTAGGTGTGCCCTTCTTCATCTCGGCAACCCCAAAACTCACCTCTATCAATACATTCTACAGTTGGGGCGAAGGTGTCTCGTGCGCCTCTACTCGAGGGCCTTACACCATCCATAATACATTAATGGTTAATCATTTGAGCCCCAACCATCTAGCAACTACAAACAAACATACAATTTTTTAAGTCATATAAAAGGACGTAGACCATTACTTATAGAATTAAATAGGTTATCCACCAACTATCAACATGACCAAATAGTTATGTTTACAAAATAGGCTATCTCACCCTCAATAGGTGCCTAAAGGTGAGGGAATAGCTACCAAAAAGTAGTTGCAACCTACAGTGAGTGCCATAAAAGTAATTGACCCTTCTATGCTCAGTGACCTAAGTTGCACAATACAGGGAAACAAGTAGAGGTTTCCGAAAGAGAAATGCACTGGAAACGTGACACCCAAAAAATTTGGAAACAAGGAACCAAAAAAAAAAATATATATATATATATATATATAATTTTATAAATAGCACATTATATTGAAACTTTGAAAGAAAGCATTATGAATAAACGAGAAAGAACATTTAAATGACAAGCAATGTTCCACCATCGCTTATATTGGGATCCTCGTCATTAGTACCATCCTTCATCCTTTGCCTCTTGTCTAGCCTTTGCCTCCACCTCGATCCTCTAGGGACATCAGTCAACACCACTCAATTTTGATAAAACTGCCTAATTCAAGCCTTAAAATATGGTACAAAAAGCTTGACATGGCTAATCAATGATTTTGGTTTTAGTGAAGGGCACATTTTTGCTAAGGCCATGATAGAGGAATTCAACAACAATCAATACCACCAATAACGGGGTACATAAAGGACTTGGTGCTCTTGATTAAATGCCAATCCCATACCCTCCTACATGATAGAATCCAATGAAAATGTTACAATCCCACCAACCCTAAAATCCTGGAAACTAAGTATGTTGAATTTTGAATGGGATGTGAAATTCTACATTCTCCATATGAAATTTGATGAGGTTGGAACCACTCTCAAACATCGTGAAACAATTAATGATATTGTTAAAAATTTAAGTAAAAGTTGGCATTCTCCACTTTTACTTTAAGAATTTAACATTACCATTAATTGCCAACATTTTTGGTAAAACCTACTCAAAAACCACAATATTCATGCTTGACAATATCATGCATCAAAAGGTTCAATGTGTCCAGGGCACACCACGCTCCCCACAGTGGCAAGGAGCGCATTAGGGAGCCCCAGAGCATACTCCCTAGACACTCCCACTCAGATCACAATTATGAGGCGGGAGCGACCCCTCGGAGGATGTTCTCAATAACATGGGTCCAATCATCAAATACAATGGATACTCTATATTCGGTCCAATCATTTGGAAATTGTCCCGGAGCACTGTGGATTTTGGCTCTTTCCCTATCAAGTCCCATGGTTATGGCTTTGTCATAACCGGGGCTCCTATATCCTTTGTCATACCTAGGGCTCCTGTATCCTTCAGGGGCACCATTGATGGCGTGCACCATTTCATGCCAATAGGGTGAGCAAAGTGTTAAGTTTGGTAGCATCGACAATCATTCTCCAATGAGGGGCCATATGGGCCACCCTGAGGCTAGCCAGGGAGATTTGGAGAATCAACTAGTCTTGTGAGGTATTGACAAAAGCCAAGGGGAACGTACAACCTTTGTGAGTCAAACCAAAAGTCAGGACGAACGAGATGCTATATGATCTTGTGAGTCAAGCCAAGGCAAAGGTAGAAAGCCTTGTAAGTCTAAGACAAAAGTCAAGATGTAAGTCTAATGCAAAAGTCAAGGGGAACGTACAACCTCTGTGAGAATATAGACAGTCTAGTGCAAAAGTCAAAGGGAACGTACAACCTCTGTGAGCATAGACAGACTAGTGCAAAATTCAAGGGGAACGTACAACCTCTGTGAGCCTAGTCAAGCCTTGTGAGCCATGAGCAAAAGTCAAGGCATCTAGCAAAAGTTAGGTTGAACATAAAATTCCTATGAGCTAGAAACAAACAATCTTCGTGACATTGCAAATGATGTAAATGTATTGATCTAGTGCGTTGGCACGTGTAACACCATCCACCATGAAGAAATTTGAATTGCCTTGTAAAGAGTCAAGTTGTAAAAGTCAAAACTGCATGTCTAGGTCAAAGTCAAAGTTGTCAAGTTTTTGTTGCATGTCGCATGTTGCATGTCGCATGTTGCACGTCAAATGTTGCATGTTGCATGCATGCATGTCTAGTTGCATGTTGCATGCATGTCACGTGCATGCTGAGTAGTTTGCATGCAAGTCCAGTCAAGGTCGAGTCCTAACTGAAGTGTTAAAGTCCAGTTCCAAATCTGGCTGATGAGTTAAGTTCAGTTGTAAACACATGCATTCACTTATTCTATTTCGAGCCATCTCCTCTCTACCTCTCCACTCCTATTTAAGCAAGAGGTCGACCCTCTTTTCTACACAATTGTTATGCTGCATATGGGTGAGGAAGCAAAGGTATATATCAGTCCGTAACAGAGGCATATATCAGTCCATAACAGAGTCATATATCAGTATAACAGAGTCATATATCAGTCCAAGAAAAGGTTGTGTATCAGTCCAATAGAGGCAGCAATAACAGTCCATATCAGAGCTGATATATCAGTCCATAACAGGCAGCGTATCTCAGTCATTGAAGGCAACAAAGATACATCTTCAGTGCTGATCTGTAACAGGAGTTTATATATCAGCAAGGTCTCTTAGTTACACAGTCAGGTCAGAGTCAACTTGGCAAGCTCTTTAAGAACAGAATTTTCATGGGGGATATTTTGTATGTGATCCTACATTATCTTTGCAATAAAAGGAAATTGTTTGCTGGGGTGTTTCTCCCTGTATAGGGTTTCCCTAGGGTACATGTGTTGTGATCTTGCATGCTGATAATTTCTTATGATTATTGTTGTTCTAATTTATGAATGATGTCAAGCTAAGTTCAAAGTACAATCAGAATTTAAAGAATTCCTTACAGTTTAAAATCAAGCTCATAATTTAACACAAAGAACATTGAATGGTACACCACATGCATCGAGAAACATAAAAAAAATTGCATCCATGTCATCCCTACAACCTTGGTCAAGGAAATCTAATATTGTTCTACGCCTCGAATGCACAAGCAAGAATCCACTAGCATGGGGAGATGGGGATCAACCACCGAATATTCTATGTGAACCTGAAGTCTCAAATTCAACCCTTCATTTTTTGGCTTTGTTTTGTTCAACCTCCTCTTTCTTGTATTTGTTTCTATCTTTCAGTGGCACATAGTTGTTAATTTTATCTTACCCAACACCCGACAGTTAATTCTGATAAATCCTAGCACAAAGTTACTTCTTGATTTATGAATTAAAGCACAGCTGAGTATTAACCTTTAAATTAGCAAAAGCAAAAAATCAGAAAGCCAAACACATTGCACAAGATATTCGGGTAAACAACCCTGGAAAAACCATCGGGGGAAAACCAGATCAGTGATGATTTTATCAAATAAAAGCAGGGTTCCCATCTTGGGATAATGGCCCTTCTGAGGAAAACAAATGCAACAAATAGCCTAGCCTATTACCCAAAATCAGTGCTTCGATCTTGCTGGCTGCTACTTCCCTTGCTGCCCCCTTGCACCCTTTCCTCAGCCCCTGCCCCTGCACACTCACTCTGTGTACCATCACTGTATCTCATCCTTTCACCTAGGCTGTCTTTTATTACATTGAGTTAACCCTAGATCTCTTAAAGTGATCAACGGTTAATCACCTTCACTTTAGATGTAACGGCTAGGATTTAATCAACTCACTTAAGTTACTAATGCCAACAAACTTAGGCATTAATCTCACATTAATCTAAAAGGTCATTCACTTTAATAAATACTCATAAAGTGAATTTCCTAAGGTTCTGAAGAGGTATTAGATGACTTTCACATGCTAGACACAAGCCAACGTGGAAGTACCTGTCAGGTGCTACCAAAAACATCAACAATAGTCACAGGTTTCCTGTGATGAATTTGTGTTTTTACATGTAACTTTGTATATGATGTTTGTTTGGATATGCTGGACAGAAAAAGGCTCATGCTTGCTTTTTACTTTCAGCTTGAGACATCCAAAGCTCAGATCTGATATGTCTTACTTGGTTGCGACTCGAGAAATGTATCTTTTTTATTTTAAGTAATCAAAAATGATACAATTTTTTTCAAGGACAAACAAACAAGACTTGAGCCCATTTCACTTCACACTCACCAGTCACTAGTTCATCAACATGTGAGCACAATTGTGTTGAATATGTATTCATCCACTACCCAACGAAATTGCCATACTTGTACCTTGCAAAAAAGCACAAAATTTGTGTTTACTCACTCAAATTTTCAACTTCTATCTCAACAGCAGCCTAAGTACCAAGTTGGACCAACAAGAATGTCGGATTAAGGCAGCTTGCAAGATGATTGTGCAATGACCTTCATTTCAAGGCTTTACAGGAGAACACAGATGCAGATGATCTCACCCAGGGTAAGCAAGGTGAACCTAGTGACTCTGGTGTCTAGCACAATGAGCACTCCACAAAAACAAGAAATAAGGAGGAAAAGACATGGATCGGGATGAACTTGATTACTAATCTACTATGGCTTACCCACTAGATCTGATTTTATGTTATCCATACGTATTTGTGAATTGACATTTTCTAGACTTTTAAGGCAATCCATAATGACCTGTGCACATTATAACAATTCCAGTGTTCTAGAATTCATTATGATGTAAATATGAGTTTTCTACCTTGATTGAGACTTTGATCTAAATTACGATGTGATTTGATGTTCCACTGTGATGTGAATCTACTTTGAAGTTTAATTAACAGCATTGATGTATTGTAATATGAAAATGGCGGTTTACTTTTGAGGTCTTGAAACGGATTCATTTAATTATTTTGGATTGCATAATCATAATGCAGAGAGGGGGATTTCCCCCTCCCCCTTCAAGTTGATTCCAAACAGGCATTTAAAAAAGTCAAACTGAATGACCCTCCCAGTCCCATGTTAACTAGAACCAAATCAACTAAATCTGATGTTGGAAAGTCCAGGTGTCAAGGAAAGAATTCAAGTGCAGAGAAACTTTAGGAACATGGCTTGACAAACAATTTTAATGAGTCCCAAAAGCACTTGAAGATTTATACCCAGGGTCGTTAAAGACCCCATCCCTCCTCCAGGCTATGATGAGGACAAAAAAGGTTCACAAGGGATTATCCCCCAACGCCTTACTGATCGCCAACCTTGGGAACCACTATGTAATGGAATCTAATGTCTACCCTGTCAAAATCAGATTCGCATATTCAAGAAGGCCTAAAAGGAAAGAAGGAAACTTGGCAATACGAAGAGTTTACTCTCTAGAAACCAATCTGGCAGGAAAATGAGAGCTCTTTCATGGAATATAAAGGGCATAAGACCAAAAACAAAAAGGACTTTAGAGGAACTGGAAAATTGATAAGGAAAAACCAGACATAGTCTTGATTTAGGAAAACAAGCTTATAGTGATAGACATGAATAGGATTAAGAGGAAAGTTTAGCCACATGCAGAGCAATGTCACAAAACCTCAACAGGAAGGGCTGGAGGTATTACCATTTGGTGAAATCCTTCCAAGGCAGAGAAAAGACGAGAAATTCCAGGTAGATTGCAGATCAGCAATCTTTTCTCCTCTAAAATCTGGAATTCTTCCTTCGTGCTGTCAAACGTTTCAAGTCCAACCCTGGCCATCCTTAAACCAGTATGTTGGAATTTGATTTCTAAGGAAAGGGAGCTTTATCCAAATGAATCATTGATTCTGGGAGATCTTTAACAAAATCCTGGGGGCCTATGAGAAAAAAAAAAGGGAATTATGGGAGCAAAAATTCCTATGCTGACATCATTAATAAACTCAAATTCCCTCATCGATATTGAACCAAAAGACAGAAACTACACTTGGAATGATAGAAGGAAAGGCAAAGCCTTAGTCATGGAGTGTTTAGATATATTTCTCTTAAGCAAAGACTAGATGAAGAACTGTTTTCAAGCAGAATCTTTTATTGTAAAGTGGGGTATTATCAGACTATTACCCAATCAGTCTGGACTTAAAGAAAGGGGAGAAGTCAATATCTCCTTAGATTTAAATTAATGTGATTTGAAGTTTAAACACCCGGATTTGAGGAATAAAATTCAAGAATGGTGGAAGCAAGATCCTGATAAAGAAACAAAGATGTTCATTCTATAAAAGAAACTTCAGAAAATTAAAAAGAATATTAAAGAATTAAATTCAAAGATGTTTAGGTATATCTTCTCCAGTGTCAATTGGATCTGGCCGGGGCAGTTGAGAGCAGTGTTATCCCTCCCCGCCCAGGATCAATTCCCACAAGTGACATGTTGAGCTCTTAATGAATATATAGTTCTAGTTGTAGAGGAATCAAGGAAGCCTAACAAAATTCTAAAGGCTTTGAATTCCACTTTCTTAATGCTCATCCCAAAGAAGAATGAGACATTGAGACCAGTGATTTTGCATCATTCAGACCTACATCCTTATGCAATACCTCTTATAAACATATCGCAAAGGTTGTAGCAGCAAGACTAAAACCATTATTGAACCTCAAGATTTAAAAAGAAGGTGGTTGTGTAGCAACCAGAAAAATTGTAGCAGTCTTATCCTGGCCCATGAATCCATTCATTCAGTAAAATTGAGAAAGGGCAAAGCCTAAAGGTATCTTACTAAAGCTCATTCAACCAAAAACATATGATAAGGTAAATTGGGACGTTTTAGAAAAATAGTGCTGCCTAAATTTGGCTTCAGCTGAAAATGGGTGGATTGAGTGAACAAATGATATTCCACGGCATCATTTTCAGTCCTCATAAATGGAGGCCTATCAAAGTCTTAACTCTTTGAGAGGTACAAAACAGGGATGCCCCATCTCCCTTCATTTTTTCATTCTTGCAAAAGCTTTGGGAAGGGGGGGCAGGCTCTCTATGTGTCCAGACACCCCAGTTGAATCAAGGGATTGAAGATGTCCTCAAACATTCCTCCTCACGCATGTACGGTTTGAGGATTATACCTTAATAGCAAGAGAAGCTAATGTTAGGGAAGAAAAAAGACTGTTGAAGATCATCTCCAATTTTGAAGAGGCCTTGGAACAAGAGGTAAGCAAAGAAGAGTCTAAAGTTTTCTTTTGAATGTTGACCCCTAGCAAAGGAAAAGAATTGGGGATATCTTGGGAGTCTAAATTTTAGGTCTACCCACAAAATATTTGGGTTTTCCCCTCTCATAATCTAGGCATAATTCTAAGGATTGGACACGACTCATAGACAGTCTCAAATGTATAGCCAGGGACACAGATATTTGTCACTTGGAAGGATCACACCAATTCAAGCAATGCTTTCACCATTTCATTGTATCAAATTTCCATTTTACTGGCCCCTCCATATATTAGTAATTAGTAAACATCTGAAATGGAAAGGATCTTAAAGAATTTCCTCTAGAAAGGAACCAAAAATGAAAAGAAATGGTACCTTCTCACCTGTAAAAGAGTTGTAATGACAAAATGAGCAGAGCTGTGAGGATGGTATAATAAGGATGGATCCGAGTAACAAATCCCTCAGTAAAAAATTATACTGGAGACTATTAAAGGAGCCAAATATACTGTGGAGAAATGTCATAAGCCCCAAGTATCTAGGCAATGAAGAAGTAGAGAAAATAATTTAAAACGCGGATCTACCAAAAGGCACGAATATATAGAACGACATTGTAAAGAGCAAAATTCTGTTTAAAATTACCTCTTCCAGGACACATGATGACGACTTGACAAACTTCCTGGAAGGTGCCTAAAACAGTCACCAAGCCCTGGGCAAAAATCAAGCTTTTACCATAGTCAAGGATCCAGTGCATAAAGTAAACTAGAAAAAGGTGAAGGATTATTGGGTTTCCAATCCAAAGAAAGGAGCAAGCAATGGGATGACTATAATTCAGTAGAATGGCCAATACAGCTTCAAGAGGAGGAAGGAAGGACTCTTCTTACAAGAATTAACAGATTGGAGAATTACCTCCAAAAAGGGAAAGGAAAGGATTTTATCTGTTGGGATCAGAGAGGAAAAAGCAGACATATCATGAAAGATGGATATCAAGCAGGCCTAGTGGAGGATCAAGAGATCCAACAGTGCTCCTTTTGGAAGAAAAATCTAGCTATCTTCAGCATGGCATAAAGTGGCAACCTTTGCTTGGCTTGTAGCAAAGGAGAAGATTCTCTCAAAGGTTGGTTTAAGGGGAAGAGGTCAGCATGGACCCTCAAGATGTTGTGGATCTATGAGGGAGGAAGAATATTGAACCATATCCTCCATTATGAAGGGTTGTGTATGTTTGGAAACTATGGGGTCAATTCTATCTATGTCCCATCCTTATCCATCCCATGGCTGAAGAAACACTTGGGAAATGGCCAAAATCAAGTTGGAAATCTGAATGCTTGAAAATGATGTGGTCTTTAAGCCCAGGCTTTGTCTTCTGGTTTTATAGAAAGCAATAAACAAAAGATTTTTTGAATCCCTGTCCAAATATGGGATAAAACCAAGAGAGCTATTATTGAACTATATGAAGCAAAAAGAAAAAGGGAAGATATGAGAACATTCCAATGGAAGAAATGGAACTATTGAGGGTCTGCAACATCCTCGACTATACCAATCCCCTTAATGGACATCAGCATGGGGGCATCTTTCTCTCATTTTAGATGTGGTGGCACTGAGAACAAGCATGTGAGGCAAAGTGGATCCAACTAAAGAATGGATATATCTAGGTATTTTGCCATAACCTGCCCTTGTACATTTTCATTTGCATACAATTGACCTATGTTTCAACTTTTCACAAGCCATACTTGCTTGTTCCAGAGGCTGCCTTCATGGATAACTATATTGCTATGCAAATCATAGAGTGAAATAAGCCACTGATAAGCAAACGAATTTTACAGAATCCTTTGGGTTTTTTCTGGCCAGGGGCTATGAAATCTTCATGTTATGTATCCAAGTCTCACAAGAAAACCCTTGAGTCATCAACACTCTTTGTTCGAACTTTGGATAACCTTTTGACAGTTCTTAAAGAAAATGGCTATAAGGAGGCGGAAAAAATAATTTTTTTCAAAAAACCCGGAAAGGACCCTGTAATCAGCAACACAAGACAATGTTGGAAGACCTATGATAACCCTGCTCTATATCCAGGGTATTACAAACAAAATTGCCAGAATTTTCAAAAAGAAGCAAATCAATGTGGCCTTCACCCTGCATGACATGATTTTAAAAAATTAGACTCTGCCAAAGACACAATAAATACAGTGAGAAGATGGACTGAAGATCAGTGAGACATGGACACTGGAAACCAATCATACAAGCCCCAACGAAGGAATAAAATTTCCGTTCTTTGTTTGGTTGTTATAATAAATGAATATCAATCTCAATTCTCAAGCTTATGCTATTATATGAATGTGCTTTCTAAGGATTGACATCTATATATAGTTGCAGGGTTCTACATTTGTCTATATGACATCCATCCAAGTCATCAATCCTGATGATGAACTTCGCCTGGGAATTTCAAAACGCTGATACTAAAAACCGAACACAATGAAAATTCTTTGTAATTGCAATATATTCCTGCGGAGATGAGTTTAACAGAACCCTTGAATATGTTATATATCCTGCAATCTAAGCTCTTATAGAAGAAAACAACTTCTCGATATCAAAGTTGCATCTCTGTGCATAATATGTCTTGACTCTTGATGTATTTCACATAACACGTCCAGATGTATTTTTATAACAGATGATGAGTTCATGAAAGTTTTGGAGGATGTCATTCACAATGTATTACAAGGTATAACGTGTGTTTTCCTTCATGTTGTCTCATGCAAAATCAGAAATTCCTCCTGGTTTTCTAAGCAATTGTTTAAAGCATTGCTTGATACTTATGGTCTACTTAGTACTAACATTGAAAGTAAAAGTCATCCATATTATTGCATTTCATCTGTTCTCTGTGATCTGTCATAGCTAGTCACTTAAACAACATGATCAGAGCAATGATTTAAAGAATTTGTATAATTTTTATTTTGGACTTAGAACTTCCCTGTCGCTTTGACCAGACTGATCAAACTTTTACAATGTGTTATCATGTTCACAATGGGATTCTCGCCAAGGTTTTCATATTAAGATATCTAATATATCATCTCGTTTTCGTGAAATAGCTCAAATGGAGATGTTAAAGGTTAGTGCTGCTAGTTAAAACTTACTGCCAATATCATTACATTACCAGCTATTGAGGCTCAGTTGCATTCTACAAAACTATTCATTAAGTGGACCACAGAATCAAGCAGTACTGCTCTGATGCACGGTTACTGAAATTGCAACTTCGGGGTTGAAACCATTAGCTCTTGGCTGGACATGTCAGACCTCATGTTTGAGAACTTTTTACAGTTTCAAGAATTTCTAGCATTCCACTCCTTTGCTTCGAGAACCTAACAGCGCTTAAAATTTTAGGGAAACTTAATTATCCACCTGCATTGACTTCTTTGCTAGTTCTATTCTTGACAATATTCTACCAGTAGAATTGTACCTACAAAAGACACTGAATGAAAATGGATAGAAGTATAAACTCAGACAATAGAGCTCGTATTTAGAAGGAAACACTCAAGTATTGGAGATTAATGCTCCAGTTAATAAATGTAATAGACTATGATTTAGGAATCAGTTGTGTATGTGGACAGCTTAGCTGTTGAGAGAGGACAGATGTGTTGTTAGCTGAAGGTTAATGAGTTAAAATAGGAAAGATTGTTAGTGCAGAAGATTGAAGTCTTTTGCTAAGACTTTACAAGTGCGTTTGTGTATAAATGGATGTATCACTGAATAAAGAATAGTGAAGTAATTTGTGTGCATATCCCTGTTCTTGTATTACTGCATCATTGTTTATTTTACATGGTATCAGAACGGGACTGGGCTAAGCTCCCTCACGGGAGAGCCCGGGAAAATGAGAACCTGTGAGATGTAGTACTTTGTAGGTTAGGAGTAGGATTAGACTAGTGATGTGTGAGAGTAGATAGGTTTCTGTGTGTTTGTACGTGTGCTGTCACTTGAGCCGCAGTGTGTGAAGATCTCTGTGGTATCAGTGCACTGCACGGAATAGAATCATTGAAGGAGTAAGTCACTCATCTCTATTGATCCGATTGCTTGAGCATGGGAGTCTGATACAGACAATTTGGAAGAGTTTTTGCTCAGGCTGCAGAAGGAGACAGAAGAGATCCAAATCGTTAGCTGTACCATGAATGATTTGCAGATTTGTAAACATTCAGGTAGAAAGTGCAGAAGGAGATGCTGCCTACTTTGAATAGAAACAACCTCTTCTCATGTTCCACAATGTCTGCGCATTATATTGCCTTGGATGCCTTGCGTTACCTGTACGGGAATCGTCCTTGCAGAGAGTATTGAGAAAGTCAGGAAGCTTCCCAGATCTGGTGAGATGGAGTCACGATTTTGCAGATCGGAAAGAGGGGGAAAGGTGCAACGCTTGGGCATGGAGGCCTGGCTTATGTTTTTGGACATACTTTTATTTTGAATTGAGAAAATAGTTATATTAAGTTTTAAGAGAAGAGATTTGGTTAATTATTTTAAATATATTAGCATTATCTTTGGTTTGTAAAATAAATGATGACAATCTCCAAAATTAGAGGTGCAGTAGAGGCATTTGCATCTTCATAGGAGGAATCAAGTGCACCTCGGCATGGACTGTTCTCCAAATAGTTCGGGAGTATATGGATCTCGGAAATTATTCCTCATTGGGGTTTTGAAGACATGTATATGTGGATTGCGGTCCAATAATGAGGTTATGAGACATGCATGTGGATTGCAGTTCAGTAATTTAATTCGGGAGTTTGGGAAGAAGGAATCCAGTAACTCGAAAATTCGACTCGGGAGCGACACCTTTACGAAGGTTACAAGACGGCTTGATGGAGTTTGGTACCTGCAAGATTTCAGAATGGTGAAGGAGCAAAATGATCAAGAGGAAGACTTCAAATTATGTTTTGTTACCATTCAAATTTTGTACTGTTGCATTAATAGGGGGTGTTGGAGAATAATGCTCCAGTTAATAAATGTAATAGACTATGATTTAAGAATCAATTGTGTATGTGGACAGCTTGGCTGTTAAGAGAGCACAGATATGTTGTTAGCTGTAGGTTAATGAGTTAAAATTGGGAAGTCTGTTAGTGTAGAAGATTGAAGTCTTTTACTAAGACTCTACAAGTGTGTTTGTGTATAAATGTGTAAAAATGGATGTATCACTGAACAAAGAATAGTGAAGTAATTTGTGTGCATATCGCTGTTCTTGTATTACTGCATCATTGTTTATTTTACTGAGACATTTTCCAGTGGTTGATATTCTCGAATATTCTCGAACAAGTTCAATTAGAGATTTTTCTGTCAATGCGATGTAAAGTAACTTTCCGTTCTCCGTTTTAAGTAGGTCATGGACTGTATACAGCAGGGCGAAGCGAAATCGAAATTCAGTTAAACTTGATCGAACTTATATTCGCTTTATAATACCAAAATTCAATCTACATAGTGGAGACAAATATATTCAGTTGAATATTGTGTGTGAAAATGATCGTCGTCGCTCTCGTCTACGAAAGAGGGGGAAATGGCTGATAATTTGTTGATTTAAAGACCAGAACTTAAATAATACTGTAAAGAAAACGAGAAAGGCCTCTGAGAAAGAGAAATAGTTGAAAGAGATCAGATAAATTATTAAAGGAAGGGGAAAAAAAGGAAAAAGAAGCTGTTGAAATCACTCACAATTGAATGCGATTGAGCAGAACCTGCAAAAGAAACCGCGACGGCGTCTCCAAGACGATCATGGCAACGAAATCAATGGAAATGTATTCAGGGCTGGCTCCTTAATGGCATCAGTGAGTGAGTTCCAAGGATCGATCTTGAGTCAATATCCTAAGCAGGGGTTTCAGACACGTCTCTCACACATATATATTATCCAGGGTTTTGAACAGACAGGCTGTTTCGAACCGTCGAAATTGGCACGAGTGGCATAAAGTTACTGTAGCTGAATCATTTTCTATTTTTCCAATAGTAATTACTAATCATTTATGTTTTGTAGTAATTATTGGGAACCCAAATGATGATGGGTTTTTGGACCTTTCAAGAGACCATTCTATCTATGGTCTACATCATACTTGATTTTGGAACCCTAAAATAAGGTCTAAGAGAGGAGAGTGGTGTAAAATAAAGTAATTATTAGTGTTTATAGAAGATGTCTGACGTGTCCATGCTTACTTCTTAAAAGTAGTAGTATTTATGTCTAAGTAAAATTGCAATAAAATAAAGTAATTATTAGTGTTAATCGAAGAGGTGTGACGTGTCAATGCTTCCTTCTTAAAAGTAATAGTATCTATATCAAAGTGAAATTGCAATAAAATAAAGTAATTATTAGTGTTAATCAAAGAGGAGTGACGTGTCCATGCTTCTTAAAAGTAATAGAATTTATATCTAAGTAAAATTGCAATAAACTTATTTTGAATTATGCTTTTATTTTGTTATCTTCATGGTGCTTAGTCTAGGTTTGACTAAATTTAATTTCGTAGGATTTATGGTTTGTTGGAGGGAGGAAAGTAGGTAATTAATATAGTTATTATTAAGGTTAAATTTGTAGCATGATAGTGAGAATGTAGCATCACTCTACCATAAGAAGGAAGGAGAGAAGGAGAGAATAGAGTTTCTTTGAACGGAAAATAGTAATTCTAATAAAGTCGATGTCAAGTTGTTTCAATTTGATGATAGGTATTTAATCAAACTACGAACTCTATATTTTGTCCCATGGGATTGAAGAATGGTGATCTTAGTAGGGATGCATGAATGAGCCTATATATGAGAATAGTGATTTGACAATAGTACAGATCTAAGAACGGATATGAGAATGATGATCTGAGAATAACACAGACATGAGCATGGATCTAAGAAGAACATAGATCTAAGAATCTTCATTCATACACCGATCTATGACTCTTCATTCATACAGTGATTTGAGAATGCATGGATCTGAGGGTCTTCATTCATACGTTGTAGAAGTCGTGATAGAATGAATTAATGAAAGATGAGATGGCGAGAATGGGCATTGTTGAGCACATCATCTCCTCATGAGCTTGCAAGTCATGCATGGAGTGATGGTGTTTGAAGTCCCCGAGGTACCAAGGATTTACCTCCGCCCTACGTGATTTGCATCTGCTAATTGTTTAAACTTGCTCTCCTAGACATGTTCTCAAAGTTTTCCATAAACCAACAAATTTAGGTATATTTAGAGCCAAAAAAGATGAAGTTAAGAGAAAGTGTTTTTTATACTTAGGATATATAATGAAGAAGCCCTAGAGAAAAATTATCAAGCTGCTTTGGTCATGCATGTCACCAAACCTAAATCTAAGCTAAGATGAGACCAAGGGTTTCCACAACGTCTCTATAGGTTTGTTGTAGGTTGTATCTACGATGGCACAAAGGGTAATAGGAGGAAAGGAGGGTGTAGGAGAAAATGAGGTTGCAGGTTATATGTCGATCATGGAGGAGGAGGTGTTAGATTACATGGAGGATCTGTTGGAGGGCCAACAAATATGATCCAACCCAACAATCTACACTCCTAAAGACACGTTGGATCCTCAAAGAAACTCTCAAGTGGGGTCAATACCATTAGAAGAAGAGATTTCCGCCATCATAGGAGAAACGGAACAAGCTCTTTCAAATCACTGTACAGGGGATGACAACCTAATAAAGAAGGAGGTGAAGGGTTTTGGTGGCTTATCTCCCAAAATTCTTAAATGAAGGAACAATATCTTTGCAGAGAAGCTTAATGGGTCAAATCTGGAGGATTTATGGGTTTTAAACCACAAGACTGGAAAGTACAATCATTTTTGTTATTTAAATGCCATCTTTGTCATTGCCTTTACTCTAGATAAGATCTGCTTTGACGTTGAAATCCCTTGTTACAGTTCATATCAAAGGCATGATAGGTTTCAAGTGTCTAGTTACATTGGTGATATTTTGGAATACCAACATAAGAGTGGCTTACCAACCTTGGCTCCAAATAATTTAGGATTGCATAACATAGAAGGTGGGAGGAAACATAAATGTCATCGTTGTGTCAAAAAGATGCAGGGTCTAGTGAACCTTTTGCTAGGAGAGAAGACAAAACTTAACAAGATACTAGGGATGGTCGACCTGGCTCTTGTAGGTCATTTTCTAGGCAAGAAAATGAGCCTCGGAACCCTGAAGGTAAGGATGAAAACTAACTTTGAACCCATAGTCAGTTATGCCCCTCGAGCTTTAATTTTGGTTAGGGGATGGATGGTCTAGATTTTTCAAAATGTGGATAAGGTTAAAAATATACTACACCAGAGGTGGAAGTGGGGTGATCAACCGATCTTCCTCCAAAAGTGGCATATAGATTTTGATGCAAGGTTTGTACGTTTAGATATCATCCCAATATGGGTGAGAATTCTTGGGCTCCCTCTGGTCCTATGGTCAAAACAAGTATTTGAGGAAATTGGGAATGAACTCAACATTTTTTATGAGGTTGATTTGTCATTTAGAGACTTATGTTATATGTGTATAGTCCATTTTCTAGTTGGTTTGGATATTAGCAAAGGCCTAGTAGAGAATATGGAAATATGGAAAGGTTCAGACTATTTTCACTTTAACTTTGACTATGAAGGCATATGGAAGATGCCATAGTTATGGGCATCCAATAGTTGTATGCAATCTCTATAATTTTTTGGGTTTAGAAGAATAAATCAGGTGATAAGGAAGATGAATTAAAGAGACGGAATCCATACTCAAAACTGAATGTCTATGAGAGGTACCTCGGGTAGTTGCTTTCCAATCCTTAGACACAAGACAACCCAAGACCAAACGATGGAAGGTTCCCGTGACAAAAAGGAATACTCAGCGCTTTTGGGTAAGTCCTTAGAGTTCCCTTCATCAACTAAAATAAAATATTCTAAATTTTTGATACTTGGGACCTGGGATTAGATGTTGGTTTCAAAGATCGAGAAACCCTAAATGGCTTTATACCTAGCCTCTCCATAATAATAATAATAATAATAATAATAAAAGCTAACTAGCCTCCTCTAATTCTCGATATTGTGATAGAAGAGGGTCAGTTAGATGGAACCTCTTAAATGGGTTCTTCTACAAAATTGAAATTGAGTATAGATACAAAAGATACAGAGCCACACAAAAACATACCTTCCAAGGAAACCTCAAAATACAATCTCAAATCGAGGAGCAAGGGATCTGTTGATTTTCTTGGGAAGGTGGTAGGAGATTTGAGTTTCTAACTAGAAAATGGCCAAAAATCCCCCCATGGAGGAAGGAAGTCTTTTATGTCAATGGAAAAAAAGCAAACATCCTTGGAAATTAAATGTGGTAAGCAAATGTCTTTGATGGGGACCCTTAGAGAAAATTCCCTCAAAGAGGGCTTAAAATGATCTTCATGACCCTTAATTGTTGTGGGTTAGCCAACCCCATGAAAAAACTGGCCCCCAAAAGATTAGTAGATGCAACAAATCCTTTTATCATTCTTTTGTAAGAAAATATGACTAATGAGAAGAAAATTGCTAACAAACTTTCAAAAATTGTGGGTAGCTAGGAATTTTCTTTTATTGATGCTATTGGAAGGTTGGTGGGAACATAATTGGGTGGAAGAAATGCTCATTTACCCTTGCTAATTCTTGGGCATTGATCCGGATTTATGAGCGGAACAAAATGAATAACAAACTGAATACAATAACACAGTGATATGGAGAACAACAACATATATCCAATGAACAATAACTTCTATTGAATAAATAAAATAGGTTGAAACTATAAAACTGCAGAACTAAAAACAACTTCCTCGAATGGTGGTAGTTATCTCTGAGAAGAGATTTGGTTGTTGCGTGCTTTCGTCTAAGCATAATGATTACAATGAGGCTCCAGAGGCCTTTTTAACATTACTCATGAATGCAAAAACCCTAGACATCCAAAAACCTAACCCTAGGAGGTGAAACGCCAAAAGTTATGTGGGGCCCAATGGGTAAGTGAGTACCTCAACTTCCTGGGGTCGTAACTTTTGCATATAACCTATGTTTTAGGCGCGTGATAGCCCGTTGGAAAGGTCTTTTCGAGAAATACACATTATGTCATTAAACTCCAACTCTATCTGCAATTTGACTGTGGCAAGCCAAAAAAAACATTGTTTGGGCCCCAAAACAGCCCTAGAAGTACAAAAAGATGTATTGACATGAAAACATCCAAAATAAGCCAGTTGCATTAGGTGGGCAGCCACCAATCTCCACCTAGAAGCTGTGTAGGGCTTCAGACAGGCCCGAAAGTGTAGAACCCACAATTACAAATAATTTCATAAGAACATGCTAAACTAAAAATTGTCAATAGGAGCCAGTTGGAATAGGTGGGTGGCCACCAATATCCACCTGGATCAGTCCTCCCCCCTTAGGAAGCAATGGTCTCCATTGTGTTGAGTGCCCCCATCAGGTGAGGAAATTTATGTTGAATTTGACCCATGGTGAACCACTTGCCTTGGTGTAGGAGTTGCCCTGTGTTGACAACCTGATAAAGTTGGATCCTCTACTGGCGAGTGCCCTTAACCTGTGTGTCCACTATCTGATCAGTGGATGCTTGTTCCATGCAGTCAGGGTTGAGCTATGTTGGTGTCAGCTATTATGCGATCTCTGATGTGTCCAATAATGGTGGAAAATATGTCGAAGGAGGTCCACATTGAACACCGGGTGAAAGCCAAGGAAGGGTGGAGTGTTGAGCTCAAAATCATTTCTATCCACAGCCTTGGTGATAGTGTAAGGCCCATAACGAAGTGGGCGGAGCTTCCGATGGGGCCCTGTAAGGCACTCTTTCTGCAAATGTAACCAGACTTTGTCTCCCACCTGAAAATTGTGCGGTACTCGATGTTGATCATGGCGTTGCTTATACTTAGCATTGCCTTTCTGCAAAATCTCATGGACCTATTGGCGGATATGCTAAATCGGCTCAATGAATCTGGTGGCTTTGTCGGCCTCAGACTGAACATGGGAAGAATCTGCCTGTGTTGTTGCAAGAGGTAGTGCAACATCAATGGGACCCAAGGGTTAGAATCCCAACCCCACCTGAAAGGGGCTATGGCTGGTGGAGCTATGGAGGGCCTTGTTGTAGTTGTGTTGAACATAGGGTAGACTCTCATCCCATGTATGTGGATTCTTAGAGTTATACATGCATAGGATGTGCACAATCATCTGATTGAAAACCTTTGTTTGGCCATCGGTTTGAGGGTGGAAGGCAGTGGATTTAGTGAGCTTGGTGTCCAACAGTGACTAGAGACTCAATCAAAATGTATTGAGGAACTTGTTGTCCCGATCAGAGATAATGGTATGTGGTATCCCAAAATGGACCCACACTCGTTCAAAGAAAAGCTTGGCAGTATATGCCATTATGATGCTCTTCTTGCAGGTTGTGAGAATGGGCATCTTCAAAAATCGATCAACCACCACAAATACGCAATCATTGCCTTGCTTGGTGGATGGAAGGCGAGACATGTAATCCATCGAGATGGATTCCCAAGGCCTCTCAGGAGTAGGAAGAGGGGTGTATAAGCCTTGCTTCTTGATTGTTGGCTTGGCAATCAAGATGTGCACAATCATCTGATTGAAGACCTTTGTTTGGCCATCGGTTTGAGGGTGGAAGGCAGTGGATTTAGTGAGCTTGGTGTCCAACAGTGACCAAAGACTCGACCAAAATGTGTTGAGGAACCTATTGTCCCGATCAAAGATGATGGTCTGTGGTATCCCAAAATGGACCCACACTCATTCAAAGAAAAGCTTGGCAGTATATGTCATTGTGATGCTCTTCTTGCAGGCTGTGAGAATGACCATCTTCAAAAATCGATCAACCACCACAAATACACAATCATTGCCTTGCTTGGTGGATGGAAGGCGAGACATGTAATCCATCAAGATGGATTCCTAAGGCCTCTCAAGAGTAGGAAGAGGGGTGTATAAGCCTTGCTTCTTAATGGTTGGCTTGGAAATGGCACATGCAGTGCAAGATCTGATATACTTGTTCACTTCATGTCAAAGTTTTGGCCAATAAATTTGTTTTTGTAGAATGACAACAGTTTTATCCATGCCAAAGTGTCATGTTATCTTACTGTAGTGAGCCTCCCAAATCAACTTTGCACGCTCGCTTAGAGGAACACAGAGATGGCCCAGATGGCATAACTGTCTGTCCTAAATGTGAAAATTGGAGACATTCGAGCATGTACCCAAGAGCTGATAGGTGGTGGCGAAGTCTGGATCTTGCTGATAAATTTGGGGCCACTCTGATGCCTCATGCCCAAAGGACTTGAGCACGATGGTGAGTGCAACCACGAGAGGTCGACCGAGGCAGTCATCTACACAATTTGTGCTCCTTGTCTTATACTTGATGTTGAGATGGAACCGTTGTAGGTAGGTGGACCACTTCTCATGGCGGTCATTCTGCAACTTCCCCTATGTCTGTATGAACTGTAGAGGCTTGTGATTAGTGTGGATGATTGTCTCCTTTCCCAGAATTTGATATTTCCATTGACGACAGGCTTGTACAATGGAATACATTTCCTTGTCATAGGTGGGGTATTTTCGGACAATATATGAGAGTGTCTCACTATGGTATGCTACCAGACGACCGTGTTGTGTGAGAACTGCGCCTACAACATAGTTGGATGCATCAATCTCAATCTCAAATGGTTGTTGCAGATCGGGTAAGAGAGTATTGTAGCCAAGCACAAGTGATGCTTCAGATCATCAAGTGTTCATTGTTGTGCCTTCCCCCACGTGAACTTTGTCCTGTCACCACCCTTGGTCACTTGGTTGAGGGCCCATGCAATATGGGAGAATCCCAACATGAATCGTCAGTAGAAGTTGGCAAGTCCCAAGAAGCTTTGAAGCTCGATGGGCATGGTCAGGGTTGGCCAGTCATGGATGACTTGGATATTAGTTGGATCCACATGTACCCCATGCTCATCAACAATGTAGCCCAAGTATTGGAACTTGTTCATGCCAAAGGAGCATTTTTCCAAGTTGGCATACAACTTGTATTGTCACGGAGTGCTCAAAACCTATTGAATATGCTGCATGTGCTCCTCCCAAGTTTTGTTGAAGATGAGGATGTCATCCAAATATACCACCACAAAAGAGTTAGTGAAGGGTCTCAATACATCATCCATCAACCTCATGAAAGTGGTTGGTGCATTTGTCAAGCCAAAGGGCATGACCAACCATTCGAAGAGACCTTCTTTAGATTTGAAAGTTGTCTTCCATACATCAGTTGGCTCAATGGGAACCCGGTAGTAGCCATACTTTAGGTCAATCTTGCTAAAGAACTTTACCCCCTTGAGTTGGTCAAGAAGATCATCAATTCGGGGAATTGGGTACCGGTTCCTGATTGTGATTTTGTTTAATGCTCTGTAATCAATGTAGAGCCGCCAACTCCCGTCTTTCTTATGCACTAGTACAATAGGGCTTCTACAAGGGGAGGAGTTGGGTCTGATGTGCCCCTTTTGAAGCATCTCTTGGATCTGACGCTTGATTTTGTCATTTTCCATCGACAAGTGGCAATAGACTAGTCAATTAGGCAGAGGTGCACCAGGGGTTAGATCAATTGGATGCTTGACTTGGCAGTGCGTCGGTACCTTGGTGGGTGAGGAGAAGATGTCTATGTACTCTTCCATGATCTCATCCACTTGTTTCTACTGCAAAGAGAGGCTCCATGTAGAGGCCACAGATGTGGCAGCGAGCTTTTGCTTATTGTGATCACGGATCACAAAAAAAAATTGATATAGATGGATCTCGGTGGCCATCCATATTTTCCACAGCATCACCATTTTTTAACCTGTGGTTTTGATAAACCATGATATTCACCCTTTCGATGGGGAATGGAATGTAATACCATCTTCATTTGTTAATTACAAACAGTAATGGTTTAATGTACATGCCTACAACATAACGTTAATGTGTTGGATTCCATTAGAACTTTGCAGTTAAGCGCACTCGGGCTAGAATAGTGTTGGGATGGGTAACCGCCTGTGAAGTCCTAGTATTTTACATGCCTATGGCATTTTATAAACTTAGATTTATTTATTTCACATGCATCATGGGAATTGTTCTTCTCTCACTCTCTCATATATAATTGAGGTGAAGGAGGCCCTTTAAGCATGCAATGGAGTGTGATGTAAAGCTTGTTGCGAATGAAGCATAACCAACATCTCTTTCCTTTCATAGATAGGCTACCCCATTTTGTCAGTTTGTGTTCTACAGTGTTTTTCTATCTTATTCAGTAATAGAAGTTGGGTTTCACTGTATTTTTGTGTTCTCTTCTATATTTTTGTGTATTTCATTGTTATATCTCGGTTATATTTTTGTCTTCATGGCATTCTCAAAATAATCTGGATCAGTGGTATTAGAGCAGGCTGCTCCTTGTCGTTTCTCAGAGAAGGTCCCCGACGAGGTCAGGGTATAGAGAGTTGGGTCTTGAGCTAATTTTTCTTGAGGACAACTGCTCTCGCCAACCCAAGTGACCTCCCATGGTGGAAGAAAAGAGAGATGAAAAAGTAGGAGATCCTTTCAAGATGTTGCTCGAGGAAGCTCTCGTGGGACAGAGGAACAACATGATGGACAACTTCACTCAGATCCTTCGAAGACTACCAATGGCGGCGGCTGAGGCATCTTCGACAAGAAGCCATTTCGCAAGTGCGACACACTTCAAGGTACAAGTCAATTTTGATATCCCCTTATTTGAAGTCCAGATAGATGCAGATGCTCTAGAAAAATGGTTGAATCTGCTAGAAGGTTATTACTCTGTCCAAAAAATTTACGACGGTGAAAATATCACCTTCGCGCTCCTTAAATCCCTTCCCCATGCCAGAGCTTTGTGGGAAGGTTACTCGGAGAGGTACACCATCGATGAATCTACACTATTTGGGAGAGAACTCACTTGGGAGGCCTTTGTAGATGCCCTAAAGGAGGAGTTCTACCCTGTCATAAACTATGATGATCAATACATGAGATGGACACCTCTGCGTCAAAAAAGAGATCAGACGGTGTCGGAGTACACAAACATCTTTCATACCTTACACTCAAAGCTAGGTATCAAAGACTCTGAGCGACACCTAGTTTTGAAGTACCGCAATGGTCTACATAGTGAAATATCCTTGATCTAGCTGATCTCGATATTTACCATTGAAATATGGTTTTGGCCACTGAATTTGATACTCTGGGGGTTTCTGAACGCGTTTGAGTTATTGTGTGAACATGCTTGGTGATTTTCGCATGTGTGTTCCAGTTTATTATGTGTTTTAGCAGTATAAGACAATGCATGCGAAATAAGGACAACACAACTCATTGATATATATATATATATATATATATATATATATATATATAATGCTGAAAAAATAGAAAATACAATAATAACTGGAAGCAGATATGATAATCGTCAGCTATATCTCATGGATCGTCACTGGAATACAAAATAATTGATAAGAAATACATGTGATCAGAAGAATGGGTGTTGGTCTGCGCATGCACAGATAGATCGGCAAAAAGCAGTTTAGCAGCTCACGGTAACTGATGTAGAATCTGGAAAACTCGCCCTGATGGTGATACCCATCGAAATGAGCTGGAAACTATCTCAAAAGATGCGCCTTGGCTTCTAGACTGATCCCGATGACTGTCGGACTGAAGATCCGAGATCTGGAGCTCCGGATCTCACCCCCTGGGGGTTTGCGCACCTCTTGGGCTCAATGAGTGCACCCTAGTAATTCCACAGGTGGAATCTGATGATGTATAGCTCAAAACGATCGTCCTGGGATCCTATGTAATGGGTTGGAAGCAATTCCTCGGATCTTCCTCGGAATGTTCCCTGGAACCCCAAATGTGCTTCCTCTGGAGTTGTGCCCTAAATGAATGTTTTCTACTTTTCGGAAGATTCCACTGTCGGAAACTAACAAAAGATGGCTCAATAGGTGCACCCTGGCTAGCTCTCTAATGTGTCGGAAGGAATCGACCAAATCTGAACTGTCACAAGTGGTCGCACAAGCCCTCTCTTAACACTTGTGCCCTCACTAACTGAGTTGGGCAATCACTGAACTTGACACTGTAATGCACGATGAAATACCTGGATGGTATCTCCGATAGGCTAGGGTGTGTCTTTGAACACTGAAACCCATGAATGGTGATGGTTTCCTCCAGAAATCCACAAAACAACAACGGGGTCGATTTCCTCCTCCTCTGCAAATATCTCAACATCAAATCATAACATAATCATAACATAATCCTGAATTAAGTTGCTTTACCCTTCCTTTATAGCTTCCTGAAACCCTAATTCGTTGTTGACCTTTTCCCTCCAAGTGACTTTTACTTTATTTTATTATTCCTTGATTAAATCACTTAATTAATTAATTAATTAACCGTTTTACCTCTAAAAAGTGATTTATCCATCCTTATGGCTTCTCTAGCCATTGACAGTCACTTCTCATCATCTTATCATGTAATGCTCTTCTTCCTGATTTTGATGAGCTATTACACTAAGAGTTTTCTCAAAGTAATATGCTCATTATGACCTTCTTAGTGAATTTAGTTAAGATATGACCCATAATACTCAAAATTATGAAATTTGTCGGAATGCAACAGAACTAAAGGCAAGTTGTGTGAAATGGATCCTGATGATGAACGATGCAAGCCAGGTCCAATAAAACCCCTCAATACCTCATGAACTCTCTGTCACCCATGTCTGGCTACTCTGGTAGGCACAACACTATGTAATGTTATAATGTCCCAAAATGGGGACATTACAGTCCTCCCTGCCGGAATATTGCTTGTCCTAAAGTAATAACTGAATCCAACTACATATGATACCAGGTTCCCATATCCACCTATGTGACACAAGGTAGACTCCCCTCAATATGTCGCCTCTCCAAGTTCTCACAACGCATGAGACCCACATGCTCCTGATGAGTAGAATGATCAATGGCCAAAGAATCTCAGTCAACTCCCCGAGCAACCACTCTACTCGAAAATCAACTCCATATAACGTTGAACTACCAAGCACTCCGATCCCTGGATCCCATATCAGAATGTGAACTACAATGCGTCATGAAATATAGTCATGTAACATATCAATACCATGAGTCTCCTGTAAATAACACACGATCTCAACCCGAACTGAGTCTGTCCTCCAAGACCGTACCAACCCCAACACATCATCCACCAACTGAACATGTTGCTGCCATAGTGAGGTACTACAAGACCTCAATGAATCACTAACAAGTGACGTGCTCCCCCCAATACTGAAGCTCATTGGAAAGTCAAAGTGATTTCCCCCTGCAAAGATCCACTCATCTCCATCAGTCAATGAAATGCCTAGACCTGTAATCCCAGGGTCCCATGCTAACCTCTAACAGGTACCATCAACGGACGATGCACTACTCTGATCATGATTGTCTGCTCAAAATATACATATTGGATCCCCTACTCTTGGATCCTCATGCTGAAATACTTGTGAATATTGGGCTTGCTGTCAAGAAGCTGAACCTGTGAAGGTATCTCTGTGGAATCAACATCTTCCCAACCACCTCCATACTCGATCATGAGTATCAATAGGGAGAACCTGTCTCACCACGTAGAACAAGTTCCTGCAAGCCCTCTCAAAACCATCCAAGAGTGAAGTATGTTGCTCTCTGGCGCAACTTGGACCATCATAAGATGAAACAACCCACTAACCAAATGGATTCTCGGATCCCATGGAAACATTGGAAGTTCATCACTTCCAATCCCCATTAACTGCTCATGTGTCATACTGATAATTGTCGGAAGCCCTCCATCCTCATCCCAATGAGAATCTGATCTGTGTCACCCTCTGAGATATCTGTTATCCCATGTC
The DNA here is from genome assembly GCA_009831015.1 of Picea engelmannii. NCBI lineage: Eukaryota > Viridiplantae > Streptophyta > Pinopsida > Pinales > Pinaceae > Picea > Picea engelmannii. Next base: position 106,496 of record ML786900.1, on the reverse strand, counting down.
CTAAGATGCTCACCATCATGCCCAAGGTATCAATTGTCTGTCTCTGATGATCCACCCTTATCCTGTTGTATGCAATAAAGACACTCCTATCAGGTGGTCTTGGCCTACCAACTCTCCATGTCCCCTACAACTGTTTATCTCCCCCTATGTTGTCGTCAATGATCAAAGTATCAGGAAAAGCTAACATAAACATATGTAACTGACTGTAGGACTAGAAAGTATCATATGCTTTGGTCAATCCCCAAGATTGGACCAAAAGCTCATCCACTAGCACCCATGGTGAATAATCGTCTAAACTCCAACTATCGGATACAACAATAGATAACTCCACAAACTGTTGGTCAATTACTCTCCCTCCATCTTCACTCGAATAGTTGTTGCTACTGTGAAGGTGATCTCCCATAACTATGTGTTGTTGCAAGGGAGAGGAATCTCCATGCTCCACTAAGTGTGTCTCCTCCCTGCAATCCAATGCATCCCCATGAATCCCATTGTACATCTCTCTCATCATCATATGTCCAAGGTGTACTGCTAGATCAACCTCTGTGTGGATATCAACCAATCCTGGAACGCAAATGAAAGTGTCCTCGTAATTGTCCCTGGCTCTGGAATCCTCATGTGTATGTGTATGACCGACTGTCTCAAAACTACCCATGAATGGTGGCCCCTGTGACACCGAGACATCCTCCAACAATGTAACTAAGGAACATATATGACTCTCTATTGAGATAGATATAGTGTATCTCTGACCAATCTCCTCAAGAATCTCATCTAATATGGACTCTGATTCTTGAAGGGTTGTCTGTGTGCCTTCCACGAATCCTCGTGTGCTCACCAACTCATGAGTGAGTTAGTCCACCTCCAACTCCTGCTCCCTCAAGGCCTTGCGATACATATCGCCAACCTCCAATAGGTAATCTTTGTCCATCTTTAACTGTTGGTAGTCGGCCCTCATCATAGTTACTCTTTCCCCGAGAGTATGAAAGTCATCCATGGAAAATCCCCCATCTAAACTATCATGTGCCATCGATGCCCTGCAACAATAATATGCCACCAATGCATGTGTATCATCCATGCCTCTAGTGGCTGCCATGATCATGTCCTCACTGACTCTCAATTGTCTTGTCCAGTGTCGTGACTCCTGATCACAGTCCCGCTGAGGTTTTACCTCATGCCCCTCTCTACTAGTGTCAACAATAGAATCCCCAACAACACACTCCTCAAAAGATAAGGCACTGAACTGCCCAATGTCCAATGTGCTACTGAGTCCTCCTCTATGCCACTGCACACCATCACCAACTGCTACCCCCATCTGAATCGCACTGTATCCTGTATGGGCAGCTGTATCCTCCTGTGCGCTCATTCTGCTAATGTCATCTGCACCTGGATCCCATATGGATGTGTCTAGACATGAGATATGGTCATCTCAACCCATGCAGAGTGCACCTTCATCACTATGGCATGGTCCTGAAGTGAGTATTCTATCAAATTGCCAGTCTTTACAACCTGATCTAACGATGGAAACTCCAAAAGAGGTGACTCCCCATACTGGTAGGTATGTGTAAGGTCAACTGTCTCCAAGTCATGTCTCTCCTCCTGGGTTTGCAGATCCATATGTCCCTGTGTACAATCCTCACACAAGGCTCCTCCACCATATCAGGAATGCCACTGATATGCTCATGTGTCGTGGTTATCATAAGTGTTCGAGAATATGAAAAATGTGTCACTGTCATCATAGAAAGCTCATTATCCTCCATACATGACTTCCTGGAAGCCATCTATAACCAAGGGTTGGTCATCCAACCACCTAATCTCATCACATTCAAGTGCCCACACATATGAATCCTCACACGTGTCATCACTATGTTGAAGTGTTGAAGTCTCAACACTGCCTAGTAGGGAAGATGAAGAACATGCGTTATCATCCTGTCCATCCAACTATCCCTCAGATGCGCAAGAGTCACTAGCCTCATCTGACTGCTCTAAATAGGCATTTGTGGTTGCATTCTCATGCACCTCCTCATCCTCACTGTCATAGTGTACTTCAACAATGTGCACCTCCCCCTTCTTATGCCCTGATAGTTGGGGTTCATACCACTCAAAATGTTTGATGGTGCAATAATCCTTGAATGACATGTCTGCATGAAATTTCGTCCCAAGCTCATGATACTGTCTCAAACAATTTGCAAACTCCTCATCATCTCCCTTGATCCTTGTATAGTTTTGAAGGCTTGCCATAGCCTGCCACAACTGTTGTCACCCCTTTGCAAGCATTTTACGAATATCCCTCACGTTGTCCTCTGATATGAACTTTCCTCCCTACTACTGCATCTGGAGGTATAAGTGCAAGTTATCACCGCTGAATTTTAGTGKACATAATCTGACATAACTCCTCACTGATTTTCCCCATAGGCTGGTAGGAAAACCAGCTCTGATACCCCTGAAATATCCCAGATCCAGTTGATCTGGATATTTACCACTGAACTATGGTTTTGGCCACTAAATCTGATATTCTGGGGGTTTCTGAATACGTTTGAGTTATTGTTGTCACCCCTCTGCAAGCATTTTACGAATATCCCTCACGTTGTCGTCTGATATGAACTTTCCTCCCTACTACTGCATCTGGAGGTATAAGTGCAAGTTATCACCGCTGAATTTTAGTGGACATAATTTGACATAACTCCTCACTGATTTTCCCCATAGACTGGTAGGAAAACCAGCTCTGATACCCCTGAAATATCCCGGATCCAGTTGATCTGGATATTTACCACTGAACTACGGTTTTGGCCACTAAATCTGATACTCTGGGGGTTTCTGAATGCGTTTGAGTTATTGTGTGAACATGCTTGGTAATTTTTGCATGTGTGTTCTAGTTTATATATATATATATAATGTTGAAAAAGCAGGAAATACAATAATAACTGGAAGTAAATATGATAATCGTCAGTTAGATCTCATGGGTAGTCACTGGAATACAAAATAACTGATAAGAAATACCCATGATCAGAAGAATGGGTGTTGGTCTGCGCATGCATGGATAGATCGACAAAAAGCAGTCCGACATCTCATGGACTGCTGTAGAATCCGAAAAACTCGCCCTGATGGTGATACCCATCAGAATGAGCTGGAAAATGTCTCAAAATATGCGCCCTGGCCTCTAGACCAATCCTGATGACTATCAGACTGAAGATCCGACCTCTGGAGCTCCGGATCTCACCCCCTAGGGGTTTGCGCACCTCCTGGGCTCAATGCGTATGCCCTAGTGATTCCACTGGCAGAATCTGACGATGTATAGCTCAAAAGATCGTCCTAGTCTCCTTTGTAATGGATCAGAAGGGATTCCTCAGATCTGCATGGGAATGTCCCCTGGAACCCAAATGTGCTTCCTTTGGAGTTGTGCCCTAAATGACTGTTTCCTGCTTGTCGAAAGATTCCACCATCGAAAACTAATGACAGATGGCTCAATAGGTGTGCCCTGGCTAGCTCTCTAATGGGTCAAAAGGAATCGACCAAATCTGAACTGTCACAAGCGGCCGCACAAATCCTTTCTCAAACACTTGCGCCCTCACTGGCTGAGCTACGCAATCACTGAACTGGACACTGTAATGTACGGTGAAATACTTGGATGGTATATCTGATAGGCTAGGGTGTGTCTCTCAACACTGAAACCGATCAATGGTGGTGGTTTCCTCCAGAAATCCACAAAAAAATAAGGGGGTTGATTTCCTCCTCCTCTGCAAATATCTCAACATCAAATCATAACATAATCATATCATAATCCCGAATTAAGCTGCTTTACCCTTCCTTTATAGCTTCTTGAAACCCTAATCCGTTGTTGACCTTTTCCCTCAAGTGACTTTTACTTTATTTTATTATTCCTTGATTAAATCACTTAATTAAATAATTAATTAACCATTTTACCTCTAAAAAGTGATTTATCCATCCTTATGGCTTTTCCGGCCACTAAAAGTAACTTCTCATCATCTTATCCTGTAATGCTCTTCTTCCCGATTCCGATGAGCTATTACACTAAGAGGTTTCTTCAAGTAATATGCCCATTATGACCTTCTTAGTGAATTTAATTAAGATATGACCCATAATAACTCAAAATTACGGAAATCGTCGGAATGGAATAGAACCAAAGCCAAGCTATGTGGAATGGATCCTAATGATGAACGATGCAAGTCGGGTCCAATAAAACCCCTCAATACCTCCCAAACTCTCTGTCACCCCTCTCTGGCTACTCTGGTAGGCATAACACTATGTAATGTTATGATGTCCCAAAATGTTATAATGTCCCAAAATGGGGACATTACACACATGTATATCCAAACAGAGATGGATGTCTTAGACATCTCCTCGTTGGGAGTTTCTTATCGATATGTAGTCAAAATTGAGTAGAAATTCAAGCAGCAGAGTAAGTGGGAAAAGTATGGCAAAGGAAACTCTAACTCGCATAATGAAGGACAGAGCAAGAAAGGCCAACCTCAAGAGAGCTAGTCCCAGATGCAGGCAAAGAAGGGTAACATGAAGTCTAAGAAAGCCACCAAAAAGTGGTGTGAGTTCCACAACATCCCTTGGCACAATACCGATGAATGTCGCTCAATACAATCATTGGTGGCTGAACTCAAAGACAAAGAGTCGAACCCCAACTTGGACCCTGATTCAAAAAATAATAAAAGGAGATAAATCATTGATGTAGAACCCACTGCTATTGTTGCAACTGCAACAATCCAACCTGAATAGGATCCTAAGGAGGGGGAGCGACTCTTCCATTCACAGATGTGGGTGAAGGGGACCCCACTACATTTTATTGTTGATAGCGGAAGCCAAAAGAACATCGTCGCATCAAAGATTGTCAAGAAGTTGGATTTGCCAACAACACCACACCCACAACCATACAACATCGGGTGGCTTCGCCAGGGTCAAGATCTTCGTGTCAACCAATAGTTTCGCCTATCCTACGACATCAAGCCCTTTAAGGATGATGCATTGTGTGATGTTGCCCCATTGGAAGTCTATAATGTTCTATTAGGCCAACCGTATATGTGGAGGTGTCATGTTGTTTATGAGTCTCGACCTCATAGCGTCATTGTTACTCTGGGGGGTTAGCTATACAAGATACCAGAGGTAGTTTCGACTATTGTCTCACCAAAACAATGCCACAAAGTAATATCTCATACTACAAAGTTTAGCCTCTTCACAATCTGATCAGAAGGTGAACAAAAGGAAACTGCAACCACTGCAACCTCAACCCAAGACCTTTCTATCTAGCATAAGCATATCGATAAGATCGTAGAAGAGTACCAAGATGTTCTTGGTGCACCTACGGGGGTGCCTCCACACTGCTCAGTCAAACAAGGTTATAACATAACCCTTCATACTCTTCATGTTGCATCTTCACCAACATAGTCCTCCCACACTTTGGTAGATCATGCAGATAGATTGGTTGAACGGATCCAACCCATCCAACAACAGGTTCATTATAGCCTTCAACGAGCTAAGCAGGACAACTTCTTCAGCAAGGAAAACAACGCACCAAGCTTAAGATCTAGCAGAATTCTCCATGTATCTCAAGGGAACTTGACGCAATGGGGACCATTGCTTCCTAAGGGGGGAGGAATGATCCAAATGGATCTCCGTGGCCATCCACATTTTCCACTGCATCACCATTTTTGAGCTTGTGGTTTTGATAAACCATGATATTCACCCTTTTGATGGGGAATGGAATGTAATTCAATCTTCATTTGTTAATTACAAGCATCATGTAATGGTCTTATGTACATGCCTACAACATAGCTTCAATGCACTGGATCCCATTAGAACTCCGTAGTTAAGCGTGCTCAGGCTAGAGTAGTACTAGGATGGTGACCGCCTGGGAAGTCCTAGTATTTTACATGCCTATGGCATTTTATAAGCTTAGATTAATTTATCCCACAACAATCATGGGAATTGTTCTCCTCTCACTCTCTCATATATAATTGAGGTGAAGGAGGCCCTTTAAGCATGCAATGGAGTGTGATGTAAAGCTTGTTGCAAATGAAGCATAGCCAACATCTCTTTCCTTTCAGAGATAAGCTACCCCATTATGCCAGTTTGTTTTCTACAATGTTTTTCTATCTTATTCAGTAATAGAAGTTGGGTTTCACTGTATTTCTGTGTTCTCTTCTATATTTTTGTGTATTTCATTGTTATATCTCGGTTATATTTATGTCTTCATGTTGTTCTCAAAATAATGTGGATCAGAAAATGAACTTCCCAGTCTGTGAAATGAGCTTTCTTCATTGCTTAGTAGAGATTAAAGAAATATCGGTAGGTGACGTTACCTCTGGTATCCTGTATAATTGTCTACCCAAAGTAATAATAACACTGTGGGGTCTAGACTCATACACAACATGTCGCTTCCACAAATATGGTTGTCCTAAAAGAACATCACAAACTTTAAGGGGAGCAATATCACACAATACCTCGTCTTTGAAGGGCTTGGTGTCATAAGGAAGATGACACTGTTGGCTGACGCAAAGATCTCTTCCTTGGCAAAGCTAGTCGATGGTGTAGGGTTGCGGGTGTAGTGTCGTCGGCAAGTCCAGTCGCTTGACGACCTTTGCTGAGATCAGGTTCTTCTGACTATCGGTATCGACAATGAAATGAAGCAGAGCCCCTTTTACCCACATATGTGAGTGAAAGAGGCGTTCCCCTTCCTCTGGTTCTTTTGGTTCGCTTGGTTGGACTTTGGTGGTAGTGACAGTGGCACTAGGTTCAACATTTATAATCCACTTCCCTCCTTCTGGATTTTATTCGGAGTCAAAATCTGCCTCTGACTCAGAATCTTTCAGCTCGACCACCAATGACTGCTTGGAGCGACATTCTTCGATGTTGTGCCAAGGGATTTTATGGTATTCACACCATTTTGTCGTGTCCTTCTTCGTCTTCCCATTACCCTTCTTGTGTTGCGGCTTAGACTGGTTGTCTTGAGAGTGACCATCTTTGCTCCGTTCCTTGTTTTGTGGGTTGGGGCCGCCTTTTCCCTACTTCGGTTGTGAGGAGTTTGCAGATCCAAACTCTTGCCTCTTCTGCTTAATTTTCTACTCGATCTTGACAACATATCTATAATCCATACCCAATGATGCGATGTCCAGAAACTCCATTTCTGTTTGAATGTATCTATGCACATAGTCGTGGTATTTGAGCACGGTATGTGATTTAGAGTCTTTGATACCCAATTTGGTGTGTAGGGTATGGAAAATATTGGTGAAATCTGGTACTGTCTGGTCCCTTTCATGACGCGGGGTGGTCCATCTTGTGTACTGGTCCTCGTAGCTTCCAGCAGGGTAGTATTGTTCTTTAATGACATCCCTGAAGGAATCCCACATTGGGGCGACCGTAAATATTGTAGATTCCTCTATGGCCCTTTGCTCAGAGTAAGTATCCCACCAATCCTTAACATGGGGGACGACCTTGAGGAGTGCAAAAGTAATATTTTCCCGATCGGAAAAATTGTGGACCCAAAGATACCCTTCGAGTAGATTCAACCATTTATCTACAACATCCACATCTATCAGTCCTTCAAATAATGGAATATCAAAATTTACCTGTACCTTGAAGGGGGTTGCATGGCCACTTGATGAAGATGTGTCTCTTGTGGGCAGCCGCCGAAGGATCTGTGCAAAGTTGTCCATCATTTTGTTCCTTTGTCGCGCAAGGGCTTCCTCGAGCAACATTTTAAAAGGATCTCCTTCTCCATCATCTTTCTTTTTGTCCCCCATGGGTTGTTGTCAGGCTCGACGCGACCAATCTTGCAAAGGCTCGACTGGTTCGAGTCCCAACTTCTTGTACCCAGATCTTGTCGGAGATATGCACGAAGAAAAATAAATGAAGAGCAGACCGCTCTGATATCACTAATCCAGATTTATGAGCAGAATGAAATGAATAACATACTAAATACAATAACACATAGATACGGAGAACAACAACAAATATCCAGTGAACAATAACTTCTATTGAATAAAAAAATAGGCTGAAATTGTAAAACTTCAGAACTGAAAACAACTTGCTTGAATGGTGGTAGCTATCTCTGAGAAGAGATGTGGCTGATACGCGCATTCGTCTGAGTAGAATGATTATAATGAGGCTCCATGGACCTTTTTAACATTACTCATGAATTCCAAAACCCTAGACATCCAAAAACCTAACCCTAGGAGGCGAAACACCAAAAGTTATGTGGGCCTCGATGGGTAAGTTGGTACCTCAACTTCCTAGGGTCATAAATTTTGCATACGACCTCCATTTTAGGCATGTGATAGCCCATTGGAAAGGTATTTTAAAGAACTACACATTATGTCATCCAACTCTAACTCCATCTATAGTTTGACTGTGAAAAGCCAAAAAAGCATTGTATAGGGCCCCAAAATGACCCTCGAAGTACAAAAAGATGTACTAACATGAAAACATCCAAAATAGGCCAATTGGATTAGGTGGGTGGCCACCAAACTCCGCCTAGAAGTTGTGTAGGGCTTTAGACAACCTCAAAAGCATAGAACCCACAATTACAAATAATTACAAAAGAACGTGTTGAACTAAAACTGTCAAGAGGAGCCAGTTGGAATAGGTGGGTGGCCACCAATATCCACCTAGATCATGCATTCACAACAAGTATAGGGACTACTTTGTTATCTCTTGACCTTGGCAAGGAAATTACTATGTTAAACATATATGGGCTATATGTGGACAAACTGGAATACTAGGATAAGTTCTTCCATATGGAATGGCTGCAATTTAGGTTAGTGGTGGTGGGAGGGGACCTAACTTTTTCCTTGGGGGCCTCAGAGGTATGGGGAATAGTCTCATAGGTGCATTGTATTTTTGGTCACTTTATTAAAAAGTTGGCAGTAGTAGGTTTATTGGATGTTGATCCCACTAAATTGTCCCCGACTAAAAGAGGCTTGATCAATTTTTTTTATCTGAAACTTTTCTTGATGAAGCATCTAGAATAAAATAATGGTTTTCCTCGGGAGGGGATTCTGATCACAATCCAGTCTCATTGGAAATAATCCCTAATCAAGAGAAACGTGCAAAATTCCATTCAGTATGAATCCACAATGGATAAAGGAAGAAGATTTTATTAACACGATCAAAGAGGTATGGGATCCTTATAATGGAGATTTAAGAGAATTTGCTCCTTTACAGTTCCATCACTGAAAAAATCAAAGAAGATATATGTGTAGTGGGCAAAAGAAAAGAAGCAAACAGATGATAAAACTCTTCAGGAAGTGGAGGAAGCCTTGGAATCTCATTATAATAGTGAAGGTTTTGTTTTCTTAATAGAGAAACATAAAGTAGAATTAAAATTTCTTGAAGACAAAAAGAGACAAATCCTCCTGGAAAAAGAAAAAGAATGGAAGCTTAAAAGTAGGGCCTTGTGGCTCTAGGCAGGAGATGAAAACACAAAGTTTTTGCATAGATATGCCAACTATGGGAGGAATATTAGTTCAATATAGAAAATTAAAAAGGATGATGTCACATGAGCACTAAAATTCAAGGAAATTATTGCAGAAGGAGTAAATTACTTCTCAACCTCGTTTAAAGAGGACTCTCAAGCCACCATAGCAGAGGTAATAATTTGTCAAATTCTTTTCCAGGTTTTGTCACTCTTGAAGGCAATCAAGCTTTGATGGAGGAAGTTGGAAAAGAAGAATTGTTGTGCATTATTCAAATCTTGAAGAAGGACAAAAACCCAAGGCATGATGCTCTCTTATGGAAGTTTTCCTTGGTTGTTATAATTTTATAAGAGAAGATCTAAGGAGGGTAGTTGAGGCCTCGAGATCTACAGGAAAGATGCTTGGAGCCTTCAACACAACCTTGTTTTCTCTAATTCCAAAAGATAATAATTCCACATCCTTTGAAAAATTCAGGCCAATTTCCTTATGCAACTGTATATATAAAATCATCTCCAAAGTGATAGCAAGAAGACTAAAAAGGATCCTATCAGGGCAAATATCCGAAGAATAGTTTGGGTTTTTAGAGGGAAGACAAATAAATGAGGCAGTAGGGATTGCCCAAGAAGGACTCAATTTAATCAAAGTCAAGAACCAAAAATCGATGGTGGTCAAAGTGGATCTATCCAAAGCATATGATAAGGCAAGTTGGTTATATCTTAGACCAATCCTCATTCATTTGGATTTTGCCACCAATTTGTAGTACATGTAATGAATTGCATTACTTTTGCATCTTTTGTTGTTTTGATAAATGGGGCAACATCTCCCTTCTTTGGGCCAGGAAGAGGCCTTAGACATGGATGCCCTTTATCCCCTCTCCTTTTCCTTTTAATTGTTGAAGGTTTGAGTAGGTTGTTAAAGGAGGCTTCCAAAAATGGTAGTTTCAAAGGAGTAAATATAGGTACATCCTATAATATTACTCACTTATTGTTTGTTGATGACATGCTAATTTTTTGTGAGGGCTATAGAAGGGACATTGAGAAATTTAGAGATATCATGGACTTATTATGTAAAGTGACATGTATGAAAATAAACCTACAAAAATCAACAATCTCTCTATGGGTTGTTTCGGAGCAGAAGAACACCTCCATTACTCAAATGTTTCCCTACTAGTTGATAGACCTAGATACTGGCTTGAAATACTTAGGGTTTCATCTTAAGGCAACAAATTTCGGGCTAAAATGAGCCTTATAAGAAAAACTATGGTTGATGAGTTGAAAATTCAATAACCAATAACATTTCAAAATTTTGGGTCCACGATAATCGTTGAGTTGGACATCTAAAAGTCAAAGAAGCTTTTGTGTCACGATTTCATTTGACATTAGTTAACCACACACAAACCACACCTTGGAGAAGATCTTGGTGAGATCATCCTTGATACATGAAATATTCTTGAGACCCTAAATATTTTATATTTTATAATACCACTATCTCCACACACTAAAAGAAAAAAAAAAATCCACCTTGATATGATAAATATTCTTGAGACACTAAATATTTAATATTTGATAATACCACTACCTCCACACATTAAAAAAAATCCATAATAATTATTTCACAATGGAGCCATTTTGTAATATGAAAATTATTTTTTATTATTAATGTATTTAAGAGAAAAAATATATATTTTATTTTAAGAAAAAAAACATATGTATTTTGAAGCACTCATAATTGGATTACTATAGTTTTAAAATATAATTAAAATTACTTTTTAATTATAGAGTGTGTTAATAAGTGGACAAACTCAACTTTTTTACTAAGCCTTATATTTTTTTCGATCTTGGTCATCTTAAAATGTGCTAAAATCATTGGGGGCAAAGTACTACGACCTCCCAGATTGAGATGAAAATTTCCACAAATGGGGTGAGTTTATCCACTTATTAATTTTGTCCTTTAATTACTAGCAATTTATAAAAGTAATATTAAACAAAAATTAAATTTGTATATTATTATTAAAATATAACAAAAGGAAGACCCATTAAGGTTGCAATACGTATATTATCATTATAATTTAATAAAATGGGACACATAAACATTATAGATTGAATTTTAACAAAACATAAATAAAATAAACAAAAATATTAGATTAAATTTTAATAAAAATAAAAATTATACCATTAATACTTAATTTAAACAAACATATTAAAAAAAAATTAAACATCATTACATTAAAAATTAATATGAGAGTGAAATGGCGGTCTACATAATTGCACGTTTATCAATAACCAAGTGTTGATATTATGGTAGCTACGGGAGGTCTTAACCTCCACGTGTAACCTTGACAAGACTAGAATATTTTGAGAAGCAAGAGAAACCCTAAAGCTTTGAACAATAAGCCTAGAAGACAAGTCGACTAAAGATATTAATTTAATATTGAGTTTTAGCCCCTAGGAAGAGAAGTCGGCCCAAACAACTAAGAAGGAATAGTATAAATACAAAGCATTAGAGCTCATTTAGCACACACTCACTCGCAACTGCAGAAATTTAGTTGTGCGCAAGTTTGGAGACTGGTTGCAGTTGTAACTACTGCAACTTGTATTTTCAGTTTTAGGCTTGGACTCTCTCTTGTTTATGGTTTGGACTTTCTGCTTGGTATGCTAACTCCGGAGAGTGATACACTACCTTGATTGGCTATTAGTCCTAGGGTTTGCTTCCAGAATTATTATTTGTCAAGGTTTTGGTGCTCAAGGGTGGCTTTGACCTATGGTTGGGTGACAATATTGCTATATTGTCTATGGTTAAATGAGCACACCTACTTTTCTAACAAGTTACGGGCGCACACTATCTTCATACAGTCTAACCGTTGGAAGATAGATTGGGAGGATTTACTCAGTTACAGTTGTAGTTGTAGTTAAAGTTTTTGCTGCAACAACGAAACCGTAACCCTCTTGTTGAGGCACCTTAAGTGAAGAGATTGGCCCAATTTCTGGATAGCCTAGTGCGCCCTAACCTAGCGCACCTCCTGGTACTCTCAGCAAGCTAAGACGTCAAGTTTGAGTTTTTGGTCAAAGTCAAAGGTTGACCGAGTCAAAGTCAAAGGTTGACCAAGTCAAAGCAGTCATGACTTAGTCTATGAAGTCAGAAAACAAGTTAGAAGGGGCTTCTAACTTCAGAGCATGGAAGAGAAGGATTGACCTCATCCTTGCCAAGAATAAATTGTTGGATATCGTGAAAGGAAAGATCGTGAAACCACAGTTTGAAGAAGGAAAAGAGAAGGAACCTCAGAACGTTGCAGTTATGGAGAAGTTCAAGGACAATGACATCAATGTTGTGAGTATCATAGTGGACTCTGTAAAAGACCACTTGATACCCTACATGTCTCATCTTGACTCATCTAAGAAGATATACGATGCCCTAACTAACCTCTTCTCAGTCAGAAACATTGGATAAGTAATGAGTTTGAAGAACGAGCTCCATGACATGAAAATGAATGATGATGACAACATAACATCATACTTTGTAAGAATCCGTTAGTTAAGAGATCAACTACAAGCTATTGAAGAAATCATTTCAGAGAAGGAACTGGTAAATATAGTACTCAATGGCCTTCCCAAGACATGGGATGCTTTTGTTGCAAGCATGAACACAAGAAAGGGGTATCCCACATTTGAAGAACTTTGGACTTGCTGTGCACAAGAAGAATCAAAGATTAACGCAAAAGAGAAATCCCAAAATAAATACGAAGATCAAGCCTTCACAACAAAGTTCAAGAATTTCAGTAATAAGACGAAGTTTGGCTTAAGGAAGAAACCAAATCAAGAAAAGTATATGTCAAAGATACAATGCTTCAATTGTCGAAAATATGGTCACTATAGGAACCACTGTCTCGAGTTAAAGAAAAGGAAGGAAACAGACAAAGCATCTGTTGTCGAAGAAAGGGAACCCTCAAAGAAGGCCAAGCAGGATAAAATAGACTTCTTCTTCTAAGTCAAGGTATCAATATTCTTCAAATTTCTTGTACATACCATGTTTACATAGTTTCTATACATATAATGTATATCTATTTCTTATAAGATAAGATGTTCAAGTAAAACAACACCTATGGAAGAACAACAAGATAAGGATTGTTATCACAATGACTATAAGTCAAGCAATACACATGAAAAGATGAAGTACATTGACAATCTTTGGTAACAATTCCCTTGGAAGTGATTATATAAGTAACAACTACCAGATAAGTTGAAATCATAATCAAACTTGAAGAGACCCAAAAGAAGTCAAAACAGAAAGAAGTCAACAATCAAGAGGAAATTAGAAAAAGACTTGTAACACTTTGCAGAAGGCAATAAGGATGTAGACGAAAGCATGGACTCTCTTAGATGGAGGGAGCTAATTATAGAATTCCAAAAGAAGAGCATGCATTCATGCATGAAGCAAGGATTAGGAGGGAGCTAATCCTAAATGATATGATCCATTAAGGATTATGAAGTATCTGCCCATGTTCAGTTTGACTCTAGAAGAAGTCTTCTTCGAAAAAAAGCCTTAAAGTATCCTTGGTTGTCCATCTACATCCATGATCCTATGATGAAAGGAAGAAGTTGGAATCTTCAGGGCATGGAATCTATAGACAACTCCATGGACCCAATAACTAAAGAAAAACATGAGGAAGAACATGAAGATTCCAAGAAAGAAAGAAAATCCAGAGCAACCAGTTATTATACTGAGAATCACAAGACTACCAACTTGGTTTGAACCCACTAGAAGCAATCAAGCAGAAGAAATGAAAGTTTTGATAAATAAAAGTGTATGTAAGAAAATGTGAAAAAAAATACTTGTGAATGGAAGCATTGCGAGATTCATAGGTTCTTCCAGAAGGAGGGAGAAAAACTATAATGATAGCTCACCAGTATCCATGGATTAGAATTTACATGTAAAAGACTGTTCTTCTCAAATAAAGCAAGTGAGAAAGAAGCTTATACCATAAAGACACCCATGTATGCAGATATAAGAAGATCTTGTATGGATTTAAACAACCTGATGCAGAGCATCTCATCCACAATAGAAGCGTGGTGAAAATTTTCTATAACAAAGATATTGTATTAGAATAGTTACTCAGAAGTCTGAGATGATGGATTGATAATCCATGGAAAACTCTCACGATGACAGAAGAAGTGCTACTTGGATATGTTTCAGTTTGAGCTTTGCCACGATGTCATGAGCTAGTAGGAAACATAAGTGATGAACTCGACCATGATATATTGTAATGATCAGAGATATATGAAGCCTACAGAGAAAACCATTGTTCCATGACAGACTGAAGTACATTGAGATCAAGAATTATATTCTATGTGATGAAGTCTAGAAAAGATAAGTGGTCCTTCAATATATCTCCATAGATGAGCAGATAGTAGATATTTTGGTAAAGCCTCTGTCCAAGATGAAAAGTTTGCATACTTAAGAAACAAGTTGGGGCTCACGGAGATGACTTCCTTATTGGAAAAAAAAAGGAAGAGATTACTCCCAGGTTGTGAGGGAGTACCGATGTGTTATTGATTTATGGACAATCATTTTTCCAGTTCGAAAAATGGTCCAAGATGAGCAGTTCCTTTCTGATTCGGAAAGTGGTTTGAGATTTCTGACGAACATGGATTTTCCAATTTGGAAAATGGTCCAGATCAAACAATCATTTTCATAATGAAAATGGATCGATAGATTGTTGATGTACCATAGACAACGATTCCCCTTGTGGCCAATATGGGGAATGGTCTAAGACATTCATTCTTCTTGGCAGTCACTCTAAGTAGTGGTCAAGTATAATGGTCCGCCTCAGTGGGCAGTCATTCTTTCGAAGTTCACAATTGTGAGCAGTTTTGAAGAAAGGTATGTTTTGGAGGTTGGTGCAGGCCAAACATTTCCTTAGGAAATGGTGTGGACAGTCATTCCCTAGGGCATAATCATTCTCTCCAGGTTGCACTATGATTAGTGCTGGAAGAATGGCCCAGTTAGGTGAATGGTCCAGGTTCAACAATCATAGACATGCATTTCCTAGGGCAGACTCATTCTCTCCAGGTTGCACTATGATTAGTGCCGGAGGAATGGACCAGTTAGGTGAATGGTCCAGGCTCAGAAATCAAGGACATTTATTCTTTTAGGATGTATGTCCGGATTAGAAGAATAGTCCTTGTAGCCCATGGCATGGCTTCCAACATATGTTGGAACCGTCATCTTCTAGGACATATGTCCATATTAGAATAATGGTTCTTATATCACTCTGTGGAGTAACTGACATATTTAGCATCATGCCTGATTACTCAGATGGAGTATGACTTTGAGAGATGATGTAGTTGATGCTATCAGTTGATACTAATAATGATGATGGTGCTCGTGATTTAATCACGAGATAGATTGTGTGGCTATGATGATGCTACTGGTTGAATGGTATGTTTGTGCTCAAGACCATTATTTCAATACCTCCCTAGCTAGGAGGGAGTGTTGATATTATGGTAGCTGCGGGAGGTATTAAACTCCATGTTTAACCTTGACAAGACTAGAATATTCTGAGAAGCAAGAGAAACCCTAAATATTTGAACAATAAGCCTAGAAGACAAGTCAACTAAAGATATTAATTTAATATTGAGTTTTAGCCCCTAGGAAGAGAAGTCGGCCCAGATAACTAAGAAGGAATAGTATAAATACAGAGCGCTAGAGCTCATTTAGCACACACTCACTCGCAACTGTAGAAATTTAGTTGTGCGCAAGTCTGGAGAGTAGCTGCAGCTGCAACTACTGCAACTTGTGTTTTCATTTTTAGGCTTGGACTGTCTCTTCGTTATGGTTTGATTTTCTGCTTGGTATGCTAACTCTGGAGAGTGATACACTACCTTGATTGGCTATTAGGCCTAGGGTTTGCTTCTAGAATTATTCTCTGTCAAGGTTAAGGTGCTCGGGGGTGGCTTCGACCTATGGTTGGGTGACAATATTGCTATATTGTCTATGGTTAAACGAGCACACCTACTTTTCTAACACCAAGGAGTTTTGACATGAATAGAATAGGCAAAGGTTCCAAAATTGATAGCTTTGGAAAATTCAGAAGAAAGGTTGAGATTATTGATAGAATAAATTGAGGGAGGATTGGTTATTGATCAAATGGCATTACAAATAAATCGATGGTAACATTAAAAATCTATCTAACCCATTTTTCCAAACAAATAGGTATGATAGCCTAAAGCTTTATAGTGGTCTTTTCCAGGGACTATAGTAAAACTGAATAGAGCAGTCTTTGCTAGGGACTGCAATAAAACTAAAGAGAGTGGTCTTTTATAGGAAGTATACTGAAATTGAATATTTCATAAACTAGGGAGTATAATCAAATTGAGTATTTCAAAACTTCTCTTAGAGGAATCTACGAAACAATGGGTTGTAGCTACATAAGAGATTCCCTTGTTTATAATCAAGTTTGTTGGTCCAATGGCCTTCTAAATTATACTTTTAATGTTACTCATCGTGTGCCATGTTTCATCTTGTTCCCTGGTATGTTCTTAATCCTTTGCAGATTATATTGTCCATGTGCCCCAACCTTTATTTCCATATTATGCTTTGACATGGTTTTTGTTCCGTGTCTTGTTGTTTTTTCGTGTGTTCCCTAGTAAGTTTTGATCATCTTCCATGAATTTCTTTTTAGAGTGTTCATCATAGTTTCATTGTGCCTTATTATGTTTTGGATGTGATATCCTAGTTTTCTTTAATGCAATATAAAATATTGTAACATAAATTTTATTTTGACCACAAAATGATAAAAGTTACTATATATCATATTTGGAAATATATTGATTTTAAAGATATAATTGAAGGCAATAAAACACACACATACACACACACACATGTCTGTTAGACATAAATAACTCAAAATCTCTTTGTTTTTATACAAAATGGCTTCTTCACTCCTTGAAAACCTTGATTCCTATAGTTCAATTCCCATGCATTTTACCTAGATAAAGTGTACTTGCAACCTTGCCTTAAAAAAATGATTGTTCATATGAATATGAAATGCTCAACATATCATGAGGCTTACTAACAATAACATAAGAGAAACAACCATGATATCATGAGTTAATTTCCCATATTTTCACAATTCACTTAATTGGTACAAAAGTATGAGGAAATATTTTCTTTAGCTACAATGTTTAAAATGTAGCTATTTATTCATTTGATTTTAATGTTATTACTCAGCTTTCTTGTAGGCTACTTAATAAGAGCAAAATGACTATTTGCTTTAAGTAAATTAGAAAAGTAGCTACAATCATAAGAATTAGATGCAAAGACGAACCCTCAATCTAGCAGGGCATCTAGTTCTCATAAAGTATGTTTTGCAAACGATGCCTTTGTATCTCTTCTCTGTTCTTGCAACCCCCAAATGGGTTCTCAAATCCATCCAAAAGATACAACGCACTTTCCTCTTGAGTGGTGACAATAACACCCACAAATGGGCTCTAGTAAAATGGGACACAATATGTTTACCAAAGAAAATGGGATGCCTAAGTGCAAGATACCAGATATATAAAATATGCAGAACAGAAACGAAATGCTAGAAAGAACATAATAACAGTAAAATATCCAGCATAATCTTCACAATACACAGAAATGATTCACGAAATAGCAACAGAAATAACACTTTGAATCAGATAGCAATGTTCACAGGCCTCTTCGAGGGGGCAACCTCCAATCGAGCAGCGCTCTATTA
>ML786900.1:67725-84114 GCA_009831015.1 Picea engelmannii | reverse complement strand
AGGCATTCATGGAGGCATCACGGGAGGCAATAGTAGCACTGAGTTGTTGCACTTCTTGTTGGGTCTCAAGTAAACCATGTTGCAGGGTGTTGAAGCGAGACTCTAGTTCTTGGTTACGGGTTTGGGCAATGATGACGGGTGAACTGAAAAGGGTGCGGCGGGGTCAGCAATTTTTGCAGAAAAATGATATGGAGGAAAGTGATGAGGGCAAAGAGATGAATCTAATGGAATATGTCTCAAATAATGGTCAAAAATGGGTGAACTGAAAAGGGTGCGGGCGGGGTCAAAGATTTTTGCAAAAAAAATGATATGGGGGAAAGTGATGAGGGCGAAGAGATGAATCTAATGGAATAGGTCTCAAATAATGGTCAACAAATTTCCATACTCCATCTCCTTCCACCATGTTCGACTCAAGGCTAACTCCTTGGCGGGCAAAATTTCCAATGAAATCTTCATGGATAGCTCTGACCTTCAAGAACATACCCTGGATGAGCTCTCCAACCACTCCCTGAGGCAAGACTGTATTGACATTGCTCTCAGGGAATATTCTTCCCAGGATGCGGGTGTCACCCGTGTCCACTTAGCGGGCACCTCGAGACCCCTCAACATGTGAACCAACGCCTTGGTGTGCTCCACCTCACCCACCCCTCATGCAAATTAAACGTCCTCCCGTCTCGAGACGTCGCTCCATTACTCTGCCAATGACTCTTGCTCCTCACCTGCATACGACTCCTGCTCCTCACTTGCATGGCTTTAATATGTCACACCAGTCCACACGCATGCAAAGGATGGGAACATTGAAGGTTATCGATTTGACCCCCTCGATCTAGGTGGATATTGGTGGCCACCCACCTATTCCAAATTCCAACTGGCTCATCTCGACATTTTTTAGTTCAACACGTTTCTCTGTAATGGGGACATTTCTTGGTAATTGTGGGTTCTGCACTTACGAGGTTGTCCTGAAGCCCTACACAACATCCAGGTGGATATTGGTGGCCACCCACCTATTCCAACTGGCTTATTTTGGAAGTTTTCATGTCAGTACATCTTTCTGTACTTCCAGGGCCGTTTTTGGGATCTAAACATTGTTTCCTTGGCTTTCCACGATGAAATTGTAGACAGAGTCAGAGTTAGATGACATAATGCGTTGTTGTCGAAAAGGCCTTTCCAACGGGCTATCACACACCTAAAACATAGATCGTATGCAAAAGTTACGACCCCGGGAAGCTAATGTACTAACATACCCTGCACACTAAGCAGGGTATCATAGAATTTGAGCGGCATATGGTTCTGAAATACCATGGGGATCTGCATGAGTACATCCAAACCTAAATGGATTTCCTAAACATCTCATCATTGGGAGTTGCCTATCGATATGTTGTCAAAATCGAGCATAAAGTTAGGCACCAGAACAAATGGGAGTTCGGGTCTGCAAATCCACAACTACCAAAGCATGGTAAAGACGATCCTAACCAACAGCCTCCAAAAAACCAACCCAAGACACATGAAAAGAAGGGTAAAGGAAAGACAAAGAATGACACTGGGAAGTGGTGTGACTTCCACAAAATCCCCCGGGACAACACCAATGAATGTCGCTCGAAACAATCATTGGTGGTCGAGATCAAAGACAAGGAGCCAAACCCTGATTCATAATCTGATCTAGAAAATATTGAAACCAAATAGATCATCGACGCAGACCCCACTGCTACTTTGGGGACCGCAAAAATTCACCCAAAAGAACTAGTAGTTCCCGAAGAGGGGGAGCACCTGTTCCATTCACAGATGTGGGTGAAGGGGACCCTATTGCATTTCATTGTTGATAGGAACATCTAGAAGAACTTCATCTCAGTTGAGGCCGTCAAACAGTTGGGGTTGTCGACAACACCACACCCGCAGCCATACAACATCGGGTGGCTTCACCAGGGACAAGATCTCTGTGTCAACCAACAATGTCGCCTGTCGTATGGCATCGAACCCTTCAAGGATGAGGTGGTGTGTGATGTTGCCCCTCTTGATGTTTGTGATTTTGTTTTGGTCCAACCATATATGTGGAAATGTCATGCTATTTGTGAGTCTCGACCCCGTAGTGTCATTATTACTCTGGGGGTCAGCTCTACAGGCTACTAGAGGTAGTTTTGACTACTATTCCACCAATCATGTTTTTTCGGTTTTTTGGTCTTATGACAGTAATCAAACAAACAATCACTCTAATTATTTTTGTAAGCTTAGTTTCCCCCCAAACGACAGACAAGATGATCATGTCTTTTCCTAGCCTGGTTTCCCAATAAGGGCAGGCCTCGGTTTTGTCCATTCACAAGGATAAACACTGCGACTTTCTGATTGTATTTTTACAGTATTTTTAATAAAATAGTTCCAAAATTCACACACAAAAAAAGAATTAGATGCAAATATTCCTTAAAAAATCCACATTTGGGTAGAATATTTGGTCAAAATATAAAACAATTTTGTTCACATTCTGAACCCCAAAACCTGAGATGGAAACCCCTTTCCACTCTTGCAAGTGTGGATCATATTTTGTTGTTTTTTTCTTTTAAGACACCAAGAGGTACAATAAAGATAGTTTCATTAGCTATAAAGTCTTTTCCATCCGCCACACTATAAAAAGTAGGATACAAAGGCGAATTATGAACACAATATACCATAGTAATGCTTAAACCTAATGGAATTTTTGCAACAAGAAAATTAACATAGAGGTATCTTGTGAAATAGAAGAAATAAAATTTATATTTTGTGAACAAGATAACACATGAATGGATAAATTGCCACAAGTTAATCTACAACATAGAGAAACCCTTTCAAATAATTTGAATAGGAACCACAATGTTTGGTTGTGACAGTTTGATGATCCCCCCTTGAAGCATATTTGGAAAATTGATTGCAAAAACCGTACCTTATTCCAATCTCTACATACCTAGAACAAACCACAACTAACAACAAACTCAATGCTAGACCCATGACTTGAAGAAATCCATTGTAGGTACAACTCCACTAGCGCAGACAACTAGAGAAGAGAGACAAAAGTTGGAAAATGAATTGTAGGGCAACAAAAAAGTAGTCATTGCGAAGAGAATGCTAAACCTATACCATAAGGAACACGATAGGATAATGAGAAGTAGCCAACATTTTGGTCAATTGTCCTCCACTTAAGCTAGGACACAATATAGGTCAATATGAACTAAGAATCACAAGATCATTTAAAAATCCATTTATATGTTGATCTTTAGAAGAAGACTTATTTCCTCATCATCGTTGTACTAGTATGTGATTTCATGTCATTTAATATCTTGTATTCTGGGATTTTTAAAGATAATTGTTTGTTAGGAGCAAATTGTTTTTAAAAAGGATTGGATTTAGTTAGAAGGTTTCATGTTTTAACATTACTTTAGTATTATTTAAATTTAAATAATTTTATACAAATTAGCTTATCATAACTTCATATTTTGTAGGTGATTTTCATCAAGAAAAATGGCATGTTGTTGTTCAAATAGTGAATTGTGTTATGTTGTACTATATAACAAAAAAGATGATGCAATAAATTGAATTCCTTTAAACTTGTCTATCATTGATTGGATTGCAATGCAACCATCTAAAAGAGGAGTTCATAAAGTGAAAAAGAGATATCTAGAAGAGGAGTTCATAAAGTGAAAAAGAGGCATCTAGAAGATGTTGAATGACATTGGAAGGGCATTGTGAAAGGGTCTAAGGTGTGAGAGGGAGGAAAAAAAGTGAAAGAGATGTTTGTGGCACATGTATATGACCAAAAAGAGATGCAAAAGGAGTCCATTTCCAAGTGACCAAATTTCCTTCAAATTAATACTAATTGTTAGTATTTACCATTTTATTTGTTCTATATTTTAATTAGATATATTTATTTATGAATTATTCACTATATTTTTATTTCCACTTCTAATGATTATACTTTTGTAGGTTTATGCATTTCTAATTGGGAAGAATGAGAGCCAACATAATCTATCATTGGAATATTTGAAGTGGTGCATTAAAAAATTGTTGAATCGGTGTACTTCAACAAGGATCATAAATGGTTAAAAATGAAGGTATTTGGTTCTACAAGTACAAATACATACTTCTAAGAAAAGGTAAAACTTGTGGAGAACTCCAAGAAATTCCATTACCATCATTTCACTCCCATGAGTGGCCAAATATAGAGCATGTAGTTCCAAGCTCCTTTCGTTATAATCTATATCCTTAGGTTTGGATTGAAGGAAAGTGGGGGTATAGGTCTCCATTTAAGCATCTTCATGCCATTTTTGGTGTTTCCATATATATTTAAGAAAGAAGATTCTCTTCGGCAAATAAGAAAAACATATGTGGCATCATCACTTTCTAAGGAACTATAATTAAATATGTTTCATTTTAGTTGGGATACAAGAGTCCGTGACAAACATGGAGAACAAATAGAATGTAGGGTAAATCATACAAAGATCTCATTTAGGCGAGTTACTATGTACATGCCATTTTTTTTTAACAATATTACAATAAATTGCAATGCATTAGATGTTTATTATAGTGATATTCAATATGATGTTGCATCTCATGCTAGAGGTATCAGATGTCAAGACAAATGTTATATATTTCATTCAAGTTTCGTCGATGGATACATGTCCATATTTTAGGTCAATGGAGTTGGATTCTAATGGAACAAGATAATGATGATATAATAGATTTTCCTATCATACAAGTTGATGTTCTAAAAAATGGGCAGTGCTTTAAATCACTAATAGTGGAAGAAAATTGGACTTTATTTGATGTGAGACAACAACTCGAGTTAGAAGATGTCAATGATTTTGTATTTTTTCTCAATGGGCAAAAGGTAGTAATTTGTGTTATAGGAGCACATTAATTGATGTTACCGATTTTATTTTATGCTACGCCATAGATTAATTGATGTATATTTATTTTATGTCTCTCTCACACACAAACACACATATTCTTACTTCTTATATTAAATTTTGCAAGTGGGAAAGCGACGAGAAATTCATATTTGTTGTAAGAATTGTGTCCAATCATCTACGTTGGACATTGAAGAGTGTTGGGATGTTAGAAAGAAATTCCAACTACAAACCATATCTTCACTTGCCTTGAGTACTTGCATCTAGTTGATATTGTAGTGGATAAATGATGCAACATTTTTTATAATAAATAAACGACTAAATGTTGTATTTATAAGTTTGACAATGAGAACTAGTAATCTCATAATGCTTGGTTTCCAAGCTAACTATGGTACTTGCAACACTATGAGTTTTTTCAAGAAGAATATGGATAAAAAGGTGCATTGTGTGGAACTTCATTGTGATTTAGATTTGTCATATGGGTTACATTAAGCAATGTCGTCACCCAGATAATTTTTTGTTTGCTAGTTGTGGTATATTAAAATCAAAAGAACATATTGCATGGCTTGACATGAGATATAGATTCTACTTTATCTACTATCATCATTTGTCACATTTCAATTATTTAATCATAGAATATTTTCAGTCACGAATTTTGCTAGCGGTAATAAGGATTATGTTTTAAAATTGTTAAGAGATCATCTTGAAGTGTATTTGAGGTTCTCAATCATGCATTAGAAAGAACCATAGTTACATTAGCTCTACAATGCACAACAATATTCATTCATTTAGAGAAAATTGTTATCCCTTCACAACTTATGTGAGTAAATTGATATTGTTTGTTATTTTCTAACTGGATCACATTTGTACTAGAAGGCAAGCTTGTGACCTCATGTTCACTTTTGAAGAACCAACTATCAATGCATTGGAAGATGAGTCCTTCCTATCTGCACATTCTTATGCAATTGTTTGTTTTTAACATAAACGATTGGGGGTATTTATATTAAAAATAAGGCCACCAAAATTCAAAAAAATACATGTAGCAGGGTGCGAGCACCTTTGCTGCTTCCAAAAGAGCGTAGATGTCTATCTAGGCCTAAGAAAATTGTAACATCTAGGCCATATAAGCTATAGTTATGCCATGCAAAAATGACGATAAACACATTTAACAACAACAAAAAATTGTGCTTCATAAAAGACCTGATTAATAGTTATGAAGTTGCCCGAGATCTTCCTGTTGTTCCGCCAGTCGAGCTTCTAAATTCGCTTCTGCTGGGTTCTCCTCTGCATATTGACGGTCTAGGTTCTCCTTTGTGTGATAACGGTCTACGAAGCCTGGCGCTATGGGAACATGATGGTTGTTATTGGCAACAGAGTGAAAATAAGAGGGAAGCCGAGATTCATCAGTGCCAACTGATTGTACTGGTTGCTGAGGATTTTCTAGTTGCTGAGTAACAACCCCAATCTGTCTTGTATTCCGATTGAATCCTCTAAAACTATTGCCAGTTCTTGGTTATGGTAGATTTCTTGCTGCTGCAATTGAAACTGGAGACCTGCCAAATTTTCACAAATCCCTTGATTTTCCCATTGAAGCTCTGTATGCAGTGCATCTGAGCACTCCTCCATCCTCCTGCAATCTGTTCGTAGTGCTTGAAACTATTATCGGAGGTGCAAATTGGGCAAGAACAAGGAGCTCTAGACCTCCACCACATGATGGAATGAAGGTTCGAGAGAATAAGAGGCAAGCAGGTGTTGAACAAGTAGAAGCGGAGGCTGATGGAAAGAAAGGCGTGGGTGAAAAGAACAGAGGAGGGCCAACTAGAGCGAGGGGCGAGCGGTCTGAAGAGACATACGAAGAAACTGAGTGGAATCCGTAGTAGCCATGGGTAATTAATCAACAAACCATTGAAGATGAAGGGAGCCATTATCTCCCACGAGAAGAGGTGACTTTGCTCAGGGTGAGAGGACAGAGATGATGCTATAGAATGATGGCTGGTCGTCAAGGAATGCAGGTGGAGATCCTCATATATAGGGACGCTCGAGTGCATAGTGAGAAAGGAGACAAGGGGGTGAGGGGGGGGGAGAGAAGGCACGTGGGCAGTGAGGGGGGGGCGYGTGCCAAGGGGAGCGGGGGCCCATTCGAGCGTGGRGAAGRGGAGGGGATGGACCATGAGAGTTGGGAAGGGGGGGGGAGGGAGGAAGAGGGAGGAAAGGAGGGGTGTGAGGGGGGGATAAGTGGAGGGCGACTACAGGGAGAAGGGGTTAGGATAGGGAGAGAGAGTTGAATAGAATTGTTCTTTAGAGTGGGTGGAGGGGCGAAAGAGAAGGCTTAGTTAAGGCAACCAGACATGAGAGGAGACTTGGTTGGTGATTAGATGGCTCTGTTCCAGGACTTTTTCCGCTTTAGCTAGATTATCTGCCTCGGTGTTCTTAGCTCAGAGAATATGGAAGAAGCGTAAGATGGTGAATTTCTTCTTGAGGGAATTTATTCCTGAGCTGAGGCCATTGGGTGGATGCTTTGCTAAGGTTGACAGACCTCGAATCTCCTTTATAACAATTTCAAAATCCCCTATTGCAATTAGAGTTTGGATACTTCTCTCGTGTGCTAGTTTTAGCCCCATATAGACTGTTAGGGTCTCTGCTCTATTGTTGGTTGTTTTCCCCAAGCCCCAGGAAAATTCAACTGATTTTTGTCCTTAGAAATCATAGACGACTCCCCCCGCACCGACCACCCCTCATTCTTATGAAATTGTTACCACATTCATTGAAGATAATGTTAGAGCACTAATATTTGCATATGGTGATGTCTGTATGAATGTTAAAATGTGTAAAAATTATACAAAATTGTTAGCTTTGAATAAAAGTAGATCACTATTTTTACAAAATTAATTTGTTGATAACCCTATCCCAAGTGAGCATGGAATTTCTAAAAAATATCCATAATCCAAACACCTAAACTCATCTCTTTCAAACACCTGCCATAAGGATGGGGCATGCAGTGTTTTACACCATGGATTTACAACTTAACAATCAATAGTTACTTCATTTTTAATTGTAGAATATATTATGTATGCTCCAAAATGGCATTATACAGTGACATGATAAGTACACTACCCTAATTTGCATACTTTCATTATTAATATTACTTAATGGTCCTGTTGATAATCTGGTTCTCACATGTAGCATTCTACTTTTTAAAGAGAGTATTTTGAAGAGTTGGCAACTCAACATGCACGTTGTACACTTGGTTGGGGATACGGGGCCTTGACCTTCTAGTAGAGTAGAAAAATATTCATTCAATAATAGTGATAAGTCAAGGACAATCTCTAGAGAATGAAGATATAGTTGTTGTTTTCATCATTGACATCTATAGGAATTTTTGTATATGAGCATTGATATCAATGATTTTTAAGATAGAATAAATCTAAACATTTTATCTTTTGGATTTGGATTTGATTTTTATCTCATGTGAAATTGTAATTTATTTAAATTTCATTTTTGAATGTATAAATGGATTCACTTGTATGAAAAAACAATATTGTATTTGGATTGTGCAAACTCTATTTTGTTCTAAATTTTTAGCTAGATTATGAGCAAGTCTTGTAAGAAAAATGTGCCCAACAATTTCCAAAGGTGGAATGTTTAAAATGATGCCTCTGGATATAGCTAGTTATGGTGCATTGAAACCATTGAGTAATTTTCAAGCTTGCTCATAGCAACCTAACTCTCATTGATCTTGTACACCCCTGAACAAGGCGTATGCATTACTGCTAGGCCGCACGTAGCTCTGGATAGGTCGTACCTTCTTTCTCTTGGTATTATGCAGCCTTGGAAGTGAGTGTGGGAGCGATAGGATTCTGAATCAGTTCGCTCTATATCAATACATACACATCAAAACGTTTTTACATTCAACTTCAATAGAATCTGAATCCAATAGTTAAAAGACACCCACCGCCTGTTCCACTTCGAGCATTGAGATCAATGGCTTCATGGTGATGGCTAATTGAGGGTAATTTTATCTCCCTTCTAACCCTCTGGCAAGAGCTTTATGGTAGTTTTGACGAAGCCTACTCAGAACAACCCACACATGCAACCCACAAGAATGGAGCACAAGTAAATCGGGGTGAGAATAGAACTTGAGATCTCCTTTTTTATAAATTTCTTTCCATTTGCAAGACACTTGCCAATCGATCTACACCCCTGTTGGCTTCAAATATTCTACTTTAACCGAGTTTGTAATAATCTTTATTATTGATTCTTGGTTTTAATACTGGTGCACATTGTTAAGGTGACAACAAGTATGTTATTAAGCAAATCCTAAAATCATTAATACAACTAAGTTAATTGAATGAGCCATGAGTCTTACATAGCTTTCATCATAGATATGTTCAAGATAGATTTATGTAAGTGATCTTTATGTGGATAAAAACCTCTTAGTTTTAAAATTCAAGAGCATATTATATCTTTGCACATTATGTGCAAAGTTCAAACACTTGCTAAAGTAGGACCAATTTTTGTTGCAAACAACCCATTCAAAGATGTTCCCCTTTATGGTAACAAGTTTACTGAAGCATACAAATTGAAACTTAGAGGCAACTCACATTGTAACAAGTTTTATGCAAGTGTGTTGCATTAGATGCACTTTCAATGTCTTAAGAACATAGTCAACATTATTGGCATCATATTAACTATTTGAATAATTGAGACTAATATGAGATGTTTCAGTTGATGGAACAAGAATGCCGTACTTGGTGCATGTGTTAGATAGTGAGTGGACATTGGTGCATCAACCTTCGGGGAATAATCTATTGTCATCCTTTCAAATGACAATGTGAGCCTTAAATTAACTTTGATACTACCGAGAGAAGCATTTCAAATATTATACACAACATAAGAACCTTTGTAGTAGAATTACTGAACCATTTTCTGGTTAGAAACTACTTAAACTAGTTAATTTCCCAAAACAATGTAGCAAATACAATATGCAATTTATAATGTAACACCATTTTAATTGAAATTGAGAACAATTACAATCACTTAATTTGCAAATGTTTAGAATGATTACATTGACATAACTATTTTTATTTTGAATAAGAATAATATTCTTTCATAGATGGTTTCTAATTCACATGAGATCATGCTTGGACAATGGGCACACTGTGACAGATTATCACATAACCAGACCATCAACAAATATGTGTGCGCCAACCATAAGATACTTTAAAATGTACAATAAAATTTCCCATCTACATCACACTCTTCTTGGGTGTTATGCATTTAGTAAAATGACTAACTTCCTTCCTTGGAAGGGAAAGAGGGTGAAAAGAAAAAGGATCTGTATGCTCTATTGAAAAGCCAAATTGATCTTGAAAATGTTGTAGGCTTTGTGAGAAACCCATGTATAAGGTTTGACCATATTCTTCTCTTCAATCTTGAGTTGAAACGATTTAAAAATGCCACCAATTGTAATAGGTTCAAGTTTATTCACATACCCAATGCTATCTAGATTGAACTTCATCCCATTTCATCAAGGTAATCAATTCTTATGGTCTTATGAACCCATAGACATCTGTCGGGATTACCTTGAGATTGGAATCTCCCTTGAATATTTACCTAAGGTTGCATATCTAGTGCTACCAACACTACTTGAAGCAGGAAAACTTGTTGATCCACTTCATTAGTTTTATGCAAATTCCTTCACATAGTCTGATTGAAGTTAAGAAGAAATAAGGCCATTTAGTGTCCATCCAAAGGATTAGCCTAATACCACATCCACTAGATGAGCATTTTCTGCACCATGATATTGAATACCGATTTAGCAATGTTCATTCATTACAACACACAATTCCAAGTTTGAAGACCTTTCTAAAATGTAAAACAAAAAAAAATCTTATAAGGAAAGTGATGAGAAAATCCAAAGAATATATTCCATAATCCATAGAAGAATGATGAATGCATGACAACAATTTGGTGACCAAGAATATAATAAATAAGGCTACATGGCAGTGTATACATGTCGCTATGCATGTATAATAAAATAAAACAATAGTTGTATTGAATCCATCGCATGCGTCGAGATGAATAACAAATTCATTTGTTGAATATGGCAGGCAAGCGTCATCTCATTAAAGGACGTTGAAGATCCTTCTGCAGCCGTTGAAGATCCTTACGCAACCACGACAATAAGAGATTCATTTGAACAACGAATCACAATTTAGAAAAATGTTTTAAAATAATTAAAAAAATCAAATTGTAATGTTATACCTTTAAAAATGCTCAAAATTATTTTGGTCAAACCCCAACTAATAGACGATCAATAACATATCCAATACTATATACCACCCCAAGAGGTATAATAACCAATATCCCTTGACATTATTTTGAATGTGTTAGCGTCAGAAGTCACTCCTGGATTGCAGCAGGAGCAGAGCTCGACGCCCATCAGTTTGTGTCACGATTTGTTTATAAAAGGGGTGATCGAATGGAAGTTAACTCAAAACAATATTGTTCTAACTCTGAAACTAGGCCAGACATGCATGGGCAAGTGAGGTCTTAGATAAACTTCATATAGTGAGTTGTAGTAAGGGTGAATAAGGGGAAGACTTGTATAAGAGAAATGCAAAGGTCTATCGTAAACATCAGGTTTCTAACAGACTGTAGGAGAAAACATCTAAACACAAGATCTTCTTACATTCAAACGCAGAAAACCGGAGAATACAACAATGCAACAGTAAATCCTTTATCGTAACATAATTGCAATAATTCATGTGAATCAGTCAATCATGAACTCCCTCGGTGTGAGATGAAAATTAGGTGGGGTAAGAAAACTGTCTGTCATTAAACAAGAAATCTTACATACAGATGCATAACCAGAGAATTAGAGTCTCTGTTAAAACTTTACAATCAGGAGCTTTGCTCTACCATCGATCCCTTGAAAAATATCAAAATTAAGTATATATACTCCTAAACATTTTCCCAACAGAGGCCTCCTAGACTTCCGGGATGAGGTGTCTCTTTAATCAAATTTGGCCTGCACTCCTCTGTCATACGCCACCTTAATTCTGCATGGATCACGCCAGGGGGTAGCTGAGCCCTTAAATGATGAATTAGCGTGCGCAGGCTTCCCTGGTGAGTCGAGGACTCGGCATGGCTTCTGTGGAAAGAATCAGTACAGGGGACCATCTCGGGCAGACTTCCCGCCGGGACATCCATACCTTGCAATTAATGAGTGAGGTGAGGTTTCAACCACCCTCTCTCTTCTTCATTTATTCCGAGCAGGTATCAGGGTTGAGATCAAGTTGAACTGGCACCTGGAGAACACGGGGATCCCTTCTGTAGCTATACCCGGCGCTTCATCCCTTTGCGCAACTCTTTCTATCGCTTCCAAGCGACTACGGGCTGTGACCTTGTGCTTATATTCAACGGTGCTTTCGGCGTTTCGGGGTTCTTGGATAGGAAGGAGCAGATCCTTTCTCTTAAAAGTCACGATGGGCGAAATGCCGAGAGGGCCTAATCGCGCACCATGTGTCCCTCCGGGATGAATGGCTAAGATCGCTCTCGGCGCTTCAGGACCCGTCTTGCCAAATGATAAACGTTAGCGCCCCTCCTCCAGGCCTGCTCCTTTGTGACCAGGTGCCAAAACCATGGGCCTGACTCTGGGCGCTTTCGGCAATTCAGGGTTCGGGGTTTCGAGATGGGAAATGACGAGGAGCCCTTACCCTTTGAAATCCCAAATGCCGAAATGCCGACGTGACTAGATCTTGCACCACGCGTCCTTTGGATCGGACGACTGAGATGACGTCGACAGTTTCACTATGAAAATCCCGAAAGGCCCCATCCGTGGCTCAGATCTTGCACCGCGTGTCTTTCTGATGAACGGTCCTGATCCTCTCAGCAATACTGTGGGCCCGGGTCCTGGACGCCTTCATCATTTCACGCCTCGCGGCTAGGAAGGGGCTGCTCCTTGTGCTTCAAAGTCGCAATGGGTGAAAAGGCGAGGAGCCTAATCGCGCACCACGTGTCCCTTTGGACGGACGGTCTTGATCATTTGATGAATTTAATATAAGCACTATCCATCGCGTTAATCGTGGCACAACTCTGTTAACTGCGATTCCCCGCCGACCGTCGATCTACTTCGCTAATTGATCCTTGCCGTTAAAATCAGACTGCTCCCTCGCTTGATTTTAAGCCCGAAATGGGCTTCTGCTGTGGGCTGCACTCGGCGCTTAGGCTGCGGCCTTAGACTATAACGCATTTGATGGGTTTTCACACCCCATTTCTTCACATTCTACATCAAGGGTCTGAAATCGGAAAAAAACACCCCGCTTGCAAGAATTGGTGCTAACATTAGGCTCCATGGGGGATAGAGTCGTCCCTGTGATGCTCTAAGAACTCATTTTGCAGCTTCAGTGCCTTCTGTTGGGCTATGGAGTCATTTACTAAGTCGAAAAATAAAAATGAAAATAAATAAAGAATCAAAAGGACAATATTTACAAACAAAGGAGCCATCTAAGGCTCAAGCAAAATATTTCTTCAGAAAATGCCCATTTACTGGGCTGTTGAAAACCTCTTCACTCTCCAAATCCTGCAACCTGTATGTGTTGTTTGAGAAAACCTCAGAGATTTTGAAAGGCCCGATCCATAGGGCATCGAACTTGTTGTGTTTGCCCTTATCTTGCATGGGTGCATCCCACTTAAGCACCAAATCCCCGATCTCAAACTCTTTCTTCTTGACTTTTCTGTCAAAAGCCAGTTTGACCTTCTGTTGATGATCCTGAATTCTGTCCATTACCTGCTCTCTGGCCTGCTGGACTTCCACCAACTGATGAACTCTTTTGATCATGTCATCAGGCTCTTCTTGATGATCCTGGAAGAACTTTGCTACAGGAATGGCTAGCTGAGAAGGGAAAACAACTTTTGCTCCATAAACTAATTGGAAAGGGGAGATGCCTATAGATCTCTTTGTGATCACTCCATCATCCCATAGAGCAAATTTCAACTTTGAATCCCAGGCCCTTTTGTTGTCCTCCAATAGTCTTTTGATGATCCTTATCAGGCTTTTGTTGGAGGACTCTGCTAAACCATTTCCCCGGGGATAGTATGGGGTGGAGTGAATCAGTTTGATTCCAAATTGCTCACAGAACTTGGCTAACGGCTCAACCTTGAATGAGGCTGCGTTATCAGTAACAATCTTTCTTGGGCAACCGAATCTTGTGATGAGGTCTTCCAGGAATCCAATAATTACCTTGTGGGAAGCACTCCTGGTGGGGATAGCTTCGATCCACTTAGTAAAGAAATCTATGGCAGTCAGGATCCATCTGTGCTGCCCACTAGAAGCAGGGTGGATTTCTCCAATAAAATCCAGGCCCCATTGCTGGAAAGGTCCCGAAACAACTACAGGATTTAAAGGCAGAGATTTGAGCTGTTGCTTTCCTGAAAATCTTTGGCATGGGATGCAGGCTCTAACTTCTCTACAAACATCAGTGAACAAGGTGGGCCAGTAATACCCAACTCTGAGAATTTTGTGAGCCGTGGTCTTCCAGAAATGGTGCCCTCCACATAGGCCGCTGTGAAATTCAACCATGATCCTGTCGGCCTCTTGTGGATTCATGCATTTTAAAAGCACCCCCAGGGGGTCTTTCCAGTATAAAATTTGATCGACAAGGCAGTATCTGATTGCCTTGAGCTTTAGAGCTCTTGCCTTGTTTCTTTGCAGGCCATTTGGAGGTCGCAACTCCTGCAGAAAATATATGACATCCTTATACCAAGGACATTGAGCCAACATGGGTTTTGTTTGAGGGTCTACATCAAACAACTGATTCTGCTGATTTTTCGAACATGCATTGATGAAATCTACCCCCAAGGATTTGCAATTTGCTTCAGCCAACAACTTGGCTAAGCCTTGACCTTTGATCAATTTGGTAGGCCTTATTTCCAAGTCAAACTCCATGATCTTGACTATCCACTTACTCCTCCTCCCGTCTATGTTGGGCTGTACAAGGATGTCCTTCACAGAGGCTGAAGGAAAGTATGTGGTCACTTTTGAGTGCAAGATGTAGACTCTAAAATCTTTGAGAGCTTTCACTAAGGCATAGGCCTGTTTCTCCATGATTTCATACCTGATTTCTACATCCCTTAATGCTTTACTGAAGAAGGCAATGGGTTGCTCTCGCCCTTCCTCATTTTTCTGCAATAAGACCGCTGCTACTGTATCAAAAGAAGCGAAAGAAAAAACTAAGAAGTCTTTGGAATAGTTAGAACTGATCAACACATGTGCCTTAGTTAATACCCTTTTTATTTGGATAAAAGATTCCCTAGGTTTAGCGGTCCATTTCACTTCATTTCCCTTCCTGAGCATGGCTATGATGTGTTTCACCAGCTCAACAAAATTTGAGACAAATCTCCTCAGAAAATTAATCTTCCCCAAAAAGGCCTGAACTTCCTTCTTAGATCTAGGAAGTGATAGGGTCTGAATTTCCTCTACCTTGCTAGGATCAATCCTCACTCCCTCTGCTGATACTATATGGCCTAATAACTTCCCTTCCTTCATAGAAAACAAATATTTCTTGGGATTTAGGGAAAGGCCAAACCTATGACACTTCAAAAAAAAATTTCTCAGATGACAGCAGTGCTCTTTGTCAGACCTGGAGAAGACTGTTATGTCATCTAGATAGATCACCTGATCTAAAAATGAAGAAGACTTGAAATACTTGAAATTATTTGCAATGTAAATGTTATGTGTTTAAGGTAAAATGATCAGTTTGCAACACATAGATTAAAGAATTACTTATGAAAATTACACATAGACAACAACATAATCAATGAACATAAGCACATAAATACAACAATTGATAAAGGAGTTCACCCCTCTCATGGGCTACATCTCTTGGTCCAGCTTCCAATGGATCTTTATTATTAATTGCTCATGTAACACCCTGTTTCCCCCAGATTGTAAATATAACTGAACTGGCCAAGGACTATGGCAAAACTCATAAGAATGAATATGTGCTGTAAATGGACCTGCAGGAAGAGGTCAATGAATGTAAATGATAGTTTGAATTTATTACAGAACTGCTGAGAGGGGATGTGCGGAAAAGAGACCACGATGGTGGTGGAGGGCACCTTGAAAAAGGGGCGTTAACTTCCACTGAGAATTTAATACCGTATTTGGACTCCACTGGCCCGAAGAACCAAAAGCGGCTCGNTGGCCCTGAAAATTAATGGCTCGCAGACTCGTAGGCGGATGTCTTGATGAGGGATGGGATGGTGAACCACCCATCCGTAGGGACGTCAGGCCTGATCAGTGCGAGGGAAATCGTGCCACACGCAACCTCGCGAGAGGATAAGGCGTATGGCTGGAACGATTGACGGGGGGAAGACGCGAGGGGAACTCTGGCGATTTTACGCAGAGTGAGTGATCGCAGAGAGGGAGGATTGCAACCTTCGCTCCTGGACACTGGCAGACAGAGAGACGCAGGTCTCAGGAAATCGTGGTCTCAGCTCGGGGGTGGCTAGTGGT
>ML786900.1:39178-53572 GCA_009831015.1 Picea engelmannii | reverse complement strand
TGAGTTGTAGTAAGGGTGAATAGGGGGAAGACTTGTATAAGAGAAATGCAAAGGTCTGTCGTAAACATCAGGTTTCTAACAGACTGTAGGAGAAAACATCTAAACGCAATATCTTCTTACATTCAAACACAGAAAACCAGAGAATACAACAATGCAACAGTAAATCCTTTATCATAACATAATTGCAATAATTCATGTGAATCAGTCAATCTTGAACTCCCTCGATGTGAGATGAAAATTAGGTGGGGTAAGAAAACTGTCTGTCATTAAACAATAAATCTTACATACAGATGCATAACCAGAGAATTAGAGTCTTTGTTAAAACTTTACAATCGGGAGCTTCGCTCTACCATCGATCCCTTGAAAAATATAAAAAATTAAGTATATATACTCCTAAACATTTTCCCAACAGAGGCCTCCTAGACTTTCGGGATGAGGCGTCTCTTCAATCAAATCTGGCCTGCACTCCTCTGTCATACGCCACCTTAATTCTGCATGGATCACGCCAGGGTGTAGTTGAGCCCTTAAATGCTGAATTAGTGTGCGCAGGCTTCCCTGGTGAGTTGAGGACTCGGCATGGCTTCTGTGGAAAGAATCAGTACAGGGGACCATCTCAGGTAGACTTCCCGCCGGGACATCCATACCTTGCAATTAACGAGTGAGGTGAGGTTTCAACCACCCTCTCTCTTCTTCATTTATTCCGAGCAGGTATCAGGGTTGAGATCAAGTTGAACTGGCACCTGGAGAACACGGGGATCCCTTCTCCAGTTATACCCGACGCTTCAGCCCTTTACGCATCTCTTTCTATCGCCTCCAAGCGACTATGGGTTGTGACCTTGTGCTTATCTTCAACGGTGCTTTCGACATTTCGGGGTTTGTGGATAGGAAGGAGAAGATCCTTTCTCTTTAAAGTCGCGATGGGTGAAATGCCGAGAGGGCCTAATCGCGCACCACGTGTCCCTCTGGGATGAATGACTAAGATCGCTCTCGGCGCTTCAGGACCCGTCTTGCCAAATGATAAACGTTAGCGTCCCTCCTCCAGGCCTGCTCCTTTGTGACCAGGCGCCAAAACCATGGGCCCGACTCTGGGCGCTTTCGACACTTCGGGGTTTGGGGTTTCGAGATGCGAAATGATGAGGAGCCCTTACCCTTTGAAATCCTGAATGCCGAAATGTTGACGTGACTAGATCTTGTGCCACGTGTCCTTTGGATCAGACGGCTGAGATGATGTCGGCAGTTTCACTATGAAAATCCCGAAAGGCCCCATCCGTGGCTCAGATCTTGTGTCGCGTGTCTTTCTGATGAACGGTCCCGATCCTCTCGACAATATTGTGGGCCCGGGTCCTGGACGCCTTCAGCATTTCGCGCCTCGCGGCTAGGAAGAGGCTGCTCCTTGTGCTTCAAAGTTGCGATGGGCAAAAAGGCGAGGAGCCTAATCGCGCACCACGTGTCCCTTTGGATGGACGGTCCTAATCATTTGATGAATGTAATATAAGCGCTATCCATCGCACTAATCATGGCGCAACTCTGTTAACTGCGATTCCCTGCCGATCGTCGATCTACTTCGCTAATTGATCATTGCCGTTAAAATCAGACTGCTCGCTCGCTTGATTTTAAGCCCGAAATGGGCTTCTCCTGTGGGCTGCACTCGGCGCTTAGGCTGTGGCCTTAGACTAGAACGCATTTGATGGGTTTTCACACCCCATTTCTTCGCATTCTACATCAAGGGTCTGAAATCGGGAAAAAAACACCCCGCTTGCAAGAATTAGTGCTAACAGAATGATCTAAAAAAAAACTCAATTTCATAAAACATTTAGATTATACATTGTAAAATGCTCAAACTTATATTTAAGATTAACACTCAAAATTTGTAATATAAAAATAAAAATTATATTTAAGTTTAACCCTTAAAAAAATTGTGAAAAAAAATATACAAATGCCATCAACTTTGAATTGTACAAAATATTATATTATTTTATTTTAACTTTAACACTCAAATATTTGTGAAAGAAAAAGTACAATTGTCATCCATTTGAATCCTACCTACAAAATATTATTTTATTTTATTTAAATGTGCCTAGGAAAAAGGTACCCATTAAATGAGAACAACCAAAAAAATAAAAGATGCATATCCATGCCAAAAAAAAAAGGGTTATTTATTTATTTAACAAGATGTGCCCCCAACTTTTGACTATATATATATATATATATATATATATATATATATATATATATAAAAGAAATATTTATTACAATAACATTGGGGGAAGTGAAGGCACCAATAAGACTTCAAAGTTTTTGGCCAATAAGATATCACATAAATGAGATTTAAAATTTAAAATAAATAATTATTTTTTAAAACTTTGAATAAAGGGGTGTATATTTTATGGTCAACCATGAACTAATAGAAAGTCAAGCCTAACTCAAAGCTATATACCATGCCTTTCGGTAGGTATAATAACATACATGGTCAAATATATAAAGTGCATGAACATATAGAATATAAACCAAATTTTTTTGACTATATTCCCATGGAAGTCCATCATTGACTATACAACAAGAGAGTAAATGTTGGCATGGAGAAGTATATATGGAATCTCAATTGAAACCTACAAAATAATGGAATAAATAAATTCATCCATAGAATGCTCCTTCCATGAACAAAGTAATTATATATCTGGCAAGTGCATAAGAAATAGGAGTACATCCAAACTTCCTTTCACAATAAATCATAGTCCACTAAATTCCTAATGACAGGTTCCATAGTTAAAGAATTGCCGATCCCAAAGAAAATTGTTTAGGGATACATAACACCTAGGATATTGAACAAATTGTATTGTTTGTGCCTATCAAATAAATAAACACCAAAGGATATCATGAGTTTGAGCTAATAACATTTACAAATATAATGGCCAAAGAAAATTAATATAGGAAGAAGGGTGTTGTTCACAAAGCTTTTTTTTATGCCTATTATTCATAACATACTTCCAAAATAGAAGGGATGTCACAGTTTTGAAAAATAAAATTCACAACGATATATGTTGGATTCCACAAGTAATATTAGTATAGGCTTGATTACCTAAAAATACTTTATTATCTTGTAATAATAACTCCCATGTGGTCCTACATATATGCCTTTTCCTCTCTTTTCATCAATAAGAGATACTATACAAAGTTGTTCAACAATTTGATTAAAAATATCATCAGAATCCATCCACATTATAGTGCTACCAGATATCCATCCTCACTTATTAGAAGACCTCCTGTCACCCCTCACCACCACCACCCTCAAAGATTTGTATTGTTGTTGATCAACCACCAAATCCCTCCCTACTAACCTCTAATGTGACTAAATCAAAACAACAAAAAAACCCTCCCAATTTTCTTTAGTTGAGATCTCTTTACATACACACCACAAATCTAATCTCCATAATGTCTATTTGCATTAAAATTTTCCCAACAAATATGTGTCTATAAATAGAATTAAAGCTACAAGGTTGAGATTTCATGTCTTCAAATAACTTGAAAGGACATGACACAACATCACTGACTACACTATGAACTTCCATCTAAACAATTGTGGGATTAGTTATAGGTGGTCAATCTAGTATATTCTCATAGTCATAAAAATTTACATGCTTACCCTCATGAAATGATTTTGTTGGATTCCAAAAAGTTATCATCCTAACAGTTTGGAGGTTGTTAGTTGTAGATAGTTAATCACAGATAGGAATACATGACCCATAAAAACATAGATGCTTACGAGGAGGAATCCCTTCAACAATGTGCCTTTGCTTCTAAATTGCCATCACACATTCTTGTAAGTAAATAGTTGTAGGTAATAAATCAAAAATAATTTTGCAGGGAAAAAATAATGTAGGTGCTTACTAGTGAGTAGCATTGCAGTGTTTAGCACAGGAATGATGACAATTCACAAGTGAAAATATTGCAACAAAACCATATTATTCAACTAAATCCATAGCAAGATATGATCCATACGTGTAGGATATGACCCATATGGCAACTTGAATTAACCTTGAAACACAAATTTCATTTTCTTAGCACATTCGTCTTGGGCTTACAACTAGAGCCCAACACAAAAAAACCATTATCCAATGGTAAGGAGATAAGAACACATTAAAAAAACGTATAATGCCACTATCGACATAATGTCATGGACAATAAACAACATATTGTATTGTTCTCTTGTTTATTTTGTTCTATTATCCTTGGTTGGTATATTCTTCTAAATCTCTTATGTCGCCTTCTCTTATCCTTTTTGAATGCCATTGATTTGCAGGAGCACATTCCTCAATAGGGCAATCATATTTCATGTTTATCTTATTAAAACTTGACATGATGCACCTATAAAACCATTAAAACATTTGAACAAGAGGATTTGATTGTGTTGAACATCCTCCATATGGAGTGCTTTTTTATAGGCCACCTTCTCTTAATTAACGGGTTTTCCATTCCATAGGCGTTCCAAATTTGCCAAAATACCATACTCTTTGACAAACTAGAGACCATAAGCATACAATATATTCTGTAACATTTAATACATCAATTATTTACTCACCTTGAAAGGAAACTTTTTAGAAATAATAATAACGAACTTAATAGAAATAATAATAAATATGATATAAAAACAACTTAATAGAAATAATAATAAATATGATATAAAAACAACTTAATAGAAATAATAATAAATATGATATAAAAACAACTTAATAGAAATAATAATAAATATGATATAAAAACAAGGAAACGTTTATTTACTATGTAATGTGTAATACGGTGTTCTTCCCATGTTTCAACCATTTATTTTGTGAAATCTCTAACTACTTTAGTGAAGGACATGTCATCCCCTACATCAAATTTTTCTTTGTCCATTATAGAAAACATAATAGAAAGCATCATCCAAGCCCTTTTCTTCCTTACTATAGAGTTACCATTATTAGTTCGATCATCCTCAACATCAATAAGGTTATTATAATTTATTTTTTTGATCTTCTAGCACATCTTTCATATATTCAATATAGTGGTGTGCCTTAACCCACCCATGGATGGTTTGGAAGGAACATTACCTCGAGTTCCATATAGCTTCACATCTTTATAAATTTTCACATTTTCCCCTTGTAAACCAAGATTAAAAAGGACCTTTTCAATCTCTTTAATTACCTTTTGAGATCTTTCCCGTGGGCTCTTATTCCAAGCATATATAATAGAAATGTAAACTAGTTTGTCCACAATTCTTACAAATCATGTATTGTACATATGTGTACTCTTTTAAGTGGTATAGGTAATAGATGATATTTTTATATAAGTCTTCCTGATTTGGAGGCATATCTTGTCTACAACTCACGATCCCATTTGACCACCCAATTGATGGTGACTTGGGCTTCTTTCTTGTGTGCATACAATATATGCAACTATGCTTTGCATTAGCACCATGCCCTATATTGTACATGCATTTCAATGTTTTAAGGCTAGTTGCTAGATGCCATTCAACTTCATATGATCCATAACCCTCAACATATAGCTCCCCCCATGTTATATGAGGTAATTGTTGTGAGTATTGTAGCTGGATGAAGAACCCACTTTAATGATTCGTGGGACTCTTTATCAATTTGAAATAGGCCCAACCACCAAATATAATTTTTAGATTGGATAGAAATATAATTTTCATTTCTATTTTTAATATTATGATACAAGGCCCTGTTCATTGATGTGATAAAGACTCTTTCATATTTCTCATTATTAATTAGTTCCATCTTATCCAACTTAATGACAAAAAAAATAGTTTTCCATGTGCTTCCTTTATAGAAATGTCATAACATTTGACTATGGATTGTGGGGTTCTTTCTAAGTCAAGCCATGTATTGTTTTTTGGATTTATTGTGATTATTTCAGTATGAATTTGCTTACATCTAACCTCTTGTCTAATCTTCTTTTTTGCTTATATATGATACATGTCACTTAGGATATCAATGAATTCTTCGTTCTTTCTTGCATGAGCTCTGTCTGTACAAAAAGAACGAGGAACAATAACCTTATTAATTTATGTATTTATCATTCCATCTTGTAAACATTTGAATAATGATGTATAAGCTTTTCTACTAATCCCAATATCATCAGAAGCACTATGAATTTCATCTATGTTTTAATGGATTTTGATATTTGACTTATTACTTCATCAACAAGGACTTTTCTAAGAGAACTAAAATGTGGTTGCTTAATCAGATAAATTGTCTCATTTTTCTTGAACATAGACTTCATGGCATAAGACAGGTTAAAGAATGTATCCCCTTTGTTTTCTATTTCCTTATTTGGGATTATGAGATATTTCATAGCATAGACCCTTCTTTTCTTAGCACACCTGGTGTACACCAATGATGAAACAATAGAGAACTTTTTAACTCAAATTCTTTTACCAAGTGGTGTTTTCTTCACCTTTTTTCCACAAATTTGTTATCTTATCCATATTTTTTTTAAAGTTTTTTACTTCTTCTGTTAAAATATGGATCTCATGATTTGTTGTTGTTTGGTATCAAAATCATTTTGACTTTATGAAGCAATTGTTTGTCGTAAAGTCATGTTTTCATAACCTAATGCCATATTATTATTTTACAATTGATTAATTGTTTCCACAAATTTATAGTTCATGAACTCCAAATCTTCTCAATAAGTTCAGTACAATTTCCTTTTAAATTTTCATAATACCCTAACAAGCCTTATTTTCCACGACAAAGAAATTTTACTAGGCCTATTGTACTTTTGAATTATGTGCATGAATTTGTTGTAGGATCAATTGGAAACAAGGCTGCATGGCAGCATATACCTGATGCTATGCAAGACTTTATAATGCTTAAATGGAAAAGGGTGAATACCAGCTATATGTTGCTCTATGGAGGTCCAGTTCATTCGAATATGCATGGATCGAATTTATACAAATAGCTTAAATATTCACATTTCCTATACCATAAGAGTCATGATTATGGTTAGATCGCGGTGACAAATATCTACAACACTAATATGACAACAAAAATCCAATGCGAAATGCTTGGGTTTTTAAATAATGTTTTATATTTCTTAACTGAGGGAATGAGGCTGGGCATCTAATCTACTTGGGAGGGCCGACTGCATGAAGCACAGATCCTTTAAGAGCCAAGGGTTTTGTGGTATTACCCATAGCCCAGTGGGGAAGGGCCAGCAGCAGGCCTAGAGAATAGATGACCCACTCAAGATATTTTGATTGAGTCTGGCATTATGGCCGGCTTGAGGAGCAAGATCCTCAATCACCGCACCTCCTCTCAGAGAGAAGAGATCCTACATTGTGAAAAGATCTAGGAATGTCTAGAACACTCTTATTCACCTGGTTTAATTCCCTCTATTTAAGCTGTGTTTATTCGGATGTTAGTTACTAGGGCACTTATTAATTAAATGTGAGCCCTGCTTCTATTATTAGTCCCTGCTGTAGGCATAGAGGGACTATAGCGATCGATAATTCGTTGACCTTGTATTAGATTGTCCATTGACCACAAATATTTCCATATTATCTATTGTTGGAACCAGAGAACTGAAAACATCGATTTTGATATAAAAAAAGTACCATATTTGTCATGATCTGATTGGACAACGGATTGGAGGTATTATTGCCGGCTTCGCTATTCCCAATGTTAAATATGTTGGCATATGCAAAGTATTTGATCGTATATGATCTTTTTGAATCATATATTTTCTTATGCATTGGTTGAAGGTGGATTAATACTAGCATTAGTTCGAATGTTTGCTTTAGCATTTTCTGCTAGCTAGAATACATTCTCTAGCATATTAGTATGTCTGATTTTTGCTTTATTCTTCCGTGCTTTGAGAGAACATGCCTGCCACGCTGCATTTTTCCTTAAATGTTTGCACAGGGCTACGCCCTTGGATGGTTCTGACAGTCTTAAGTGTTTACCTAACAGGCTTGACAGTCTTAAATGTTTATTGTACAGATGCATTGCGATACAGT
Source organism: Picea engelmannii (assembly GCA_009831015.1). NCBI lineage: Eukaryota > Viridiplantae > Streptophyta > Pinopsida > Pinales > Pinaceae > Picea > Picea engelmannii. Next base: position 45,558 of record ML786900.1, on the reverse strand, counting down.
TTCGTTCCCTTTTTTTGATGGTGTTGTTTGCAGTGAAATTGTGTTGAATTATTCTCCACCGACATCGCTGGTTCAGTGCTGGATGCTTGTTCACTGGTTCATTCCATGATTCTTGTTCTTGTTTGATTCAACTTTGCAAAGTTGAAGTTTTGCAGTTGTAGTTGGACCTCTTCGTGGATGCTCACTAGTTTCTTGTTCTTCAACTTTGCAAGCTGTTGGACCTGTTGTTGCTGTTTGCAGTTTTTGGGGCCGAGGTCTTGTCATCCCTCATTGACGAGTAAGTTTTCGTGCCATCATTTCATTGCTATTTTACAATGGTGGGAGTCCCTGCCTCGAAATTCTGTTGTTTATGTTCCTGGAAACCATGCGTCTTCGTATGTCGGTTGCCACATCCATAGCTATTTCAAAAATTGCAATGCAGAGGGGTTTTCGAAAAGTAGTTTGGAGCTATCAAAAGAGGGAATCATCCGCTGGGGTGCAGACACAGAGAATGCTTTTATTTCGTGGGTCGAAAAACTGTGTCCAATTGTTGCCTTTGTATTTTGCACGACTTTTTCTGGCTCGGAGAAGCTTGTAGGATGCACGCCATGAATAGGTTCAAATCAGTCTTTCTGCTGGGTGAATTTATGATGTTATTTATTTGCGTTGCTTCTTCTGTTTGGTTCAGTTTCCAGTGTGGGTTTGTTTTCTTGTCATTTGCTATGGGGAGTAGGGGGGATTGAAGTTGACAAGAAGAAAGTTGAAAGATACATACCGGGATTGGTACCCAATTCCGCGCTTGTAGTTTTCCTATTTTGCTTTCCTTTTTTTTTTTTCCTACTTTTATTCTTTTTTTCCCCTTTTCTCCGTTTTCGTGCAAACTGAAAGTATGTAACAAACAACTTCAAAATCACAGTTCAAAAGATGAAGGAAGTAATAGATGTTGAGTCGTATGAAATATATACACACTCCATTATACATGGCAACATTGACGAGGTTTTGCATAGCAATGGCCTTTTTAGATTGGATGCATTCTCATATACTGTAGGGGATTGCCTTTTCGATGCATTTCAGGTTCTACTGCATTTATGTTATTCGTCGACCGACCTGCGCAATGGATTGATAGATTATTTCTTGGGCTGTTTAAAAAATGGGGATGCTGAGGCATTGGAGTCGTATGAATATGAACTGGAATATGATTTTCTTTGGCAGTTGTATGGAATACATGATGTCGCTATGTATTTTTCGAAGATGCGGTTGTCTGCATCTCCAATTCTGCCTGCACATGAGAGGAGACTTTGGGGAGATACATTTTGTATATGGTTGCTGTCTAACTTGCTCAATATATCAATTGGAGTATGGTCATTGACAAGAAAAACAAGATATGTACTATTCAACAAAACTGCATCTGACAATCCATATTGCATCTCGTTCCATGATGCCAATGCTGTTAGTGGTCATTATGAACCACTACTGTATAGAAAAATGTCCATACACAATGTTGAAGGAGCTCATATTTACTTGTCCCTCATTTGCAAAGATCTTGAATCACAGTGGAAACAGATTATGCATCACATAGACTTCCATGGTTTACAGCGAGCAACAACTGTTGTGTCTAGTTGTGGAGATAGTCTGTTTAATGCAATTTGTTGTTTGGTAGCAATGGAGTTCGATGTGCAGTCACTGAGGCTTTACACTGTACAATCCTTTTGCAATGCAATAATAGGGGGCAACCAACAGGCTTTTAGGTGCTTGCATCAACACCTTTCGCCATATCTCCTAGAAAATATGCCGGCAATTGGAAGTTGGCAAGAATACCTTGTAAAGACGACGATGCCATATGAAAAAGGGAATTTGGAGGGTTGCAGATTCTGTTTGCAATGGCTGTCTATCACATTCAGAGTAAATATCCATGTCTAGTCGGCCTTGCCAGATGGAACTATCCATTCCTGGTCTATGGATTCAAATTACGATCAAACAATTGACATCCTCTCGTTGAAAACATATACAACACATATCCATTATCAACCTTTGGTTCAACATATCAGTGGTTCAAGGTTCAATGTCCATGCCACCCAAACCATAGCGAATATGCATACTCGTGCCATGCTTTTTAGTGAGAATGAAACTCCTCCCAGTTGCGATATGGCCATACAGGGCTTGAACAAAAAATCCATGCTTGAAATTCATCACAGTTGTGATGAGGCCATACAGGGCTTAAACAAAAAGCGTAGAGTAAGTTATCACAACTTGAAAAAAGTTATGCGTAAAATTCGACCCAATTGTGATGAGGGCATTCAACCCTTAAACAAAAAACGTAGACTAGGTTGTCGCAACCTGAATCAGAGTGAAATTCATCCCAGTTTCCATCAGGTTATCATGCCCTTGGACAAGAAATGTAGATTAAGTTACCACAACTTGAAAAAGGTCATGCGCGAGAGAAACAATACATTTCTACACTTCCTTTTATAGAGAAACTCACATATCACAATCTAAAGAAATTTGTTCATGTAGAACACAACATAAGATGTACGGTCACATATCCCAGAATGGTCATGCAACTGTCACATATGGTGGGATAGAAGCAACACCATGCACTACTACCAATGAAAACTACCAAACACTTTCTACTCATACTTCCTTGCGAAAGAAAAATGCAAGACAAACCTACATGAAACAAATTAAAGACACTCCTTCCATTGCATATGCAGTTTGTGAACAATTGAATTTCTCAAAAAACAGTAAGTCTTTCATGCCTGATTTGCAAGCAGAATACCTCCGCTTGACAACGCATGATAAATCATTTTCCAGTGGAAAAATTTGTCTTCCATGCAAACTGTCGCTTGAAAATGGAAAATTGCCACAGTTTGCAAGCCCTGACCAAATAAGATGCAATACACCACTACCAAATGTAAGTTCACTTACGAAACTTGAGGAGAGACTTGTGTCTCTGCAAATTGCATTTGCATAGATCAGGCCTTGGGGCTATAAACAACCCCAGATGGGCTTAACAAGATCAATTATTAATGTGTCTGTTTAGCTAGATGTTGTGCAAAAAGCCTTGCCACAATTCATTAGCGATACAATGACAATTTTTGTGGCTTTGAAAAGACGCTTGCGATACAAAAATGCCTATCAGACAGGCAAAGTGCGGGTGCATGCTGTTATGAAAGCATTAAAGGAATTATGTTCTAGGGCCTTGTACAAAGCACATAACATTTGTATAAATGACAACTGGAACAATGTTCTTGCAGAAGAGGATGCCAACTCTGCAGAGACTCTCGAAAATGCTAGTGAATTTGATACAAGTGATGAATCAGAGAATGAAACACCTGCTGAGACATTGGTGCATGGATTTACCGATTCATAGTGCATTCATGACTTGCAAGACAATATTGTAGAAATTGCACCTGCTGAGGGGCAGCGTCCACTTGGAATATTCAAGGACAAATTCATTGAGGAAATGAACTTTCCAATACTCTTCTATGGAGATCCACGTGCCACTGACATTACAGAATGATTCAGTTATCATAAAATAGTCCAATGGGAGCTGCTACATTCAAGCGGTGACTTCTCCTGTCACATAACAAATTTGTTTTTCAAAACAATGCGCATAATAATAGAGCAAGTTCTCTCCTGCATGTGGGTTTGAATAAGAAAAGGCCAGTTACAAGGAAGAAAGTTGTTGGCCAAGGATGTCAAGTAAACCAAGGATGTTACAACATGGTTCAACAAAATACCTTAAGAGAGAATACTTTCTCATTGACAAAAACTATGAGACATGGATGGTTTATGAAGTATTACATACTCCAAAAGCTTTATCAATTCCCAAGGTGATGGGTCCCTATTGTTTGTGTTTGTCTTTGTAATCCCATGGCATTATTTAAAAATGCCTTTGTAAGTCCCATTGTTTATGTTTGTCTTTATGATGCTTTCTTAAATGCAAATTTCATCCCATTTCTTGTGTTTATCTTTATGATGCATTTTTAAATGCAAGTTTGGTGTATCCTTTGTTGAGGGCTCTTTATAAGTTGACTATAATCTTTAAGCTGTTGAGATTGTGTTTGTCTTTATGATGCCTTTTTAAATGCAAGTTTGGTGTATCCTTCATTGAGGGCTCTTTGTAAGATGACTTTTCTCTTTAAGTTGTTGAGCCGAATGAGAACTCTTGGTTGAAATTGGTTAGACTTCATTTTGTTCCATTAGTTTTCACGGATTTGTTGAGTTTATATTTCCTAGGTTTTTGAATGTACATTCTTTGATTCTTTAATAAGTTATTATTGTTGAGTTTTGAGCCCAGTTTTTCCGAACGACTGAGTTTACTCTCCACTTTAGGTTCTCAGAGTCATTGGGAAGTCCATGTGGCCGTTATGAATGGTTGAAGATCGACGATTGAAATAATCACAAGGCCAAAGGGATCCACCTAACACACATAAATATCAAACAATGGGATGAAAAGACTCCCTTGGGACAAATTTGTTCACAAGAGTTCAGGATCATACATTTCCACACATGCTTGTATGGGTAAGATATCAAATAAATGCGGCAAGATAGTGCACAAAAGAGGATAGATGGTTGAAACCCTCTAGGCTTGCGAATGGGGGTATGTAAAAAATAACGAACACTCAAAGGGTTTTGGCACCACTGTCATATGGGTGGTCTATTGTTGGGTTCTCCTTGCTATATAACCAAAAAAAATATTCCTTGGGTTTTTGAATGTATATTCTTTGATTCTTTCATAACTTGTTATTGTTGAGTTTTGAGCCAAGTTTTGCATAACAACTAAGTTGACTCTCCACTTTGGGTTCTCAGAGTCATTGCGAAGTCCATGTAGCTTCTATGAATGGTTGAAGATTAACAATGTGAAATAATCCCAAGGCCAAAGGGATCCACTTAACACACAAAACTATCAAACAATGGGATGAAAGGGTCCCTTTGGGACTAGTTTGTTAACAAGAGTTCAATATCATACATTTCCACGTATGCTTGTACGGGTAAGATATCGAAAGAAATTTGGAAGGGCAGTGTGCAGAAGAGGGTTGAAACCCTCCAAGATCATGAATATTCAGAGGGTTCTGGCACCACTACCAGATGGGTGCTCTGTTGTTGGGTTCACAGCTTTTTAATTCACAAAATTCACAACGTTTTAATTTAGATTTTTACTTATTAGTCCAAGATAAAGGAAATGTTGATTTTTTGAAAATTTTGATCAACTCATCCATCACTACAAATTGCGAGATGAATGGAGAGGGGAACCAAGGAAAACTGGAAGCAACATCATCTGCGTTAATGGTAGAGTTCTCCCAAGTAGTGCAGTGGGTCGATGAATGGATTGAAAGGTGAATGGTGTCTGCTTGAAAAGATTTAAACCTGCGCAAAATTGAAACCTGTCCCATTGATGCAGCACGGGGTTGGAGAAAACCTACCACCTCTGCTTGATTAATATTCATACAGTAGCGATACGATTCAAGTCGGTTGGTGTGCGCTTAGCTATTGCGAAGCATTTGATAGGCATAGGGAACCATATAGATAGAGACAACTAATGATCTGAACAAATCACATGCAACAAATTTAATAGGACAGATGTCCACGTTCGATAAGTGGTGGATAAACGACAAAAAAATTGAGAACCTCCCCTTAAAAGAATGCCTTCCGGGTTATAAAACTATTTTCAACGATTATTTTAATATTTTTTTTAGACATATGTTACTCGGGTAATGTGTATGCGGTGATTCTAGACAACATTCTCCACAACCTGGATCTGTGTCTGTGGTGATGCCTAGTAGCATTCTCCACAACGATCCTCTACAATCCAGGTTTTCCATTGCCACTCTACGCGTGCGATCATATATAGAAAATTGAGTTGGTATATTGATAATTAGGGTTGGAATTTCAAATCCGAATTGCCCATCAAATTTGCGGTTTCCGATACTTCAATGCAATTTTTCACACATTCAACGAAGAATGTTGACAGTTTCTAAAAAAAATTATTGTATTTGTATTTGTCGAGCAAATTTCCTAGTAACAAGCAACTTACGAGTCAAATTCCATACCTGTTGATAATAAAACCACTAAATTTTTGTATTTGACGAGCAAATTGCCTCGTGACAAGCAATTTACGCGTCAAATTCCATCCTTACAGCCACTAAATTTTGGTGATTGTTGCTAAAACTATCATTTGGATTTTGTTGCTGAAATTCCATCCTTACATCCACTTAATTTTAGCCAAAATTATCTTCTCTTTCGAATTTATTGAGTATTTTTAGGGAAAATTAAATAATTTTATGATTTTCTTCCATTTTACCATTTTTTCACAAATATTTAAATAATTTTGAGCTTCCAATTTATAGCCAAAACTAACCATTATTTTCTGCTACTTTACAGAGTATTCTGCTACTTTA
>ML786900.1:0-12846 GCA_009831015.1 Picea engelmannii | reverse complement strand
AGAAACCTAAATGAGCAAAGAGAGAATGATCATGGCTACCGCCATCCGATCCAGTGTTTCTGAGTCTTCATCCGACATTTCAGTTAACTTATTCGATTTCCCTTCTAGCATGAACAAAAGGTCCTTTTGGATCAAAAGAGCTTCTAGTTGCAGCTTCCACAATCTAAAATTCCATCCTAAGAATTTCTCAATTCTCCATTTGTCTGTCTCCTCCATTTTTGCTAGTGTTCACATAAAACCTCACTCTGATACAAGTTTTCAGAAATAACAAGAAAGACAAATATAAAACCTCACTCTGATACAAGTTTTTAGAAATAACAACAAAGACAAATATATTGTAGCACAATAAACAAAAATGAAGCAAAAGAAAAACAACAAACATAGAGAGACAGAAAATTAAAATGGTTTACCACACTCTTTTCTCCATATCATTTATGAATGGTAAGTATTTTAATCCTTATAAAAGGATTATGCAAACAACCTCATATATAGATAATATCATAGTATCAAACAACCCAAAACCATCAAGTGGTATTGGAATACAATGGACATAAAACCACCCATACCCAGTGATCAAGTTGTAACTTATGCATATCTTTACACTCAAATAATTTAAAATAAGCTATATTACAAAGCTAGCCATAAAATAATCATAAAAATTACCATAAAATAAACATAAAAATTATAACCCACAATTGTTATTAACTGAAAAGAAAAATATATTGCAGCATATAAAGCAAAGGAAAAAATAGCACTACACTCATGTGTATAGGGTTAGTGTAATTTCATGCCTTGACATTGCTTCACAAAAAGAATGATAAAACATGTGTATAGGGTTAGTGTAATTTCATGCCTTGACATTGCTTCACAAAAAGAATCATAAAAAATAGTTAGTTTTTTTTTTTAAATATATTCCTACATTTGCAAAAAACAAACATAGGTAGTAGTTATCCTGGTCATATCTGGATTAGCACTTTTGGTCTATTTTTGCCTATCACATAAGGCAAGGATTAGTTGTTTTGGTCTATTTTTGCCTATCACACAAGGCAAGGTAAAGGCAAACCCCAATACATCAAATCACACAATGTAGGCTTGTTGGATAGTATACATCAAATCACAAAGTGTAGGCCTGTTGGATAGTATTTATATCAAAACCCTTCAGCTTGACCACAGACTCAACATGCCCCTTCAATGTATGAAACTCCCTAAGCCTGGCAACTTCAGCGCGCCTCTTTGCTTGTTCAACGATTTCTGACAAGTCTCGGTAGCTGCTCTTTTCATTGAAAAATGTGTTTCAGGTGGATGAAGACCATGTAATGTGTGGTTAGCATGAGCCCACTGTGCTTCACGCTCCTCTTTACCATAGTGTTTCTTAGATGTGAAGGCAGTCTTGCGTTCAATAAGATTATCCCAAGCCTTGCCACTCATGATGTAGCAAACAGCGAACTTAAAGAGATCCAAAGGAAAATAGAACACCAGACTGTAAAGCCAAATAACCCCAACCAATAGGTTTGATGTTTGAAAAACTAAAGTCTTCATAAACTGTCAGGAATGTTGCAATCAACTGGGCAATAACAAATGATCAGATGTGAGATCGTGTGACAAAAATGAGACCTTGGCTCACAATGTTGACTTGTAAGTATAGCGCAGATGTTAACTCATGCGGACTATTCCTGATAGGCCTTACTCCAAACTTGTTCGGAAAGAAATCAGTCTGGTACATAGCCCAGAAAAATATCACTGTCATTACTGCAAGGTATGTTCCCAAAACAACGCCAATTGCAAAAATTTCCCTCAATTTCCAGCTATCAGGCTGAGGGGATGGCTTTACGTGATCCTTAGAAATGGTCATAATTGTACCGTCATTCAAAATAGCTATGATCAAAACCATGAATGGAGAAAATTCAAATCTCCATATCAAAGCAATAAGCAGGAAGCCCAGCACAATACGAATAGTGATTGACACAGCTTATATCGTGTAATTCTTCATTCTCTAAAAGATAGCACGACTTGTTAGAACAACACTAATAATAACACTCAGCCCTGGCTTAGTGAGCACAATATCAGATGCACTTCTGGCTGCATCAGTTGCATCTGCCACTGCAATTCCAATATCTGCCTTTTTCAAGGCTGGAGCATCATTAACACCATCTCCCGTCATTCCACAGATATGCTTCTTTTCCTGAAGTGTCTCACAATCTCATATTTTTGTTTTGGATGTAAACAAAAATAAAGAAAGAATACAGAAATGTTGGGAATGAACGTTGGTTGATTGATTTCATATTGAACTATATAAATACTAACAAAGAACAGCTATATCGTTTCTGAACGGGAGTAACTGTAAACTAACTATTTAAATAACTAATTTAGATCACAGGATTACAACTCTTAACACTCCCTCTTAATCTCGAGGATTACATTATTAATAATGCCTAAACTTTGACGTTGAAATTGAAAAACATCTCTTCCCAAAGGTTTAGTGAAGATATCAGCTAGCGGAGCTTTAGAACCACAAAATTTGAGAAAAATGTCACCATTTTTGACAAGTTCACGAATGAAGTGAAATCGAGTATCAATGTGTTTGCCTTTCTGATGAAACACATTATTCTTCGACAAGGAAATGGCAGAGTTATTGTGACAAAAAAATGAAATAGGTTCTTTTGTCGTATATCCAAAATCCATCAAGAGCCTTTTAAGCCAAACTGCATGACATGTTGTTGTTGTTGCCGCTACATATTCCGCTTCTGCAGAAGAGATAGAAACTATGGGTTGTTTCTTAGATGCCCATGAAATTAAATTCTTTCCAAAAAGAAAAGCATAGCCCGAAGTGTTTTTTCTGTCGTCAATACTTCTTGCATAATCACTGTTGGTATAACCTGTAAGCATATTGTCTACTGAAGCTGTGTACCACAAACAATAAGTGGTTGTACCTGCAATGTATCTTAAGATTCTCTTACCAACTTTCCAATGAGAATCCTTAGCAGATTTCATAAACCTGGAAATGTAACTTGTTGCATATGTTATGTCAAGTCTTGTAGTAGTAAGATACATAAGACTACCAACAAATTGTTTATACAATGTGGAACTTATTACTGATCCCAAATCTTCCTTGCTTAATTTAGTGCCAAGAGCAATAGGAGTGTTAGTAGACTTACACTTTTCCATCTTAATTTTTTTCAAAACATCAGCAGTATATTTTTGTTGACTAATAAATATACCGTGATCAGATTGATCTACTTCAATGCTTAAGAAATACTTCATTAATCCAAGATCTGTCATTTCAAACTCATTTTTCATGGTTGATCTAAATGCATCTAACATCATGTTTCTTGTGTAGATCATGTCGTCAACATAAAGACATAGGATGAGAATATTACCCTGCTGATTTACCTTGATATACAAAGTAGGCTCATTTTCGCTCCTACTAAAACCATCTTTGAGTAAATAATGATCAATTCTACTATACCAAGCTCGTGGAGCTTGCTTCAAACCATACAAGGCTTTCTTTAATTTGTACACTCGATGCTCTTGTGTTTTAACTTCAAATCCAGGTGGTTGATGAACATACACTTCTTCATTTAATACTCCATTCAAGAAGGCGGACTTGACATCCATTTGATAAATAGGCCACTTATTTTGTGTTGCAATGGCCGAAACAAATCGAACAGTATCTAATCTTGCTACAGGTGCGAAAGTTTCACTATAATCAATGCCAGGTTGTTGTGAAAAGCCTCTGGCAACTAACCTTGCTTTGTGTTTCTCAATCTCACCTTTTTCATTCAGTTTAGTTTTATAAACCCATTTGACACTTATGACATTTTTATCTGCAGGTAGATCAACTAAATCGCATGTATTGTTTATTTCAATAGTTTCTATTTCATTATTCATTGCATCTACCCATTCTTTTTGCTTTGCAGCTTCATCAAAACAAGTAGGTTGAGATGAGAAAAATGCAAACTGTACTACGTTATCATCTTGGTCATATATATCACGCAAACTTCTCATTCTTTGATGATTGTGATCAAAACCTGAATCACTATGAGATGAACAATCAWTATGAGACGAAGAACTACTTTCATTTTGAACTTACAATCTTGGAAGACGTGTTATTGATTCTTGATGTTCATCTAACTTTGTAGGTGCTTGATGTTCATCTAACTCAAGAGAAGGATTGTGAGAAGTATTGTTTTCCATTTCATCCCATGATTTATCTTCCATAAATTTAACATCTCTACTTACTAGAAATTTCTTAGTAACAAGATTGTATAATCTATATGCTTTCGATTGTTCACTATAGCCAATAAAAATGTACTTCTCACTTCTATCATCAAGCTTCTTTCTTAGCTCTTCAGGGACATGAGCAAAATCAACACAACCAAAAATTTTGAAATGAGAAACATTTACCTTAGATCCACTCCATTTTTCTTCAGGTACTTTACCTTGATGACTGGAAGTTGGTGATCTGTTAAGTATGTAAATTGAACATGCAACTGCTTCAACCCAATAATATTTGGACATTTTTCTTGCTGTAAGTAAACTCCTGGCCATGTTCATGACAGTGTGATTCTTTCTTTCTGCCACTCCATTTTGTTGTGGAGTATATCTGGTAGTCGTTTTCTTTTTAATACCATGATGTTTACAAAAATCAACAAACTCTTTGTAGTCATATTCACCTCCTCCATCAGATCTCAAAACTTTGGCAAATCTGCCACTTTTTTTCTCTGCTTCAGCCTTTAATTCTTTGAATCAAGTGAAAGTCTTGGATTTGTGTTTGAGAAAATAAACTCAAACTTTCCTGCTATAATCATCAATAAATGTCAGAAAATAAAAACTTCCACCAATAGACTGATTTTGCATAGATCCACATAAGTCTGTGTGAACTAACTCTAAGCACTCTTTGGCTCTATAAGAGGATGATGGAAAACTATCTCACTGGTGTTTTCCTACTATGCAACTTTCACAAGAAGGAATCTGATTAATCGAAGGAGGCAATCTTGTCACCATAGATTGTCTTTGTAACAAACTCATACTTTTGACTGGTAAATGACCATAACGATAATGCCATAACTCAGTTTCAGTCACATTAGAAATATTACATGCATACATCTTCCCACTTCTCATTTCTAAGGGAAAGAATTTGTTCTTTGTCATAGGGACTTTTGCAACAAGTCTTTTAGTTGGATTAAGAATTGTGCAAGTGTTGTTGTGAAAAGTGACATCATAACCATGTGCCATTAATTGCCCTATACTCAACAAATTGTGTTTGATATTTGGTACATAGTAAACATCAGGAATATTTTTTACTTCACCCTGCTTTGTTAAAACTGGCACAACACCTTTTCCTGAAGCTTTGATCGGATGATCATCACCCAAACTAATTGTAGTAATAAGAGATGTATCAAGATTAGAAAGTAAATCATTATGACCAATCATATGATTGCTACATCCACTATCTAGCAACCAAACATCTTTGTCAAGAATTTGCTGAGATACTTGACATGAAAGAAACAAAGTATCAGTTGTTTCACTTTCTATGACATTAGCTTTATTTCTAAACTGCAACTTATGACATTCAGATATATGATGACCTGACTTTTTACAATAACGACATTGAATTTCTGATTTACTTGTCCATCTCTGACCACGATCTTGTGAAGACGATCTTGACTGCTCTGACTTGTCTTTTGTTTGTTTAGGTTTATCTCTTGTTTGAGAACGTCCTCTACCATGTCCTCGACCACGTCCATGAAAACCTTTGCCTCTGCCTCTATCCATGGACACCTTAGTCTGAAATGCATGCTCTAAAGTACCCAGATCCAAGGTCATCCTTGCTTCATGAGATAATAATGAACTAGTCAGTTCTTCTATAGAAAAATTAGTTAGATCTTTTGACTCAAGAAGAGCAGTAACTACCATTTCAAATTTCTTAGGTAAACTTCTAAGAACTTTTTCAACAACTCTTTGGTCTGTGAGTCCTTTTTCGCCATTAATCCTAAGACGATTTATACTACCCATAACCTTAGTCATAAACTGATCAACACTTTCTAATTCACTCATCTTAAGGGTTTCAAATTGAGTTCTAAGGGTTTGAATTCTCACAGTTTTCACTTTATCATTACCCTTATAAGCTAACTTAAGAATATCCCATGCTTCTTTAGAAGTCTTGGCACCAATAATTTTAGGAAATATAGAATCATCTAATGAAACTAAAATATATGATTTGGTTTTTCTTTCTTTTTGCTTAAGTTCTTCTAATGTTTTTCTTTGAACAGCAGTCATAGCTACAATACCATTTGCATCAGGTTCTATGAACCCTGTTTCAACACAATCCCAACATCCCTGACCTTGCAAAATGGCTTTCACCTTCTCACTCCAAAAATCATAATTGGAACCAACTATAGTTGGTGCTTGAATTGACCAAGAACTAGACATTTTTCTAATTCCAAAATATTAACTTCAAGTGAATTTTCCAGATTTCAATGAAACTTTAAATAAACTCCAAATTTTATAAATACTCTTCAGAAAAATCTAGAGTAAGGGAATCTTCAGAAAAATCTAGAGTAAAGGAATTCCAAGCCTGTAATTCTCAGCCAAAAGCCCTCTTCCAATTCGGCAGTGGCTCTTCTCCAAACTAGCAGCAGCACTATGGCACTTCTTCAAACTGGCGAGCAGCTCTTCTCCAAACCGGTGGCAGCTCTGTGGCACTTCTTCAAACTGGCTGGTAGTAATAGGAAATACACGCAAACAGCAATAGTCACAGCGTTTTGTGGTATTATTCTCTGTTCTTCACTGTGCAAGAGAGACGCAGAAGCAAACAGATAACAGGAGCAGCGTTCTGTGGTATTCTTCTTTGTTCTTCACTGTGGAAGAGAGACGTGGAATCAAACAGCTAACAAGAACAACATTATGTGGTATTCTCCTTTGTTCTTCACTGTGGAAGAGAGATGCGGAAGCAAACAGTGATACAAATAAAAACTTCCAACGCAAACAGTAATAGGAATGGTATTCTTCACTATGGAAGAGAGACGGGGAAGCAGATAGCAACAAGAATCGGAAGAAAGATGCAGACATCAAAGAGCAAATAAAAATCTCCTTCTCCCAACCTATTGCTCTGATACCATGTAAACAGAAATAAAGAAAGAATACGAAAATGTTGAGAATGAACGTTGGTTGATTGATTTCATATTGAACTATATAAATACTAACAAAGAACATTTATATTGTTTCTGAACGGGAGTAACTGTAAACTAACTGTTTTACTAACTAATTTAGATCACAGGATTACAACTCTTAACACTGGAAACACCCCAGCAAAGCCATCATCCTTTTCAATCAATTCATCAACAGAAAGAGATGCAATTGATGCATCCTTATCATTATTGAGCAATGAAGACGAAGGGTACATGTTTGTACCCATTCCAAGCCTTTGCCATGTCTCTTTGGCAATGGCAAGTTSATCACCTGTGATCATTTTCACATTGACACCAAGATTAAGAGCTCGGTGGATTGTTTCAGCACTATCATGGCGAGGAGGATCAAATAGAGGCAGCAATCCAACAAATTGCCACGGGGACCCCTCACTCTCTTTGGTCCTTTCAGGGACTTCCTGTCTAGCTACAGCAAGAGAACGAAGTCCACGCTCGGCAAATTTGTCAATTACTGAATGTACTTTATTTCTCACATCTTCCTTGCAATGGCAGAGGTCAAGAATCTGTTCTGGTGCTCCTTTACTTGCACAATGTCACTGTCCATGAGCATGTGTTGTACGTTTGTCGACCTGATGTAATAAATGGACTTCAGTAACCCCTACTCAAGCCTCTTTTGGATCTGTCAACATTCCAACAACAGCAGCATCAATTGCATCTTGATTTTCAACTTTGGAGGCTCTAGCTACCATCAAAACTACGTAGTCTTTGTCCACATCTTTCACAAATACCTCGATAAGATTTTTATCAACGCTCAGCTTATTGAGGGTAAGTGTTATGGTTTTATCACTACAAATCACATCCATCCCTGTCATTTCTTCAATGGCAGTCATTCTTTTTGTAATAGCCCCCTGTTGAGAGAGCCTGTGGGAGCCAATCATCATTGTTACAGATAACATAGTAGGCATTGCAATCGGAATCCCACCGATCAACAGAACCAAGAGATTGTTTATTCCATCCCTGTATTTCCTCTGTTAAATGGGATGCATAACAATGATCTCTATTACCATTCCAATTGCAATGGAGCAAATACAGAAGTTTTTAATGGTTGTAAGAACCTTTTCAGAATGCCCCACATTATTGGTAGAGTCTACCAAATGAGCAGCCTTCCCAAAAAATGTGTGAACTCCCGTTGCAATAAAACCCCGCCTCAATTTCTCCCTGCTTATATGTAGACCCTGAAAACACTTCATCCCAGGGGTTCCTTGTCACGGGAAGCGACTCACTAGTCAAAGCAGACTGTTCAATCTTTAAAGGATCACCTTCAAGCAGGCGAGCATCAGCAGGAACAATGTCCCCTAGTTTGATACTGATGACATCACCTGGGACAAGAATTGAATCTTCTTGCTCTTGCCATCTGCCATCACGAAGGACCTTGGTCTTTGGTGCAAGACCTGCCATGAGGGAAGCTGCTGCATTTCCGGCGTTGTTTTCTTCTATAAAAATGATGGTGAAATTGATAACCAGCAACACAACGATTCCAAGGAAATCTTGCCAATCTGGAGGCTTATTATCTCCATTTGCCAAGCCAATTGCCATTATGGCAGCTATCTCCATCACCCATGACAAAGGATTCCACATAAATTCGAGGAATTTTAGAATCTTGCTCTCCTTTTTCTCCTCTAATTTGTTGAATCCAAAAATCTGGAGACGCTTCTCTCCTTCGTTGGATGTCAATCCCTCCCTGGTACATCGTAGCTGTTCGAACACTTCCTCAATAGGAATCCGTTCAAGATCGACTGATTCGTTCTTGATTCCTTCAAGGCCGCTGGTGGCCTTATCATCCGGCCTCATGGTCGTTCCCGGACCAAGGCCTTCTCTTTATGCCGCCGAAGGAGATCAAAGATCTCGTAATCGGGAAGGACACAAAATGAAAAGACGGATGTTGCAGAAATGAAAGTATCGAGGGCAAAAGAAAAGGCGAAGCGAGCAACAGACAACCTTCCAGTGCTCCTCCTGTCACGCGCTCTTCATGCAAAGGTAAGCATACCTTGCCACTTCCGCTTCTTCACCACAAACTCTTCCCCGCCTCTTTAATTCCAAGTCGAGCCGCCCACGCGATGGCAAGGTCGTCTATTCTAGGCTCCCAAACAAAGCATGTGACAAAGAAAATCTGGGAAAGTTGCAAGATTCCAGAAACAGAACTCGTGGAGAAAATCGTGTAGCTTAAATTGGCCAGAGAAACATTGTGAGTGTACTATAGATAGGATTTTATTCATCCTATGTTGTTGCAATCAGTTTTAGATTGTCTTTCATGGAAGCCTGCTACGGTAATGCCATGGATTTTAGATTGTCTCTCAGATGGCTAGCCAAACGACAATTTCAACAACAATATCCAAACGATAGTTTCAACAACAATCACCAAAATTTAGTGGCAATTTCAGCAACAATCAATATACCAACCTGCTACTCAGATTTGAAATTCCAACTCTGATTATCACTAGCACAGCCACATAATTGTGGCTGGTCAAAGCCGAAAGGTTGATAAAATGAAAAGAATCCTTAAAAGAATATATTAAATTTTATTATTGATTAATAAATAAACGGTTGGCCTTCATTTATATGGTGTTAATATTTTAATTTATGTTAATCTCTTAGGTGGCAATCAGTGAGCTATCAAAGTAATTTTTAAATATGATTAGGTAAATGTAAAAAAGTAAACACACAAACAGATGTTTTTATAATAGCTAGGAAGTTAATGATTGAAATCACAACCATTTATTTTGTGTGACTACTAAGAATATTCCAGTGATATTTAATCATGTCCATAGAAAACTTATTAAGCACTAAACCCCTATTAAATATGTCCATTGTCAATAGGTATACGTCTTTCGGCGTAAATATACCAACTCGATTTTCAATATATGATCACACGCGGAGAGTGGCAATAGAAAACCTGGATTGTGGAGAATGCTAAACCTGGATTCTTGGATTGTAGAGAAGAGAATGGTTGTGGAGAATGCTAAACCTGGACTTTTACAATGATCATAGCCATTCATAGAAGCTACATGGACTTCCCAATGACTCTGAGAACCCAAAGTGGAGAGTCAACTCAGTTGTTATGAAAAAGTTAGCTCAAAACTCGACAATAACAAGTTATTAAATAATCAAAGAATATATATTCAAAAACCCAAGGAATATTTTTTTGTGGTTATATAACAAGCAGAACTCAACAGTAGAGCACCCATTTCACAGTGGTGCTAGAACCCTTTGAGTATTCATTATTTTGTACATACCTCCATTCACAAGCCTGGAGGGTTTCAACCATCTATCCTCTTTTGTGCATTGTCTTCCCACATTCCTTTGATATCTTACCTGTACAAGCATGTGTGGAAATGTATGATCTTGAACTCTTGTTAATAAATTGGGCCCAAGAGGGCGTTTTCATCCCATTGTTTGATATTTATGTGTGTTAGGTGGATCCCTTTGGCCTTGTGATTATTTCACTCGTCAATCTTCAACCATTCATAGCGGTTGCATGGACTTCCCAATGACTCTGAGAACCTAAAGTCCATTCATAGCGGCTGCATGGACTTCCCAATGACTCTGAGAACCTAAAGTGGAGAGTAAACTCAGTCGTTCGACAAAACTGGGCTCAAAACTCAACAATAATAGCTTATTAAAAAATCAAAGAATATACATTCAAAAACCTAGCAAATATAAACTCAACAAAACATGGAAAACTAATGGAACAAAACAAAGTCTAACCAATTTCAACCAAGAGTTCTCATTTGGCTCAAGAACTTAAAGAGAAAAGTCAACTTAGAAAGAGCCCTCAATGCAGGATACACCAAACTTGTATTTAAAAAGGCATCATAAAGGCAAACACAAGCTCAACAACTTAAAGAGCATAGTCTTATAAAGAGCCCTCAATAAAGGATACACCAAACTTGCATTTAAAAAGGCATCATAAAGACAAACACAAGAAATGGGATGAAATTTGCATTTAAGAAAGCATCATAAAGACAAACATAAACAATGGGACTTACAAAGGCACTTTTAAATAATATCAGGGGATTACAAAGACAAACACAAACAATAGGGACCCACAAAGCACATAGACACTTTTAAGGGATGCCAAAACCAAAGTGCCAGGAGGATGCTCTCACATCACCTTAGGAATTGATAAATATTTTGGAGCATGTAATACTTCCTAAACCATCCATGTCTCATAGTTTTTGTCAATGAGAAATTATTCTCTCTTAAGGTCTTTTGTTGAACCATGTTGTAACATATTTTTCAGTATTGTGTCTACCTTCACGACTGTGTAGTTCCCTCGCTTTGCAAGCAATATTTTGATACAATTATGTAGAATAAGTAGCAGTGTTTCAAACGGTATTAAGGCTATACAATAACTTTCTATATTAATAACTTTCAATGTGTGCAAACTCATCCCTGACAATAATTTTTTTTTTTCTTTTTGGATACAGCTAGACAAAGATCTTATACAAACTTAACATGAATTCTTTATTTCCTACTACACTTCAACAACATCAAATTTCTTCCTCAATTTAACATAAGATGTAAGCATTGTTGTTAAAGGTTCTCCAACTATTATACACTCATGTAATGCAACTCTGTATCTAGTGAGGATGCAATCAATACCATTGTTCTTACATTCATTTAAAGGACGCACCACGAAGCCTGGAACTTGGGTACAACACAAATAATTTGTATTACCAAAGTATATTTTACTGTATATGTTATACCTTCTGATGGGATCCACTATTTGAAATTATGCTAATCTTTCACATTTACAATGATCGCCTCTTCATTCCCTTTCCTTACTTCATACTGAATATTGATGAATTTAGACTTTGCAAAGCAATTTACAGATACATTCTCTTCCTCGTCAAGATGTCACATCCAAAAAACAATGCTTCCATGATGTCTCCCAATAGATGTACGAGTACAATCATTGTAATTACTTTCAATGGAGATTTATATGCCATAGGGGTATATGCTTATTCAAAGCCACAATTTTGAACATGTGACTACCTTTATTTATTTTGTCTGATCCGTGCACATAAGTTAATTATTTAGTGTTGCTACAATTTATAGCATGTGACCACATTGAGTAGATATAGATGCAAGGTATTAGCTAGTGACTTATTATTATGCATTCATTTTATGATAAAATGATAATATTTAATGGTGTATATGTGAATTAATTACAAAGAAAAATACAATTCTACACTGTAATAAAGTTTGTTTGTTTTTTTCTATAAAATATGCAATTTGGAAATCTACCTAATATTATTTTTATTACAAAAATATATCTTTAAATTAAGTGCAACACAACTCTCTACATGCTTCTAGATTTTAAAATTTGTACAAATCTTATAAATCCTATATTTTTTATATATATTTGGAAAAATGTTTTATAACATCGTTTATTTCATTGGCTATTCTTTCATGAAATATGATGGTCACATAAAACGTTTCCAATGTTGTTTCTACTCTTCCACATTGCAATTTTGTTATTCATTCATTGGTTATTCTCTTTTTTTTAAGTAACATATCTACCTTGTGTTTTCTTCAGCCTTCCCTTTCCCCTTCGTTAGGGGTATGCTAGTTAAAGCTTTTGTTTCATGATATTATGTCAAAGCATTTAAGAACCAGATATATATATATATATATA
>ML786899.1:205927-248547 GCA_009831015.1 Picea engelmannii | reverse complement strand
ACACATGCAACATCCTGGGTATAATGAAAAAAATCTTGGGTATCATGATAAGGACATCCTCCAAAGGACCATGTTAGGCACATCATGGTCATTCAAAGCCATAAAATCAAGTAAGACCAAAAATCACTAGCTACAATAGTCTTCAGAATCATACAAAGTATGACATCACTTAATAAAAAATCCAAATAAGTAGTTCAAATTAAGTATCTTCTTCAAACTTCACATTAGCTTAAGGACTTTATACAATTTTCCAAGATTCGGTATGGGAGGACCATCAAAGGATCTTATTAGGTGAGCCAATACCCAAGTAGAGGAATATTTCCCAGGAAAACCTATCAAAGTGCAAGTATAGTGGATGAAAACATGTTGGGGTTACTTCATGGTGATGGTCTCATTAACATACAAGGCAACATATTTGGTCCATATTCATGAGCGCCTTTATAGAGGGGGTACTTGTTTCTTGAGATACCCTTTCCTCGATACGTTTTGCATTCAATCCCCCTTATCTTTCCTTTTGATATTGTTTTATTGCATTGCAAGTCCCCTTTTCAGGTTTCAAGCATTCTTTCTTTCTTTTATCATTTTTACCAAGATAAAGTCCTTCCTAAGATTATCCATCTAGTGCATTAGGATTAGGGGTGATTACCATTAGAAGGGTTAGATCTCAAGATGACCTTCGGATTTTGATATGGCCATTCATTGTCCCGTTATTTCTTCTTTCTTCTAAAGCATTATTTTTTTTTATCATCATTTTTATAGCGTTTGCATCAACCTCAATATTCTATCCCTTCTTCTCATAGAAAAATGAACCATGGGCCTTTTTGGTGTACATGTAACAACCACACTGAAGTTTAACACACTACAGAAGGCTCCAAGATGGAAGGTGTTAAGTATGGGGGGTAATGGTAAGTTACACTTTTCAAATCCTCCAAGTAGTATTCCTATTCCCCAAGAGTGACAACATTGGACTAGGACACAAAGATGGCCACCAAGGTGAAATAAGTTAACAAGTATAACTTCCAAGCCTATGATTTATTATCAAATTTCAACCCATTATCCTCACCTGAGAGCCCAAATTCGTGTTAAGTATGAAAGTTTATATGAAATAATGATTATTGTACCTCATAATATGCTTGGACCACCATCATCTGATGAACCATATTGATTAGATGTAATGAGATAAGTTTATGAGGAGAGAGGCATGTATAAGAATAGGTGGGTTTATTCCTATGAGAATATTGATCATCATCATCATCGAGATCACCATCTTCATTGTGGGCCATGAGACATGATATCCTCTAGTTACCCCTAAGTGATAGGGGGTAACATATAGCTCTAACATGGGGACAAGTGCTCAACCTAGAGTGCATGAAAACCTCAACATATCTGGTACTCCAATACTTGCAGCCTACATCACTCGAAAATTATTGCTAATACACAAAAATAGATAAACATGATAATACAAAAAAATATGCCCTCCAAGTTCACACATTTTCGTGATGTCATTCTCTAAGAGGGTGTAGGATGCCTTCAAAGGCCATGTTTCATCATCAAATGGTACAAGCAAGGTCAAGTGTCATGTCTCTTCGTCAAATGTCATGTCAAATGCCCCAAATCATCATCCAAGGATGCCCTAATGATGTGGTTGGCCCCACCATCATTATAATTATTACATGTGTCCATGTTATCCTCAAAATTCTTAACACCCAAGGTGTAAAGGAAAGTGTCCAAGGTGAAAAGATCATGCATCATCTCTCTAACGAGTGTCCAATCACATGCAAGTGCAATTTCCTCCATCCAAAGGCTGCAACTCTTCGGGTGCATTGTCCAAAAGTGTGGGCTTCCTGCTCATTTGACCATCAATATGGCTATATCTACAATATGAAAGATCATATGTCCATCGTCCATGCCCCAAGAGGTGTGATATCATATATCTAAGTATGTGGAACCATCATGTGGCCAAACACTCTACATCACACATGCAATGTCTTGGTTATAGTGCACAACGTCCTTGGTATCATGATAAGGATGTCCCCCAAAGGACCATGTTAGGAACATCATGGTCAGTTAAAGACATAGGATCAAGTAAGACCAACAATCATGGGCTACAATAATTAGTAGAATCATACAAAGTAAGCCATCACTTAAGAAAAAAATCCAAATAAGTAGTTAACATTAAGTATCTTCTTCAAACTTCACATTAGCTTATGGAATTTATACAATTCACCAAGTTTAGGTATGGGAGAACCATTAAAGGACCATCAAAGGACCTTATCAGGAGAGCCAATACCTAAGTAGAGGGATATTTTCTAGGAAAACCTATCAAAGTGCAAGTATAGTGGATGAAAACGTGTTGGGGTTACTTCATGGTGATGGTGTCATTAACATGCAAGGCACCATATTTGGTCCATCTTCATGAGAGCCTTTGTAGAGGGATTGTTTGCCACATGACATACCCTTTCCTCAGTACCTTTTTCATTCCAAACCTCTTATCTTTCCTTTTGATATTCTTTTATTGCATTGCAAGTCCCTTTTTTAGGTTTCAAGCATTAATTATATCTTTTATCATTTTTTACCAGGATGAAGTCCTTATGATTACACATTTAGTGTGTTACGACTAGGGGGGATTACCATTATAAGGGATATATCTCAAGATGACCTTATGATTTTGATTTTTTCATTCATTGTCTTGCCATTTCTTCTTTCTTCTATAACATTCTTTCTTTTTTATCATCATTTTTTATAACAGTTGCGTCAACCTCAACATTCTAGCCCTTCTTCTCATAGAAGAATGAACTATGGGCCTTTTTGGTGTACATGTAAAATCCATATTGAAGTTTAGTACACTATGGAAGACTCAATATGGAAGGAATTAGGAATTAAATATGTGGGGGAATCATATGTTACCCTTTTTAAAGCCTCCAAGTAGTATCATTTTTCCCCAAGAGTGACAACATTGGATTAGGACACAAACATGGCCACCAAAGTGAAAGAAGGCAACAAGTATAACTTCCAAGGCTATGATTCATTATAATATTTCAACCCATGATCATCACCTAAGACCCCAATGTATTAAGTATGGAACTTTATATGAAACAATGACTAATGTACTTCATAATATGCTTGGACCACCATCATCCAATGAACCATGTTGATTAGATCTGATGATCTGAGTTGATGAGGAGAGAGGCATGTAGAAGGTATGGTGGGTTGCTGCATATGATAATATTGATCATCATCATCATTGGGATCATTGTCTTGATTGTGGTCCATGATACATGATCTCCTCTAGTTACCCCTAGGTGAGAGGGGCTAATAGGCTGCAATCCCATGAATCGTGGGTAGTCAACCTCCAATCGATTGTGAACTTCCAGTCAATCTTCCCATTGACTACCAATCAACCATTCAGTTGATAACCTATCAACCTTATGTCAACCTCTAGTTGGCTCTACCTATTGATCTAACCTTTAACTTAACTCAACCATCGACCATCAACTTGAATAAACCATGAATCAAACATTAACCCACTTGATCCACCTTTGCTAGTAAGTTAATTATCTCTGCAAATAATATACCAACCCAACATTCTCCCACTTGTTGTCTTCTTTGTTGATACATGATAACCTGAAATTTTGTTCACTAACTTAGGGAATTAATGCCCATTTCCTCTCTGCACCAAGAGAACTTCATAGCCCTCACAGACTTGGTCAAAGAGTTTTCTATGTTTTCCAAAGTGTCTACCTTCTCCAACAATACCTTTGGCTTACCCAATCCCTAAAAAAATGTCGTTTATTTTTTTGCATGAGTGACTTCCATATATTCATCTTATGTTATCAACAAGGCTACTACTACATGTCTCTTACTCATCCAACAGATTGTTCCACCAAACATATCGAACACATACTTGTTGGTCGACCTTCTTCTATCCAGATCTCCATCCTATTCAATGTCAACAAAGCCATGTACATTTAATCCTCTGTTAGTTTCAAGTTTCCCTTGGTAGCATATCACATATTTTGTTGTTCCATGCAAGTATCTGAACACTCTCTTAACAACAATCCAATGATTTTTCCAAGGTGTTGACATGTACCTTCTCAACATTCCCACAACATGAGAAATGCCTAGTCAAGTGTAGAACATCAAATACATCAAAATATCAAAATAAATAACATAGGGAACACATGTTATGTCCTATATCTCTTTCGGTGTCTTTGGACATTGTTTAGTAGTTAGTTTCCCCTCTACAGGATTGGTACCTTGATCGGTTTCCAATCCTGCATGTTGAAACATTTTAGTACTGTTTCAATATACCTCCTCTGATTTAGCCAAATCTTTCTAAATTTTTGATCTCTCTTAATATACATTCCCATAATGAAGTTAGCAACACTAATATCCTTCATGTTGAATTTGGAGGATAATTACATCTTCACCTCCTTTATTGCATCCATGTTGTTTCCAAACATCATCATGTCATTAACATACAAAGATACATATATGAAACTACAACCTTCTTCCTTGGAATACACACAATGATCATCCTTGCTTATCAATAATCCCAAACTAAGGATATATGTGTCAAAATTTTGGTATCACATCCTTGGTGATTTATTTAGACCATAAAGGGATCTATTAGGTTTTCACACCAACTCTTTCTTTCCCTTTACTATAAATAATTCAGGTTATTTCATGTATATTTCTTCTTCCAGATCCCCATGTAGGAATGTTGTCTTCAAATCCATTTTCTCTATTTCAATATCAAATGTTGTATCCATAGACATTAGTACTCTAATGGAAGTTAATTTTTTAAGAGGAGAGAAAATATCCTTGAAGTTGACTCCCTCAACTTGGGAATACCCTTTTTCTGTGAGTCAAGATTTGAATTTATCAACATGACATGTTGCGTTTATATTTTTATTGAACACCCACTTGCTACCGATAGGTTTCCTTCCAATAGGTAGCTCAACCAAATACCATGTCTCATTCTTGTGCAACGATTCAATTTCTTTGACCATGTCATCCTTCTAGACTTTACACTTTGTCAAGTTGAATACCTCTCTGACTGACCTAGGCTCATCATTAGTGGTAGATAATAAAAAATTATAATGGAAATTAGGTGGAATATACCTTTTAGTTGGTTTCCTTACTCGTTCAGACCTCCTTACAACCGAAGTTGGCAGTTCCACCTCTTTATATGATTGATTCAACCCATCTAAATCATGTTCTTCATTCTTCATCTCAAACACCATCTTCTCTAGTTCTTTCTCCTTTTGAAATTATTCACACTTGGAAGTTCCTCCAATTTCCATGAATACTACATCTCAACTATAAAATAGTTTCCTCAATACTGTATCCCACAACTTCTATCCTTTCATTCCATCCTTGTAGCCAATGAAAATACACTTGACTTCCTTGTTGTCTAGCTTGTTCCTCTTTTCCTTGGGAACATGCATAAATGCATCACAACAAAAAAATATGATATTTGAAATAGAAGGATTCTTGCAAAAACATACCTCATGTGGAGTTGAGTCGAGTAGCGTTGATGAAGGGGACCTATTTACCAAATATATTGCAGTGTCAATTGTCTCTACCCAAAATTATTGTGTGAGCCTGGCACCACTAAGAATGATCCTTGCCTTTTCCATCCGCATCTTGTTCATTCTTTTAGCAACTTCATTCTGTTGTGGGGTATATGGTGTGTTATTTTTTTGTGCTATGCCACATTTCTTGCAAGACTTCTCAAAATCCTTACCATAGAAATCACCTCCACTGTCAATTCTAAGAACCTTGATCTTGTTATCTGTTTGGTTTTCTAAAATATATTTAAACTCTTTGAACTTAAGAAAAAACTCAAATTTCTTCCTCAATAAATATAGCCATGTCTTCCTGGAGAAATCATATATGAAGTCAAAATAATATAGATATTATCCTAGTGAAGGAAACCGTACAGACCCAAACACATCACTATGTATTAGTTCCAAAATCCTTTTTGCCCTTGTAGCTCCAGATCGTATTATTACACGATTTGATTTTCCATATATGTAATGTTCACAAAAATCAAATTCTAAATTACAATAAAGGAAACCTTTGACCATACCTTTGTTGTGCATAGCACACAGTTCCTTTTCCCCAACATATCACATCCTTTGGTGCCATAGCATGGTTGAGTCGACTCAATGAGGAGTAATAAATTTAGTTGTAGTTGAGTCGAGTCAAGTCAATTCAATCGTAGGAGTAATAGTGTTGTTTCATCTAGTCAAGTCGACATTTCGCAACAACTTGTATGTGGTTCCAATCCAAAATTCTTTTATAAAGGCCATTACGCTCCATTCCATTTTGCACGCATCCTTCTGAAATAGAGTATGCACACTTACATCACTCATTTTACTGATAGATAACATATTCATTTCCAAACATAGAATATGTAGCACACCTAGAAGGTTTCTACTCCTCCCATCTTGTAGAATTAGTTGTACTCTACCTAATCCAACAATTTTGGTTGTCAAGGCCTCCCGAAGATTACATATTCTCCTTGATATATTTCATATTCACAGAACCATTCCCTATGAGGTGTCATATGAAAATATGCACTTGAATTGATAAAACAAACATCATGCTCTGACTGTGTATTGGTTGACCTTAGATACACATCTCCTCCTTTGTCAAAAGGAGTATTCCTTCAGTCAACTTCTTCTCGCCGAATCTTGGAATATTCTCAACCACTTTCGACTTGTAGTACCTTTTGTAATTCCCAAATTTACCAAATTCACAACATATTATTGTCGATTGAAATAGGGATTTATATCTACCATTCAACTTTGTTAGGTACCTAACGTCTATAACCCCTCACGTAGGTAGAACAATATAATTCCATGTAATGAAGTGATGATATTGAGAGGGGGGTGAATCAGTATCAAGTAAAATTTAAAATATTTTTCAACTTATACTTCAACCATATTATATATTCAATTATATCCAATGAGCAATGAACAATAGTAGAAGAGTTACACCAATACACCACAATACAACATGCCCAATATATGAGAAATAACCTATAGTTATTGTTCAATGGAAGTAATGAATTCCAAAGGTAGCTACAACTTCCAAATATAAAGAGAGGGATAAACCTCCAAAAGGAAGATACAATCCTCCAATATCAAGAGAGGGTTTACCTCTCCATCGTTGCCCCTTCCTTCCACCCAAGAATATATGAGAGATAATAAAACTTTACATTAAATTATCACCATCAACCAACCATCACATAGAACCTGATAATGCTTCTTGAGACTTCTTCAACTTCTGCAATTCTTCACCTCTTAGAATACTATGATCCTTTAGATAGTATAACTCAATGTATTCTTTGAAACTCCTCCAAGTTTCACTCCTTGAATCCTCCCAGAAAAGGACTTATAAAGAAAATGGTAGACCTTATCAATTCTGGTTTATTCAGGAGAGCGAACTTATACAACATGCCTCGCGCTCAATATTTAACATAAGATTTTGAAATTCATACATAGGAAACTAAAGCCCGTACTCTTTCCAATTCAAATTGTCTCACTTAATTTGGATTCTCTATGAAGGCGTTATGACTGTTTTACCTGGAACACTTGTTTATGACTAGCTTCAAGACTAGTCAAAACCCCTATCTTCTGCAGAGTGTATATCCAAAATTATAACGAATAAAGAGCTAATTTTTTTACCACAGGTACCTAGATATGTCTTCTCAATAGCATACAAATTTCACCATCTGAATCATTCTAGAAAACAAATTATAGCAAAAATGGTAAGATGACCTGTAAATAACATACCTTAGAACACATCACCAAAAGACTTCATCCTCCCTTGAAATTCGTCCTTCTTTACTTCATATTTCCTCTGAAATTCAACTTATATCTCCTTGTTGATTAAAAAAATTATGTGTGTTGAAAAATGAATGTATAATGAGATGTATTTATACCGTTTATGTCACTTCATTTTAACATTAGGTCTGACATGTAGTTTCTGCTTCAATTCACATTGTCATCTTCAAAAATTCGTTTCTTCTCAATCGTGAGGATCCACGTGACATGCCACATACCACTGTAAGCAGAATGATTTATACTATTCATCCATGGGTGTTGTATCTACATGTATAATTTACTTCATGTCTATCTACTTCGATCAACTATGGGGTCTAAGAGCCAATGACTAGGGTTGCATCAATGACAACAACCAATCTTCCAACAATCTCCCCATTTTTCATTGATGGCAACACTAATGCTCCCTCTGTCATCATGATCCCAATTTATCTCCCCCCTTGACATCAATGGAAAATGGTGGGGCTTCTCCCCCTGATTTCAATGGCATAAGGTGAACTTCTTTGGGGATGCTCCCCCTGAACATGTGGCACTCAATAATACTTCATCCTTATTTTTGGTCTTTCATACTTTTTCTTCCTTGGAATCCTTTTATGTGGCTTATGTCTTCTCTCTATTCTTCATGTTTAGGATGTATATGTTGTTCGGTCTTCTTTTTGCAGTTGCAACCAATCTTCCTGAGTTCTTCTCTCCGATTTTACATTTTTGGCAGTCAAACATAAGAGTGTATCCTTGATCACATATTTTGCTGACACCGAGGAGATTATGCTTCAGATATTCAACCAATAAGACTTTTCCTTCTTTTACATTTTCACTTCCAAGCTTTACAATTACTTTTCCAAGTATTTGGTAGATGATTCATCTCCAAATGCAACATTTCCACCCTTTCTCTTCAAGATAACAAATCTTCTTTGATCTTCAGTCATATGAGATGAGCACCCACTATCTATGAACCATTCATATTCTTGTTTTCATTCTTTAGTGACTAATGCTATTCGACAATTTTCATTGTGTGGAATTTATTTCCTTTTCCATGTTGTAGTTGGTATAGGGACATTTGGCATAGGATTATCTTCCTTCATCTCTCTGCAATCTCGTGCTTTGTGACCAATATTATTGCACTTGTAGCATACAATATTTTGATCCATTAATGGGTCAAATGGATTATAATTTTTGTTGACAGGTCTATGAACATTTCCATATATACTATTTTCACCATTCATGTAGCTTGTGTAGTTATTCCGTTCATTGATTCTACAATTGATTGCCTTGTGTCCAAAATTTCCACAAGTATAGCAATGTCCAAGAATTTTTTTTTGATACCTGGGAGTAAGTGATTTTTTTTGTGGTGTGGTCCATCTGGGTTCACGATCTATTCTTATGTAGTTTCCTTCATAATGATTTCTTTCATACCTAATGGGAGAAGATCTTCTTGATGTCTCATTCCTTCTAATATCTAGTATTCTATATTGTTGTTCAAATTTCTCTAGAGTGTTGGTTTCATCCTTTTCATCTTCCTTCTCTTGTTTTGTTGTCTTCAAACTATCATTGTATCCTAGTCATGTCTTGTCGTTTGGAGATATTTGTCTGCTAAGGATCTCATATAATTTTTCATTCATTTTTTCAAACTTCTTCAACTTTTCTATTGTCAATAGTATCTCCCCTTTTGTGTGATCCAATTCTGCTTCCAATTTCTCATAATCTTCTAATTGTTCCTTCAAGCTACCAATGGTGTTTTCAAGCCTGTAATTCTCTTCTTCACAACTACTCAATTCACCTTTTAGTATTATGTTTTTGTTTCTAAGCTTGTTATTTTCATTTTCAACATGCTTCAACTTTTCAAGATTCTCATCTTCTTGTTCACTCTCTACGTTGTCTTTGTATCCCAAAAAGGAATCAAGGTTGGTTTCTTCATCTGGATCTTCTTCATAAATGATTTCTTTAGAACTCTTGTGATCATCATCCTAGGTTTCTTGGGTTATGAAGAGCACTTATCCTCCATCATGATCTTCTTCATCACTCTCAACTGAGGATATGTCATCGTCCTTGGAGTAGAAGATCTTTTTATTGTTGAGACTTCTCTTTTTATAGTAGAAGTTTTCAACAATATGTCCTATTCTACTGCAGTTAAAGCATTTTAGAGGAGACTTACCTTTGTATCTTCCAGCTCCCTTTCGGAACCTTCTTACGAAATTTTCTATTTCTTCATCAAGGTCGTTATCCTTGTCTTTTGTCTTCTTTATGGATTTAAAGGCTGCTTCATTGTTTGGCTGGTCACTTTCTGTACCTGTTCTCATTTCAATGCTATAAGAGACCCATGTAATTCACCCATTGTCATTTTGGTCAAGTCCCTAGTTTCTTCAATGGCAGAGACCTTAGCATCATACTTCAAGAGAAGTGACCTCAACACTTTTTGTACAACAAAGGATTCATTGAGCTCTTCACCTAATCCTTTGATAGCATTAACAACTTCATCAACTCTAAGAAAATAGGTTGCAATATCTTCCTTTTCATCCATCTTCAAATTTTCAAATTTTTCTCTATGTCGTTGAAGCTTGACCTACTTAACTTTTGGATCACCTTCATAGATACTCTTGAGTTTGTCCCATAACTTTTTAGTAGTGATGCATCCCATCACTTTGCTAGCAATGGTTTGTGCCAATGCTCCTAGAATAACATGTCTGGATTTTGAATTACAACTCATAAGCTTCTTCTCATTTGGATCGGTTGGATCATTCTTTGGGATTACATATCCATTTACAACCGAGTACAAAATGTCTACTCCTAAAGCTGTTAGATAAGTTTTCAGTCTATCACTCTTGTATGCATAATTGCTTCCATCAAATCGTTGAATGGAATGTTCTCATGGTCATCCATCTCTACTCAGGATTTTCCTTCCAGTGGTTAAACTGTTCTGAAGGCAATTGGCTCTAATACCAATTGATGATACTGAGAGGGGGGAGAATCAATATCAAGTACAATTTAAAATATTTTTCAACTTATACTTCAACCATATTATATATTCAATTATATCCAATGAGAAATGAACAATAGTAGAAGAGTTACACCAATACACCACAATACACCATGCATAATATATGACAAATAAGCAATAGTTATTGTTCAAGGGAAGTAATGACTTCCAAAGGTAGCTTCAGCTTCCAAATATAAAGGGAGGGATAAACCTCCAAAAGGAAGATACAATCCTCCAATATCAAGAAGGGTTGACCTTTCCATCCTTTCCCCTTCCTTACACCCAAGAATATATGAGAGATAATAAAACTTTACATTAAATTATCACCATCAACCAACCATCACATAGAACCTGATAATGATTCCTGAGACTTCTTCAACTTCTGCAATTCTTCACTTCTTAGATTACTCTGATCCTATAGATAATATAACTCAATGTATTCTCTGAAACTACTCCAAGTTTAACTCCTTGAATCCTCCCAGAAAAGGAGTTATAGAGAAAATGGTAGACCTTATTCAATCTTGGTTTATTCAGGAGAGTGAACTTGTACAACATGCCCCATGCTCAATATTTAACATAAGATTCTAAAATTTGTACACAAGAAAATAAATCCCGTACTCTTTCCAATGCAATTTGTCTCACTTCATTTTGATTCTCTATGAAGACGTTATGATTATTTTACCTGGAGTACTTGTTTATGACTAGCTTCAGGACTACTCAAAAACCCTATCTTTCGTAGAGTGTATATCCAAAATTATAGTGAATAAAGAGATGAAATTTTTACCACAGGTACCTAGATATGCCTTCTCAATAGCATACAAATGTCACCATCTGAATTGTTCTAGAAAAAACATTATAGCGAAAAAGGTAAGAGGACCTGTAAATAACATACCTTAGAACACATCAGCAAAAGACTTCATCCTCCCTTGAAATTCAACCTTCTTTACTTCAGATTTCCTTTGAAATTCAACTTATGTGTTGTTGTTCATTAAAAAACTTGTGTTTTTTGAAAAAATAATGTATAATGAGATGTATTTATACCCTTTATGTCACTTCCTTTTAAAATTAGAGACAACATGTACTTTCTTCTTCAATTCACATTGTCATCTTCAAAATTTCATTTCTCCTCAATCGTGAGGATCCACGTGACGTGCCACATACCACCGGAAGTGGCATGACTTATACTATCCATCCATGGGTGTTGTATCTGCATGTGTAATTTCCTTCATGTCTATCTAATTCGATCAACTGTGGGGTCCAAGAGCCAATGGATAGGGTTGACATCAATGACAACAACCAATCTTCCAACATGAAGGCCAATATTAATAAGGCCTAGCAATAAGAAAGAATAATTCAAATGTAATAAGACCTAATAGAAGCTTTCTCTTCTAGAAGGAAATTCCTCTAGATTGTTCTTTTGGATAAATACATTTAGTATAAATAGGAGTAGACTATATGATAAGTTTTTTCTTGGAGATTATTGTAATAGAGCTCTGCTATGCTGGAGGTTTCCCCCTTGAAGAGGCAAGTGAAAATTACTATCATTATTAAAGGTGCTCTTTCTAGTGTTATTTTGGTATTTTTCTATTTATATTATTGTTGTTCCACCATTACTTTCTAAAATATTTATCTTATGCATACTACTTTATATATGGAATACTACAAGTGGTATAAGAGAACTTTCCTCAGAAAAAAATTGTCTGTTAATTTTTTTCAGGGTAGAGACGTATTTTGACGTCTTAAATCTACAGAGATATGTCGTTCAGTGCATAAATCCATGATTGGGGAAGCATACACACAGGAAATACAAGTGGTTTTTAAGCGCACATCTGTTGGCCACCCTTGTAACCCTTGTTGGTACCCCTTCAAGTGGTAGCGCATCAGACACCATCTGTATATGGATCGACATAGAAATCTTGAAGATCTTCGTAGATAATTCGATCAACCACTTGACTGCTATAGTGCCACCAAGAAAAATAATCGGGAAGATACTCTATAGTACCTGGGTAGTCCGGTAGTATGGCTAAGGGCACAGTCTAGCCTCCTTAGTTGGTGCCTTTAGATATTGGGCCGAGTACTACTGTTGTACCCCACAAGTATATCAGAGAGATATAGCACAGGGAAAAACCTTGTTTGTAGAAACCTTGAATACCCTAACACTTGGGTGATCCAAAAAGGATCCAAAGAAGGCTAATAAAAACTCAGAACTCACAGAGGCAACACAGGACGCTCATAATGGCCTCAGCAGATAGAGAAAGGAAAAAAATTCAAAGTGACCAAAACTCAAATAAAATGACATTATCGCGAAGAGCACGTCACAATATTTCTAACGGTGCAAACGACTCATCAAACAGAGTTACGGATTGAAAGATATTCACGGTCAAAGTTTGGTCAACCTAGCCCAGTCACCAGGGGATGAGTCAACATCCGTACTACTGACGTCGGAATCCATACAAAAAACATGGCAGGAGAGTAAGGTTACACATGTCATGTTGACATCATCATGGTGATGTGGAAGCACTAGAGGCTACCACGTGTCACCTAGTTTTGGCACTTTCGAACCGATCCATGGACCAATAGGATCGTGCCACGTAGTAGTCTGTGAGGTCTTTACGGTGATATGGCCCTAACATGGAAGATGACAACATGGCCCAGTGGGAGGCTTCCATGTGGCCGAATCATGGTCTGCCACATGGCAGACGACAAAAGCACAATGACAACCCATGACCAAATTTTGAAAAACAATTAAAAGATTGGCAGGTTCGCCAAATCTGGCAGACCATGCCAAACTTGGCTGCATTCTAATCATTGGATACCTATATAGTGCCACCGCAAAAATTGGCGGAACAAATTTGGGTTATATTTATACATATTACAACAAATCAAACCAAAAGGGGAGGCCCGTGGGTTTGACCCCAGGACCTCCTCCCCTTACTATGCCTTTACATTCACACCCAAACCAATAGGCCAACGACCTCTATTGTTATCAATTCCCACGTCATTTATTTAAATTTTGAGTCTGCCAAGCCCTGGGGAGAGGCACGTGTGCGATATGGCCTTGGGAACACTTTTCAATGCAGCACAGTCATTAATTGCAGGTTGTAGAGGGGAACAAAAACTGAGACAAATTTCTTCTTGGGCTTGGGAGTGCCAGAGTTGGATCGAGATGTGGAGACAGTGATTTTTGGGTAATTTGATTCCATGAATTCAATGGTGCTTTCTGTTTTCTATTCTGAGCATTATTTCTGCAGCTTGATTTCATAATGAGGTATACTTATGTATTTTGCCAAATTCTTTTGCTGAGTTAATGAAAGAGCCTACCCATTTGAGAGAAGGACCTAGAGACATAGTCCACCAGGGATGAACTCCATTATCAAGTTTTTTTGTTTATATTTTATGCTTATGTCTCTTCATTATTGAGCTATTCCTTCTTTTATGGTGCACTTTAATTTATGCTCATTTAATGCAATTCTTTATAAGTCACTCGATGAAAATATTCTGGATCATGTTGGTATTAGAGAAGTCATCTTTGACTTGAATTGTTGAGTGTGAATGCTTACTAGGGCCAAGCATAAGCAAGGTGAAGGAACACTTAATACTTTCAATCCTGAAGTTGTCCATGCATCCTGATAAAACAAAATAGCAGAAGAAGACAAGCGTGATGAACATGACAAAAACTTTCATATGGTTTTTTATCACATGTCAGAAATGGTCGAACGAAAGTATGGAGATTACAAGAAGAGGATGAAGAAGAAAGGGAAGAAAAATGAATCACATGTTGATGATGATGCTTCGGTAAACCAAGGGGCTGGAGGAGATCCTCCTGAGCCTCCATCTTTGCCTTCAAGTTCTAGTTCTTCTTGCTCTGAGCATTCTCACCATTCTCATCATTCTAGCCATAAAACCTCTTTTAAGAAACCATTATTAAATCTTGATGTAAAATTTGCTTTACCTATTTTCGATGGAGATGCTAATCCTGAAAAGCTAGATAATTGGATCTGACAGGTTGAAGTATATTGTCATGTTCAACATATTGATGAAGAGGAAGTTAAAGTGCAACTGGATTCTCTTCGGTTGGAAGGAACCGCTCTCGTATGGTAGGAGAGCAATATTTAGGACATAAGTAAGTGTGGTAATCTTATTTCCTCATGGTCGGAATTTAAATTAGCGATAAGGAAGCAATTTTATCCATTAGGGTATTTACATTAAGTAATGATGGAATGGAAAACTTTAAGGCAAAGTAAAGGTCAAAATGCACAAAGTTTCACAAAAGAATTTAGGAAGAAATATCTTGCATTAAACATTCCTTTGGATTCTTATGAAACTTTAATGAAGTATATTGGCACACTTCATAGTTATATTCATCATAATTTTCTCTTGTTTAACCCCACTAGTCTTGATGAAGTTTGTGTACAAGCCACTCACCTTGAGAACAGGGGGAAACATGTTCAAGAACATCCCATGAAGAAACCTTCCAATATCCCACATAAATCTTTCAAGAAGTTTAAAAGGAAGGACAAGAAGACTGCCACAGTGACAAGAGAAGGAGGAAAGCCATCTTGCACTCATTGCAATAAAAACGGTCACGATGAAGAACATTGTTGGAAATTGCATCTAGAGAAGAAACTGAAACAGTTCGGTGGAAAGGGGAAGACAAAAACTGTTGCTAGAGTGAAAGAAGATCTTGGTTATGATTCAGGAGATGAAGGAAATATCACAGTGGTTGGAGTACAAGGTAAGTATTCCCTTCATGCTAGTTCAAGTTCCAATAATGAATCTCATGACGATGAACAAAAGAGGAATGAATTATTTCACATAATAGTTGTATCTAAACACAGTAAGATATATACATTATTTGATCCGGGTTCCCAAGTAAACTTAATATATAAAGCACTTGTTAAGAAGATGGGTCTTGAAATGAAACCACATATGAAGCCTTATCCTCTTATTTGGGTATGTGATAAAGCAAAACTTAATGTCACCAAACAATGTAGGGTTAGGTTTTCTATTGCTTCAAAGTTGATTGATGAAGTGGATTTGGATGTCGTACCACTTGATATATGTGGCATAGTGTTGGAAAGTCCTTATATTTATGAGAGAAAATTAGTCTTCTTTCATCATGAGAAAAAATACCACCTTAATAAGGGGGGAGTGGAATATATTGTTAGAGCTCACAACATGAGGGTAAATACAACACTTGTTAGTGCATGGCAAATGAAAAGACTCATAAACACTAATAATAGATATGTACTCATGGTCGTAAGAGAGAAAGATGTCAGGACATAGGACGCTTTCTGAGGATGTGATCCTTCTCATAAAAAGGAATTAATTGATATTGTTTCTAATTATGATGATAATTTTTCAGGAACTAGATGGATTACCTCCTAAGAGGGAAATCCAACATGAGATACATCTTCAACATGATTCTCCTCTCCCTAATGTGGGCATGTATAGGATGTCAGTTGTGGAGATGACAAAGATCAAGAATAAGGTACAAGGCTTATTGGATCAAGGGGTCATTAGGCCTAGTTCATATCCTTGTGGTTCTTTGATCGTGATGGTGCCAAAGAAAGATGGCACATGGAAAATGTGTGTCGATTACTGGGCCTTAAATAAAATCACAGTGAAAAATCGATACCCTCTTGCTTGTATAGATGATTTACTTGATCAATTGAAGAATGTTGTTTATTTCAGTAAGTTGGATTTGCACAATGGATACCATCAAATCAGGGTCACATAATAAGATGCATGGAAAACTACCTTTAAAACCAAACAGGTATTGTTTGAGTGGTTAGTTATGTCGTTTGGGCTTTGTAATGCTCCGACAACTTTCATGTGTGTGATGAATGATGTATTCAGGTGTTTCCTGGATGACTTTGTGATTTTGTATTTAGACGACATTCTTATTTTTAGAGGGACTTGGGATGAACATGTGAGGCATGTAAAGCAAGTATTGGATACTTTGCAAAGGAAAAATATGTATGTAAAATTGTCTAAATGTGAATTTGGCAACACCACACTTGTGTACTTAGGTCATATTGTAGGAGGAGGACAATTAAAAAATGATCCTTCCAAAATTGATGTAATTGTAAATTGGCCTAAGCCAAAAAGTGTAACCAAGGTCCGAAGTTTCTTAGGTGTAGTCCAGTATTGGAGGAGGTTCATTTCAAACTTCTCCTTTATAGCAGCTCATTTGCATGCCTTAACCAATGTGAAGAACATTTTTTAGTGGGAAGGAAAGAAACAAAAATCTTTCGACACTTTGAAGGAGAATATCAATACCGCACCAATATTAGCATTGTCGAATCTTCAACAACCTTTTGTGATCAAGACATATGCCAGTGGATATGCCATGGGTGAATTAATGATGCAATATCGTAAGCTTTTCTATTACCACTCTAAAACTTTTAACCAAGATGTTGTTAAATATCCTACATATGATAAAGAGTTGTATGCATTAGTTCAAAGCATAAAGAAATGGAAGTAGTACTTGTTAGGGAAGGAAAACATTATACATACAGATCACCAACCCTTACAGTATCTTCAAGCACAGACCAAACTGCAACAATCTTGACAGTACAGATGGATGGGCTTTATACAACAATTTCATTTGGTAATCAAGTACAAAAAGTGTACAAGTAACAAGGTAGCCGATATGATTTTTATACCTCCTATTGCTGCTTCTGTTATTTTGAAGAATACTTCTTTATCTCATGATAGCTATGTAGAACAATATGCCATCTATGAAGATTTTAAAGAAGTATATGAGAAGCTAACCCATGGTTCACAGGTAGAGAATGATTATCTGCAGGGAAAACTACTCTACCATCTTGGAAAGGTATGTATTCCTACAAGTGAATGAGTCCATGTAATACGAGAAGCACACACTTCTCTTGTGTCTGGGCATTTTGGGGTAGGAAAAACTATGGCTCATTTGAAGAGGTTTTGTTACTAGCCTCAAATGAAAGCAATTGTAACTAAATATATAAAGGGTTATGTTATGTGTTCTACTTGTAAGCCAACTAATAGAAAATGGGGGCTATACTCACCACTTCCTGTTCCATCCCATCCATGGGAAAGTATCTCCATGTATTTTGTATGGGGTTTACCAATGAACAAAGGGGGTCATGACTATTTGTATGTAGTAGTGGATAGGTTCAGCAAGATGTGTATCTTGATGCCATGTAAAAATAAGATCATTGTTGAGAAGGCTGTTTATCTCTTCTTTCAGTATGTTTGGGTTCACTTTGGGTTACCCACATCCATTGTCTCATATTGAGATACTCGATTCCTTGGGGATTTTTGGACAAGCATGTGGAGAATGATGGACACCAAATTGAAGAGGAGTACTGCTTTCCATCCACAGACCAAAAACCAAACAAAGGTGGTAAACAAAAAAATGGTACTTTTTCTTTGAGGCTACTACAACAAGCATCCCAAGTTATGGGATGAACATATACCCTATGTACATCATGCTTATAACCGAGATTTACATTCCTCCACTTAGAGTTCACCTTTTGAGACATGTTTTGGGTACCTACCCAAGGTTCCTTTGGAATTGATGTATGGGAGAGATGCCGATGTGAATGAAGAACGAACATAGGACAAAGTTCACAAGTTCATCCAGAGGATCCAACAGGTGCACCAGGTAGTTAGAGAACAATTGGAGAAAAGTCAAGCAAAGTATAAAGCTCTTCATGACAAGCACAGGGTTGATCATCAGTTCCAGGTTGGAGACCATGTATGGCTTCACATCATCAAGGAGAGATTGAAGGGTGAAGGAAAGAAAATGAAGCCCATTCGTTATGTACCCTTCACTATCTTGGATAAAAGTGGTACCAATGCTTTTCATATGGATCTTCCACCTTATATGTAGATTTACTCAGTTGTGAACGTCAAGAACTTGAAACTTTTTTAGCCTCCCATGATCATGGATCAGGATGAGGAAGTTTCAATACCTTAATTTGATGATTTTTCACCTAAGTACTTGGATGAGTTACCGGATGATATCATCCTAAACATAAGGACAAGGACTTCATGTAGGGGTGATGTTGATTATCTTTGAGTAGGCTTAAAGGGAACACATCCAAGCAAGGAAAAGTGGATTGAGAAGGACAAAGTGAGGGGACTCTTCCCACACTCACATGTTGATTGATGAAATATTTTGGTGGTCCAAAAATCTCTTAGTGGGGAGGTGTGATCCAAAAAGGATCCAGAGAAGGCTAAGAACAACTCAGAACTCGTAGAGGCAACTGATCCGGATTATTTTCGACACGAAATGCGAGCGGAGATATAATAAATAAATGCACAGAGATATCGCAAATATTCAATAAGATAACATATATGTATCAGAGATGCAACCATAAACATAGATATACAGTAATACACGATTTCTATTAATGAAAGAAATGTACAGAGACTGCAAAAATACAGAGTGAAAGACTAGCTAGAATGGTGGCAACTTATCTCTGAGAAGAGATGTGACGGCTACTTGCATCCGCAAGAAGATGGTTAAAATGAGGCTCTGAAGGAATTTTTACAATAAACAGGAATGAAAAAAACCCTAGACATCCAAAAACCTAACTGTAGGAGATGAAGCGCCAAAAGTCATGTGGGCCCCGTTTGGGTAAGTGAGTACATCAACTTCCCGAGGTCGTAACTTTTGCATACGATCTCTGTTTTAGGCCTGTGATAGCTCGTTGGAAAGGTATTGTCGAGGAGACTCATTTTGGGGGCTCAATCATAAATTTGTCTATCATTGAGAACCTTGATATCAAAAAACCTTCATTTGGGCCCTCAAAATGGCCCCGGAAGTTAAAAACTGCTAAAAATAGTAAATTGCCAAAATTGCCAGAAAACCGTTTTGAGCCAGTAAAAAAAGGTGGTTGGCCACCAATATCCACCTAGATCAGCAACTCAATATGCTCATAATGACCTTAGCAGACAGAGAAAGGGAAAAAATTCAAAGTTCCCAAAACTTAGTGAAAATGAAATTATCGCGAAGAGTGCATCGCAAGATTTGTAACGACGCAAACGACTCATCAAATGAAGTTATAGATTGAAATATATCTGTGATCAAAGTTTGGTTTGCCTATCCCAGTTAACAGGGGATGCGTCAGCATCCATACTGCTGACGTCAGAATCTGTACAGAGGATGTCAACATCTGTACAACACAAGTGGAAGGAGAAGAAGGTGAAACATGTCATGCTGACGTCATCATGGTGACATGGAAACATCAGAGTCTACCACATGTCACCTAGTTTTGGCACTTTTGGACCGATCCGTGGACCAATAGGATCGTGCCACGTGGAAGTTCGTACGATGACGTGGCACAGTGACGTGGCATGATGACATGGAAGAGGAAGATGTGGCCCAATGGGAGGCTTCCACATGGCCCAATCAGGGGTTGCCACGTGGTAGGTGGCAAAAACACAATGATATCCCATGACCAAATTTTGAAAAAAAAAATTAAAATATTGGTGGGTCTGCCAAATATGGCAGACCACGCCAAACTTGGCCATGTTCTAACCATTGGAGACCTGGATAACGCCACCGCCAAAATTGGTGGAACAACTTTGGGTTATATTTATACATATTACAACAAATCAAACCAAAAGGGGAGCCCCACGGGTTTGACCCTGGGACCTCCTCCCCTTACTAGGCCTTTACATTCATGCCTGTTATCACCATTAAAATTTTCATGTGAAATCAAGATTCCAAGACTTAGCGAGGTGATAAACTAGTGTGGAGGCTTGAAAAATTGGAGGACAAGGCTAAATATGGCAAGAAATGGATAATCTGGTGGGGCACTAAGGTGATGGGACCCGGTACGTCATAGATCGCAAGCTCCCCATATCAATGATCGAGGATCATTTC
Source organism: Picea engelmannii (assembly GCA_009831015.1). Classification (NCBI taxonomy): domain Eukaryota; kingdom Viridiplantae; phylum Streptophyta; class Pinopsida; order Pinales; family Pinaceae; genus Picea; species Picea engelmannii. The sequence continues at coordinate 227,843 of ML786899.1, read as the reverse complement.
GAGGGAAGGAGTTGCGTGAAGGATAATCCCCAAAAGCAGGCCGAAAACTAAACAATGGTTTTCGGTCAGAACCACGTGGCACCACTGGGTGAATTTCAGGGTGAGAAGCGGGTTACCCCAAACCACTTCCGCGCACCCCTGGAATTGGAAAGTATATAAAGGGCATTCATTGGTTATTTTATTATTTTTCAAATAATGGAACGTTTGAAAGTTGGCGCGACCACCCTCATTCAACTGCAACTCAACAGTGCGCCAATTTCATGCCATTTCCACTCATTTCCAGGTATGTTTCCTTGCTTCCATGGAACCTATCATAATTTCAGTGACAGAGAAAGACCATGTGTTAAACGAAGAATCCTTAATTGACCGAGATTCAGACATTTTCGACACTGAAATCACCATTTCACCCATATCTGTGTCTAGAAGAAATATATCCGATAATATAGGAAAGAATATACCATTCCTTGAAGCAGTCCAGGCCACTATAGTCCCTTATGATGTCAAAGTCCCTTTCCCTTTTTCTGAATTCACAGGTTGGTGCGTAGAGAAGTATTCACGGGAAGAAAAGGTCGTCATGAATAAACAGGGGTCCGAGGTCATGTGTAGAGTGGAAAGTATGTCAATTTGAGATTCCCTTAGTATACAAAGTCTTTCTCCACAATGTCAGAACATTTCAATGAAGAAAAGATAATTAGGTTATACAAAGAGTGTCCATCAGAAGTCAACAATCTATTCTTGCAGACAATTTTCAAACCAGAGAATTTTTCAGAGAGTCCGTCTTTGCCCATGAATGTGAGAATAATGGTTATTGAAGTCCAATGGGTCTGTTCCCTTTTGAGTCAGATTTTAGGTCTAGATAATGACAAATATGTAGTCGAAGTCATGCTCGGTTTCCTGTTGACCTTTTTTATGTCTGAGTCTAGTTTGTTAGTCTGTATCAGCTTTGATCAATTCATAATTGATAATATCCATAAGCAGCTGGTAAATTTCATCTCTCTAAGGCATTTTAGATACTACACCTATCTGCTACAAATTTTCATAGAAACCAATAAGAGAGAATTTCCTGAAGCAACATTCATATCAACTGAATGAAAAAGGATTACATTGCTCATTTTCATCAACAAAGTCATGTCCAGGGTTTACAGTTTGATATTCAATGCCATCTTACCTAGATTTATGAATGACATGAGGATCTATCTACAATGAAATCTAGAAAATAGAGTGGGGGACTGGGTACTATTCATGCATTCAACAATGATCTAGGTTTATGGTTGTCATGAATCCCCCTACCTATTGCCTATTTTTCTGACCCCCAGAGTCTTTGAACTTGAATTCATCAGGAAGAGAATTATATATGAGACAAAGCATTTTCTGAAATTGCACAAAGCTTCCAACCTCAAGTTCCCTTTTATCATTGGCCATTTTATTGTCAAAACCATATCTTGTTTATCTCAAATTCAAGAAAATCTCAAAGAGTTTGGTTTTTCACAGCTACAGGGGAGAGGATATGACCCACACCAAATCATATCCAAGAGATGTTTCATGAGAAAACAAGCCCCTTATGAGCATGAACATGTTGAGGGTTTTGATAAACTGGCAAACCTTGAAGTCTGTGATGATATGGAAACAATCTTGCAACAAACTCAAATGCAACAAGTAGAGGCGACCTTGAAACAAAGATAAACACAACAAGCTCCTCAAAGGATAATATTCAAAGTTCCTAAGATGAGTGTTTACAAAAAGAGAAACAGTTCAGAGGCCATGGGCGCTAGTGATCAGCAGATTGCCACAAAGAAGATGAAAATTACACAGTCTCCACAGATTGTAAATTTAGAGGAGGAAGAGCCTAAAGAACAAGTAAATCTGGATATGGTGGAAAGTGGCACTAGCACTATAGAGGTTGAGAAGGAAAGAAAACTCCAAAATGAAGGTAGCTACAAAACTTTTAACAGAAGAAAATACATCTTTGACAAGACATCTAAAGCAGTGTATCAATCTAAAGAATATTTGGCCAAACAATATGTTGAGAAGGGAAATATTTCTCTGAGTGAGATAAGGGATTTGATCCCTGAGGTAGAAAACATTTCCCAGCATAAATATTCTTTGTTCACAGTGAGAGATATTGAGAAGAGGACATTCAATATAGCAGTTGTAGATGAATACAAAGTGTCCGAGATCAAGATTAGGTATGACAACATCAGTGATCCAGACAAGGTCAAATTTCATAGACATACCAGTGACATGTTATATTAAGATTACTTAAGTTTAAGCTTGGAGAACTCAAAATTGTCATCCCATATGATGAAATTGGAAGAACAATTAAGGCAGGAGAAGGCATCCAATACATCCTAGCAGACTCAGGTCAAAATATTGGAATCTGAACGTCCCCAAGGGGTGAAAACCTCATTATATGAAAAAGACAAATTAATTCAGAGATTGAAGAAGAAACTGAAAATGTCTGCCACAAAGCATCCACAAAAAACTTAACTGGTTTCTCTAGAACAAGAGAAGGAAGCATTTTGTCAAGAGGCATTGGATTACAAAGCTAAAGTGTTGCAGCTAGAGCAAGAAAAAGTGCAATGGTCACAAGGGAAAATAGAGTTGCTGAACATGGATATAGTTGTACCTTCTACTATAGAAGTTGGGCCAAACACTGAAGGGTTTGTCCAGGCTATGTCACAAGTTAGCCTGAAGGAAGGAGAAATCAAAGGGATAAAAGGGAACATAGAGAAGTTGAAGCAAGAAATGCAAGCAAAGGATGAAAAAGTGGCTCAATTTCAAAAGGAGAATCAATCCTTCTAGGAAAAGATAGACAAGCTAAAAATAAGATTAAGAGGCAAAGGATTGTTGCAGGGAGCCAAGCATATCATCTAAGATTCTATTGTTGCTGAAGCTGACAAGTTCATAGTATATTTAAACTTCATCAATGATAAAGACATCATGGCCACCATAGACAGAAGCAGGTGCACTATTATAAATGAGACTTTGGCAAAGAAACCATCATAATGGGCCCAAAGTGCCATAAACCTGCTAAACTCCATCCCTACTGCAGAACTTCAGACCATTGGATTCAACTATAGAACTACATTGATCATCTGGGCTAGGAGGGTTATTGCTAAACATAACTTGTTGAAATCAGTCCAAACCAAGGCAATACACATGGAGCAGAGTGTGCAAGAATTCAAGGATCTGTTTGAATAATTGTTTATTAAAGGCCTCCCATCATTTTGGGATGGCAAAGGAAAATTATATGATCAGTGTTGGCCCTTGGTTAGGTAAGGAAGTGAAGATTAAGGAAGAAAAGTAAAGTACAAACTATGCAGAAGGAACATAAACCAAGGAGGGGTCGAAGTGGTTAAAGAAGAAGAAAAGAAGGAGCAAAGTAAAGGAAACACTATTCGTTGGAAGAGAAGATCAAGGAAGACAAAGCAGCAAAGAAGAGGGATCGTGGAAAACTCAGCAAGCAAGAAAAGTCATCAACGAGTGCTTTGGAGCACCTCACAGAAAAGAATGAAAGACAAGATAGCGAAGCCCTTGAAGCACGGATCAAGTTGACATAGGGTTTAAGCACCTAGGGTTTTGGATCTTGGGTTTTGACACCTAGACTTTTTCTATGTAATGTATAAATAAAGGTCTAGAAGACTTGGGAGGGTTCGTTCTAAGTTGGTTCATTGATACTATGATTGTTGTTGTTCATTGTGATTATTGTTGTAGAGAACAATATTGAGAATGTATTTTAAGATATTCAGCTGGGTGCGAAGATCAACCTTGCAGCTAGATGCACAGGGAGGGTGGAGAAGAAGAGAGAAAGAGAGAGATATATGGAAGCTAAGTGCACAGATAGAATTGTATGTTTTCATATAATATATCAAGAAACATAGTTTTGTGGACGTAGCCCTAGGGAGAGGGTGAACCATGTATATCTTGTGTTCTTTGTGATTGATGCTATGTTATTTGCCATTTGATATATTGTTACTGCATTATTGTGTTAGATCATAGATATAACTTGCGAGGTAAGCTTAGGAAGGGTAAAGAATATCTTGATTGTTGTATGTTGTTGTCCTAGATCCACTTTGCATTTCCTCTGGTTGTAGACACCTGTGTCCTGCAAGCCCCTATTGCTACTTCCGGTGAGGCTGCATCTACTTCATAGGTGCTGCCGAAAGGGCCAATAGTTAGGGCTTGTTGGTGCTTTGTATGAGTTGAACCCTGGGTGTGCCCTTGTGCCAAAAAATGGTTCCATTTACAGGACCAGGATCTACTTGAGGGAATGTCAAGGTGGTTTCCATCGAAGACAAAAATTCAAAAGTGGATAGAAGAACAAGAAAAGGACTTCATTGAAGCCCATAAAAAGAATCCTAGCATTAGTACAGAATACTGGTTGGGAAGGTACATCTTCATCGACATACACGAGAGTTTCTTTGGAAGAATTCATAAAGAGCTATATGAGTGGCAAGCGAGATTAGCAGCTACCTAGTTTTGAGATCAGATCTATACCACCTGTGGTTTGGACATCAACATTGATCAAGAAGGTCAAGAGAGTTGATAATGCTGTGTCTAGGGAAACAGATCTCTATTTTGATATCACTATTGGAGGGTACATTACTGAGTTTTACATTGATAGAGTCGAATTGTATAGTCAAGCAGAGAGGTATTTATTTAAGGGACCTAGAGGAAAGCTCCTACACTTTTTAAAGCTGAGGATTAAGATGTTATTACATGAGAAGAATATCCTGAAGATACAATGAAGCTAATGTTCAAGAATTTAGACAACGACAGTGATACATAGGCTGGACACACGCGCAATGGGAGACCGTTCAGAGAGGTTCCTCTTGTGAACCTATTTAAGCAAAACTACGGAGACGAGGGATTCTACAGTGGAGAAGAAGTATATCTAATAGATGAAGAGTATTCAGATTCCACAAGAACAAAGGAAGTATAGATTAAAGAACCTCATCGAGGACAACCAGAAACTTTAGGCACTGTGCCTACTGTCGAAGTGAGTAATATTACTCCTCCTGTTGTTTTAGAAGCATTAAGTCACTAGAGTAACCAGAGTAGTCAGAGCAGTCAGAGTACTATTATAAGAAGTTTAGCACATACTCAGTAGAGAAACCAAGGAATATATATGGCATATTAAATGAGGTTACCTATCTTTAGAGGAGATGGATATGAATATCCTGACCAACAATGGTTCTTATGCGAAGTTGTTTGGAGAATTAAGAAAGTTACTAACGAAGCTGTTAAGAGAACTCAGTTTAGTACTACCTTGAGGGATCGCAATCTGAACTGGTATATGAATTTTGTTTTAGGACCTAGACAACCTAAACCACCGAATGCTATCAAGACTGCATTGAGTGCATAATTCCATAAACCTAAGTCAGAATCACAATGCATTACAGAGCTGAAAGAGATGAAGCAGAAGGTCACTGAACTTGTTTGGGAGTTTGATCATAGGTTGAAGACTTTGACAGGTCATTTGAGTTTTCAGATTCCAGATGAATATAATAAAGAATGGTTCATTGCTTCTCTCTTGCCACACATCAGATTTCCCCTAATGCAATAGAAAGTCGCTTCGCAGGCTAAAGTATTTGAGATCGCCATGAAACTAGAAGCAACCCCTGTAGGAGAATCCATCCCAGGTATGAGTCAAATTTTGAATCAGCTAACTAGTTTATCCTTACAGGTCGAGGATATGAAGAAAGACAAAGGAAAAGAGAAAAGATAAGATATTTGGTGTATCATATGTGAATCAAAGGGCCATGACAAGGAGCATTGTCCACTATTTCATGAATACTTGGCCTCTTGAGCACCTATTCCTTTGAAGTAGGCTACTATACCTTGGTGCAAAGTATGTAGAACTAGACATCGTTCTGGTGAATGTTATTATATGCAAAAATATGTCCAGACACCTACCAATCTTTACTGCACATTCTGTAAGTCTGTGGACATGATGAGAAGGATTGTAGGGCTTATGATCTCATGCATGAAAGATCAAGGGATACATATATAATTCAAGGAGAAACACAACAAGAAGGAAATAATGCACAGTTCAACTCCCCAGGAAGAGGAAACTTCAACCCTCATGGTGGATTCATAGGAAGAAGATGAGGTGGAGGTATGGGTCGATGTATAGGTCAGATTATCTGTTATAATTGTGCACAACCAAGAAATTTGGCAAAGGATTTTCAGAACCCTTATACCACTTGCAACTACTATAATTCGTTCGACCGTGTCATTGATGATTTTCCAGTATTGTTGGCCAAACTCCAGGACAGATGAGGAGGAAACCAAAAAGTACAACTAATATCAGAAGAACCTCGCGGTGAGGACCCTATATTTGTTGTTATTACTAGAGGAGGCACTATTACAAGAGAAGATAGAGTGACCCCAGGAAAAACTGCAGAAGGATTAGGGGTCAGAAGAGTTGCAAAGAAGGCATAGTTGTTTGATCCAAGGAGGGAGAGGCATGCTTTTGATAAAGCAAGGAAATAATTTGTAGGAGAACAAGCTTCTTCATCTAAGGCACAACCAGAAGTAAGCAAATGTGAAATGCCACCAACATTTGATCAGTCTGCCCTAGCTAGACAAGGAAAAGAGGTAAGAAAGCTCATGGACTTTTTATATACATGTATCAATTTTATTAAAGATGGAAAGGATGTACAAAAATTACAACACCTGGTGAGACAGTATGAAATTGGGAGAATAAAACCTATGCTGAGTAGAGCTGTGAACCAAGTATCAAAGAAAATAATAACAAACAAGGGATTACACCTTAGTGCTCAGATTGGAGACTATGATTTGGACTATGTGGTCCTCGATTTAGGATAATAAGTCAATTTTATGATGAAGCAGACTTGGGAACTGATGGGAAAACCTATATTGATTTACTCTCCTATCAGGCTCGGGATGGCTAATCAACAGGTAGTGAGACCCTTTGGAATACTAGAGCATCTTCTTGTAGACATTGATGGGATAAGGACATTTGCAGATTTCAAAGTGATTGAAATTGTTGATGATAGTTGTACCTATCCTGCACTGTTAGGAATTGATTGGGATTTCAACAATTCGACTGTTGTTGACTTAAATAAGAGAAGAATGACATTTGAGGGTAATGGACTTAAATTCATTGCACCTCTGGACCCAGATGAAGGTCACAAATACAAAGAACCTATCAGGGAAGAAGACCTTGCATATGAGCTAGAGAACATCTACAAACTGACAGCAAGACAACAAGATTACATTAATCCTACAACAGATGGAAATCTCAACTGGTGAAGTGAAAGTGCATGTTCATCAAATTCAGAAGAAGCCTTGGAAAATTGTCAGAACAAAATGTATGAATTCTCCACACAGTGATGTGCCAGATTGACCAGAGCAGTTCGCTAGATTGGCATAAAAGTAATTAATCTTCCAACATTTGATGGTTTAAATCACTTAGAGACATTTCTAGTTGAATTTGAGAAAATTGTACCAGTACATTAGAGGATGTTGGCATTGGATGAGGCATTGAAATCCACACCAACTAGATTGTGGGGAGCCCATAATAGGAACATCAGAGAGTGGACACAATGTTGCACATTATTGATAGTTCACTTTTCAGACAAAGAAGAAGGATGGGAAGTTTGATACACAGGTCAGAGTTGTCCTAAGAACCACACGCAGAATTGTGAGGAGGCCTAGAGAAACACTCCTAAAGAACAGTGGGCGCATAAGTTCATTAACACCTTGGATACCACACCTATCATTTGGTATATTCAAGCAGAACTACACCTCATCACTACATAATGGTATGGAATGACTCAGAACTTTATAGCTACATTTTTATTTGAAAGCCAATACCCTACAATAGATCATTCTTTACAAATTGTAAGACAAAAGGTCTTTGAGGAGGCACCTAACCTCCCTTTTGAGCAAGAATAAGATGAATGGACTGCACCTCTTCAACAGTTACAAGGATGTTATAATATCAATGTTGATGAGGATGATGACCCTAGAGATGTAAACATTGCAGAAACTAAAGGTCATAGAGACATAGAAGGGCCAGGGATTGAATTACCTTTTATTGGACAACCCATTAAAATTAAGAAAGTTAATATTGGAATAGAGCGAACACCTAAATTAGCAAATGTTGGAGACTATTGGGACGATGCTACTATTATCAACATCACAGAGCTATTGCATGAATATCAGGACTTGTTTCCAACCAAGTTCACAGACACGAAGGGCATTAAAGGGCCCATGGGAGAAATGAAGATCCACTTAAGACCAGATGCAAGACCTATCAAGCAGAGACCTTACAAATTGAATCCTAAATATAAGCAGAAAGTTAGGATTGAATTGGATAGAATGTTGGAAGCAGGAATCATAGAAGTTGTTGAGTAATCTAAATGGATCCGCCCCATCGTGGTCCAAGATAAGAAGATATGAGAAATTATAATTTGTGTAGATCTAAGAAACATGAATGATGCATGTCTACATGATCCATTCCCTACACCCTTTACCGATGAAGTTCTTGATAATGTAGGAGGATAGGAGGTCTACTCATTCATAGATGGATTTTTAGGGTATCACTAGATCATAATTGCTAGGGAAGATCGACATAAGACCACATTTGCGACAAAATGGGGTTCCTTTTAGTACACATTGATGCCCTTTGGCTTGAAAAATGCACCAACCATATTTTCCAGGGTGGTGGTCGAAGCATTTAAGGACTTCTTACACAAGTTCTTGGAATCTTATTTTGATGATTGGACTGTCTTTAGCCTACTAAAATACCACATTGAATGTTTGAGATTGATGTTACATAAGTGCACACAATGTTATATTTCACTGAATCTAAAAAATTGTATTTTCTTTTCACCCTTTGGAGTGCTGCTAGGGCATATGGTGTGTAAATAGGGATTTTTGGTGGATCATTCCAAGATTTCCATCATTGTTGATCTTCCTCCTCCCACTTAAGTTAGACAGCTACGCACTGCATTGGGGCACACTGGATACTATAGGAAGTTCATTAAGGTGTATGCATAGATAACAACACCTATGGAGAAGCTCTTAAAGAAAGATAGCAAGTTCCAATGGACAGAAGAATTCCAACAGAGCTTCGACACACTTAAATAGAAAATGGTCACTACGCCCATCTTCTTTTTTCCAGATTGGAGTAAGGAGTTCAATGTTCATGTCGATGCTTCATCCATTGCATTAGGATCAGTTTTAACACAGTCGAGTACAAGAGATATTGACCACCCTATAGCCTTTGCTAGCAGAAATATTTCTACAGCTGAAAGGAACTATACTACGATTGAAAGAGAAGGCTTAGCTATGGTATATGCGTTGCAGAAATTCAAACACTATTTGTTGGGAGGACATTTTACGATGTTCACTGATCACTCTGCATTAAAATATTTAGTCAACAAGCCAGTGTCGGGGGGAAGAATATGCATATGGCTACTACTATTCCAGGAGTATGATTTTGAAATTGTGGTTAATCCAGGAAGAATGAATAAAGGAACTGATCACTTATCTAGGTTGGAACATGGAGAGGAACCTACTAGTTTGGAGGATACACTTCCAGATGCATAGTTGTTGGTCATCAACAAATTTGATGATCACTTCACCAACATAGTTTAATTATTTTCCATAGGAATGGCACCTCGTGAGTACATAGTCATTCAAAAGAAACAATTGGTAGTCCGCGCATCTGAATTTCATCTTATAGATGGATAGTTGTATAAGATGGGACCCGATGAGATATTGAGGAGATGTGTTATGGAGGAAGAAATACCACTGATTCTTGCAGAAGTGCATGAAAGCATCACAGGAGGACATTATGTAGGGAAAGCAACAACGTAGAAGGTTCTCAAAGCAGGCCTTTGGTGGCCTACTTTACATAAGGATGCCAAGGAATACTACAGATCCTATGATGTATGTCAAAGAGTAGGAAAGTCATATAGAAGGGATGATATGCCTTTGACACAACAATTAACATTACAGGTATTCGAGAAATGGGCCAATGACTTTGTGGGACCTATTAACCCACCAGGAAGTCGCACAAGAGATAGATACATTATCACTGTGACAGAGTATTTGACCAGATGGGCATAAGCAAGAGCAGTTAAAGACTGTAGTGTAGCTACATCTACGTAGTTCATCTTTGAGGATATTATAACCAGATTTGGATGCCCGAAGATCCTCATGAGTGATCAAGGAACACACTTCATCAACAGAACCATTGAATCCTTGACTCAGGAATTTGAAGTTCATCATCAAAAGAGCACTCCATACCACCCACAGGCGAATGGTACAGTCGAAGCCTTAAATAAGATATTGGAGACAACGTTGACTAGTATTTGTAGTGTTAACAGAGATGATTGGGATTTAAGAATTCCAACAGTATTGTGGGCTTATCAAACTACTTGCAAGAAGCTTACAACACATAACCCATTTAAGTTGGTATATGGCTTGGAAGCAGTAGTACCTATGGAATATTTGGTTCCTAGCTTAAGAATTGTAGCATTTACAGGCATGGATGACACCAACATTGTTCAAGACAAGCTTGCGTAGTTGTTGGAACTGGAAGAAGACAGGTTTATTGTAGGATTTCATCAGTAGGTACAAAAAGAAAGGGAAAAGGCTTATCATGAAAGACACATCAAGAGGAAGACATTCAAGAAAGGAGATTTGGTATTTTTATATGACAACAAGTTCATGAAGCATCGAGGGAAGTTCAGGACACATTGGCTAGGGCCATTTGAGGTTTCCTATGTTATAGAAGGAGGAACTGCGCAGTTGAAGACCCTTAATGGAGAATGGAAAGAAGGTTTGGTAAATCGGGGACTGTTGAAATTGTATTATGACAACTAGCTGCCTCACAACTCTTAGTAAAAGTAAGGAAGAAGTGTCTAGGTAGCAAGTGCAGTTGAAACTAGGTACCAGACACTGAAAATATAGTCTACACACAATAGGGAGGGACAGAACAGAAAGCATAAGCAGCTCTACGTAGTCTGTAGTCGAAGTGAAATAGAAGGTTCATTATTGCAGTGACTTGGGACGAGTCACATGTGAGTGTTGGGGGCCTATTGGCCCTTGGTTAGGTAAGGAAGTGAAGATTAAGGAAGAAAAGCAAAGTATGAAATGCGCAGAAGGCACATAAACCAAGGAGGGGTCTAAGTGGTTAAATAAGAAAAAAAGAAGTAGGGAAGTAAAGGAAAAGCTATCCGTTGGAAGAGAAGATCAAGGAAGACAAAGAAACAAAGAAGAGGGATCGTGGACAACTCAGCAAGTGGGAAAAGTCATCAAGGAGTGATTTGGAGCACCTCGCAGAAAATAAGGAAAGACAAGTTAGCGAAGCCCTTGAAGCATGGGTCAAGTTGATCTAGGGTTTACGCACCTAGGATTTTGGATCTAGGGTTTTGACACCTAGAATTTTGCAATGTAATGTATAAATAAAGGTCTAGAAGACTTGAGAGGGTTCATTCTAAGTTGGTTCGTTGATTCTATGATTTTTTTTATTCATTGTGATTATTGCTGTAGAGAACAATATTGATATTGTATTGTAAGATCTTCACCTGGGTGCAAAGATCAACCCTGTAGTTGGGTGCATAGGGAGGGGGGAGAAGAAGAGAGAAAGAGAGAGAGATTTGAAAGATAAGTGCATAGATAGAACCACGTATATCTTGTGTTCTTTGTGATTGATGCTGTGTTGTTTTCCATCTAATATACTGTTACCTCATTATTGTGTTAGATCAGAGATATAACTTGCGAGGTAAGCTTAAGAAGGGTAAATAATATCTTGATTGTTGTGTGTTGTTGTCCTAGATATACTTTGAATTTCCTCTGGTTGTAGACACCTGTGTCCTGCAACCCCCTATTACTACTTCGGGTGAGACTGCATCTGCTTCGTAGGTGCTACCGAAAGGGCCAATAGTTATGGCTTGTTGGTGCATTATATGATTTGAACCCCGAGTCTGCTCTTGTGCCAACAATCAGGAAGAATATAACGCTTGCCTCACCCAGTGCATAATGGATCACTCCAAGTTTGAAAGCCTAGAGGAAAAACTGAAAGGAGCAACCCTAGTTGAACATTTGATTACAAATTTTGAGATTCTGAATCAGTTCAAAGTAGTGAAAGTTGGACTACCAGTCATGACATATGCCTCTTGCATTGACTTGGAAATCCTAATCAAAGAAATGATGGATTATGATATCCCTTCCGACTTGCAATGGAAGGATATAGTACGGCTGGGCGAGACAAAGTGCAGTTTTCTAGGAGCCAGTAAATTATGTCTAGGTGTCACTGAAAATAGAAGATCGGACAAAAGACTAGAACAAAACAAGTGTCAAAGACAGGAGCTGAAACGTTAGAGGAGTTAGAAGCCATATCATCGAACTTTTTCTTGTCAATCATTGTAATCGGTTCCAATACCAAAAATGTTGTTTGTAATTATTGTAATCATTTTCAGAAGTTGAAATGTTTCATTTCAAGCATTGTAATCAGTTTCAAACCGAAAGACCTCAAAACTTGTATAAATATTAGGAGTTCTAAATGTATTTGCGGTTGGCAGAAGTGCAAGGGCACGATTTAGCTGTTTGAACTTGAATGTAATTTTCTAAAGCTGAATAGAATACATTTGCAGAAGTCTTTGAAATCTGCATGAAATTTTTTTAATGGTGGTGATATGAGTTTTTTCTTCTCTCTTTGTATGTATTTCCTGTGTTTCTGATTCCATTAGCATTGTCTTATGTTTAAATTGGATAGTTTAAAGGCCCATAATTCATCTTATGATGCTATTGGATTAAGCAATTTAAATTGTGTTAAGTTTCTTCATAACTAATTCAGAACTCATTTCACTAATTCTCTGATGCAATTACTATTTCCCCCCTTTCTTATTACAATCTGCAAATTACAATTTATAACTCATATTCATCGCCTCATTTAGCCTTTATCCTCTGGAGAGTTATACTGACCAGTTCGTGTTCCTATTTTTTTTTATAAATTTGACTCCATAGCCCTGAGTGTCCTCCCCCTTCCTTGCCAACAAATTTATAAACCCCCCCCAAAACAAACAAAATCTAGCCATTGATTGTCAAAGAAATACCAAGTGACAAGAGAGAGCCCTCTCTAAGGTGAGAAGGCTAGTACAAAACTTGAAAGTTGGTTTGTAGGTTACCTTTGTCATTTGTTTCATTAGCCGAACAAATTTACAGAGTGCTAACTTTTTGGCACCATTTTCGGGGATCGAAAGTGAAATCTTCCCTAGGAAAAGAATGACTTAAAGCTTCAAATTTGATTCCTGAGGGTGACAGTGAATCAAACACCTTATTGGCTGAGACTACATTTACCCTGGCAACTCCATTATAAATAGACCAGTAGCATAAAGTAGTTTTATCTAGAAATCCTAGCTCCCAAGAGAATTCATACCAAGAGCAATCCAGACCTAGAAGTAGTAATCCTTGTGTCTGATCTTGAAAAAATTGTACACAAAAGAAAAGAAAATCCAGTAAGCCCAGTTGTGTATCTAGACAAATATCTATCCTTGCTCAAAGATGTAGTGATAAGCATTGCATATCTTAATTTTGATTCAAAATTTGAGCAAACTCTATTCATAACTAAATTAGAGTCTTGTTTGAACAAAATCATCTTTGATGAGTAGAGGTTCCAAGATTTAATTTTAGCTACCTCTACTAAACCTATTGCGATTCCTAACCAACAACCACTTCAAGTCCTTACTGCAGCAATGTTAGGATTAAGTTACTTGCTCAGTTACATGATTTTCCCCGAGAATATAATCATAGGATTAAGTTGTATGATGTTGAAGGCAATGTATCAGCCCAAAAACGCCTAGACTGGTTCAATGATTTTATAGACCTAGAAGAAGTGGATTTTGAAGATGCAAAAATGAGGCTGTTTTCACAAAGTCTTGCAGGAGAAGTTAGAAAGTGGTTCAGATCTCTCCCAACAACAAGTATCCAAAATTTTTAAGCCTTTGAAACTAGTTTTCTTGCAAAGTGGAGTGACAAGGAAAACCCCCTTTAGTTTCTAACCTAGTATAACAACATGAGAAGGTCACTTGATGAAATTGTCCAAGACTTTTCAACAATATTTATTAAACTTTACAACTCAATTCCTACTGAGGTAAAACCTACCCCTAGGGTTGCTCAACTTAGATATGTTGATTCCTTTGAAATTTATTTTTCTTTGTTGTTAAGGGAAAGACGATCCACTTCACTGGATGATATGATGAGTGATGCAATAGAAGTTGAAGTGAATTTGATGGCTTCAGGAAAAATAAAATATTATTCTGACAAGGACATGAACAAGGTTCAATATAAAGCACAACCTTCAACCTCAGAGTCATCATAAGAGAGGTTTGAAATAATGATGAAAACCATGGAGAAACTCATGGAGAGGATGTATTTAGATAACAAGCTCAACACAAGAGAACATGTTGATGTTCCACTCAGAAACCAAAGGAGACCAATAGTTCCACAAATCAAACAAAGAGATGAAAGGAACCAGGGTGATCAACAAATAAGACCTCCATTTCAAAATAATTATGTAAACGAAAATTTTGATGGAACTTTTGAAGACAACATGCATTGATGTTATGCTAATGAAACATAGGTGTTTTTTACTAAAGAATAACATGACCAGTTCATGGATTCAAATGAAATATTCATGCAGGAGGATGAGGAAAGGTTGTTAGTAGAAAGGGAAGATTACGAGATAGGGCTACAGAACACCATCACGCAATTTCAGAAACAATATAATCTATGAAACCAAAAGGTTCCTGCAAATCCTCCAAAGGGGAATCCTACCAAATAAGCTCAAAATAATATACCTTCTTCAATTCAACCTAAAAAGGACTTTGTTGCAAAAGATATTGTGGAGAAAGGAAAGAAAAGGGAAGAAACTCAGAAGAAAGTACCTGAAACAAGAAAGGAGACATTCAACAAAGAGGTAGAGAAAACCTCATCTTCCTTTAATTTTGAAGTGAGATGGCCAAAATTAAAATCTATGTATCATTCAATGAGTTGATAAAGAATAGTGAATATAGAAATCAGATCATCAAGATGCTCAAGATGGAAGAAACTTCTGATACTTTCAACATATAAGATGATCACCTTTCCATATTGTTTGGCCCACGTGTAGAGGAGAATAATGATTTTGATGAGGTCCCCCCTTTCTATGTCAGTCTGAAGATTCATGATATGACTCTGCACAATGCTATGTTGGATTCAGGAGCATCCCACAATTTGATTCCCAAAGTGGTCATGGACTTGTTAGCGACATTTCTTGTCTTTGGCCTAAGAGCATCCAGGTCTACAGGTTGCACGAAGTACGCCCAAGCGTAGCACGTAAAGCCCCATTTCAGGCTGAAAATCAAGTGAGCGGGCAAAATTAGGTTGTCAATGGCCCAGATTCATCCATAGGAGAAGATTGATGGTTGGCGGTAAATCGCGGTTAGCGGAGTTGCGCCAGGATTAGCGCGATGGGTAGCGTCTATATACATTCATGAAGGATCTCGATTGTCCATCCAAAAGGACACGTGGTGCGTGATCATGTCATGTCGGCATTCGGGGATTTGAAGGGTAAGAGCTCCTCGTCATTTTAAGTCTCAAAACCTTGAACCCTGAAACACCGATAAGTGCCTTTGAAGCTAAGCCCATGGTCCTAGCACCCGATCACGTCAAGCGAGTCTGATAATGGAGGCAGCCCTCTTGTAACATCAAATGCCATCTCGACCGTTCCTCTGGAGGACACGTGGCGTACATCCGTGCTTTCACGGTTTGTTCAATTAGGATTTTGAGAAGCATTACATCATGAACCCCGGGTGCTAGAAATCTTGAAAGAATTGGGAGCATCCATCTTAAGGAAACACGGCACAAGATATAAGCCATAGGTGGGGCCTTTCGAAATTTTCATAGTGAAAGCGCCGAATTCATCTCAGCCGTCCATCCATCGATGAAACTCGAGTGCATTGGACTTAAAGGGGGCATGGATCTGGGAGACCGGGATCTACGCGCTCAGATCTACAGTCAGGAGTGGATTCCGGAGCCCCCCCACCTTTCTACCTTTAAGAAGAGGGGGGGGGTCCACAATCGAGGGCGCACCTCTCCAACGGCTACTATCAGAGTGCCTGGATCAACGACTGAGGTTGTTTCTGCCCCCCCCTTTGCTATCCTAAATTTAATAAAGGTATGGGGGGCCCTTCCTGACTTGTCACTTTCTGTACCGTCCTCCCCCTGTTAACATGGTGCCTCCTCATTGCGTCTTCCCCCACTTCTTTCAATTCACTTACCGCCTCCCTCTTCCCCTATCATCTGTCCAACTTCCCTCTCTCCATCCACATGGCCCCTCCTCAGCTCATCGCCCTCTCACCTCCTGCCATGTGTCCCTCTCACTCCCAGTCACCTCCACCTGTATGATCACTCCTTTTACTCTGTGTCCACCTGTACCCTCCCACTCCACATGCCTTCCTCCTCTTTCCTTTTCAGACCGTGTGGCATTCCTCAGCTTATGTCACCGCTCCCGTTTCCTCTCCATCACCTCCACCATGTTGATGCCATCGCTCCCATCATCCCCTTTTTCACATCCTCCATAGGGGTCCCTCACAACAATCCAATGAAGCAACATCCAAAGAGAGACCGTTCAGCTGATCCAGGTGGAACCATTAGGAGACATCCATGTCCCAGAAGGTAGGGTTGACCGAGGCTATCCCTAATCCCAAGAAAGCAGTTATTGTGGTTGTTGCTGGTGGTTGGGCATCATCTCCACCATAAAAAGAAAGTCTAACAAAGGACTAAAGCTGGTCGATTCATCTGCAGTAGGACAGTCCAAAATTTGATAGCGTCTGTCTTGGGTGCACGATTGGCCAGAGTCTGCATGCGCAGACTGTCAGAAGACATGCAAGCACAATGTTTTTAATACAACATCTTGTTTTTGATGTTGTTGTTGTTTTTGAGTATATGTAGGCATTTTCGCCATTTTTGTAAGGATCGGTGGTAGAGCGAAGCTCCCGATTGTAAAGTTTTAGCAACACTGTAGTTCTCTGGTTATGCATCTGTATGCGATATTTCTGGTTTTATGACAAACAATCTTTCTTACTCCATCTAATTTTCATCTTATGCTGAGAGAGTTCGTGAACGACTGATTCATGCGAATTATTGCAATCATGTTATGATAAAGGATTTATTGTTGCATTTTTTTATTCTCTGGTGTTTTGCATTTGAATGTAAGAAGATCTTGTGTTTAGATGCCTCCTCCTACTGTCTGTTAGAAACCTGATGTTTACGACAAAAATTTGCATCTCTCTAGTACAAGTCTTCCTCCTACTCACCCTTACTACAACTCATTGTCTGGAGTTTAATCAAGACCTCACCTGCCCATGCCTACCTAGCCTAGTTTTGGAGTTAGAACCACATTGTTTGAGTTAACTTCCATTCGATCACCCCATTAAACAAAACGTGACAATAAACTGATGGGCGTTGGGATCTGCTCCTGCTGCAATCCAGGGGCGACTTCTGACGCTAACATTTCTGGTGCCGTTGTTGGGGATGAAGTTGAAGATTTTCCTTGGGCAAAACGACATTGAGCCTCTGATTCTGAAGGTGCATCAAACATTAGAGCCCTTCAAGATTGCTACTCTACACTTGGCGACTCCACTATGGCGACTCCAAGGTTTCCACATCACTGTTTCAGCTGTGGCTACTATTAGCACACCTGAAAGCTGACCCTAGGGAGATTTCTCAAGAAGGTTTCAGCAGCTACTTTCTCAGCCTGAGAAGCTTCCTGGGGTAACAACAACGTTAGGATCTGGCCTTTAATGGTGAACAAGGACCAGACACATTCAAAGTTGTGCATCTTTCACCTAGCGACTCCATGATTCAAGGATTGATTGGAAACTCCACTAGTTCGATATGGAGAAAATCCTTGCTCCCAGGTTTTCTCCTTTTAATTTTTCTACTATAACTGGTTTTCCTAATGTTGTCCCCTCTCCGAATGAATGGGGCAATTATTTGCCCATATTTGGAAAGCGTGAAGATGACAACCCTGCTTGACACCTCAGTGAGTTTCATGAACTCATGCATCAGTGGGAGATACATCATGAGGATGTATTACTGAAAATGTTCATGTTCTCGTTAGCAGGGTATGCTCGTAAATGGTATCATTCTTTACCCCCTGCTAGCATTTCTTCACTCAGTGAATTCCATGCAGCCGTCACTTCCTATTGTTAGGAGCTTTATCCCTCTGAGTTGATTTTTCATAGCTTTTGTGAGGGATACTACAACAAATGTATACAAGATAGAGTTGTCTCTTATGTAGGCTATGAGGATGATCCTGATGACCTGGATCAGAGCTCTGTCCTTTCTCCTCCCCATTCATCTGCAGCAGGGGGGAGTTATGAGAGTGATGAAGTTCCCAGGGAGGAGGATGGCGCTCTAAGTGAACTAGTGGTGCAGGCGATATTCCCCACTCCCCAGTGTGCAAAATTGGAATCTGAAGGAAGCAAAAAGGATTTTCCAGTCTTCGAGGCAGATGATCTAAGAAGCTCTTTTGAAGAGATTGTTGAAGATTTTTTGGATGCGTTAGCATCTGCCCCCGATGAGCCTGCTGTCTCAGAATTAAACGAAGAAGCCATTGTGGAAGAGGATTGTTCTTTCTTCCTCCACGAGATTTCCCATGATGTATTTACATTTGGGATTGAAAGGAAGGATCAAGAGATCATTCCCTTTTTAAAAAATGGGAAAGTACATGAAGAAGACGAGGAATAACCAGAAGAGCAGCTAAGCGCACATTTCTTTTCCTATCCAGAGCCAGTCAACGAGCAGCCACTGCCCGAGATCAGTGACCCTACGACAGTTGTCCACTCACCTGTGCTTGTCAGAGATATTCATCCACATGAGAACAGCTGCGTAGCAGAAGAGGCTACCTGTCGCCAATTTTCTGAAATTCGCCACTCATTCTATGACCCTGTCAGCAAGTACATGGAGTGGCATTTCCCCTATGACTTGGAGCCTCCCTATTTCATCTCAACTCTAGCCTGTAAGGAGGAGTTGAAGAGTGTAACTGTTCTGCTGTCACGGTTACACCATCTGCTGATGATCATTGACAGAAGGAAGGAGCTTCTATCCAGGAAGTTGCTTGAATGGCTATGGTGGAAATTTGCTTTCACCTAGCCCCATGTAAAGTGTTTTATTAGTTTAGGATTGTATATAAATAAGCTCCTTTGAGCATGTATCTTTATTTTGTTGCTTTTATTTTTTGACTTGTATTTTTAGCAGTGGGATGTTTTGAGCCTGACTCCATAGCCCAACAACAAGGCACTGAAGCCGCAGAATGAGTTCTTAGAGCATCATAGGGATGACTCTATCCCCCATGGAGCCTAATGTTAGTGACATTTCTTGTCTTGGGCCTAAGAGCATCCAGGTCTACAGGTTGCACGAAGAATGCCCAAGTGTAGCACGTAAAGCCCCATTTCAGGCTGAAAATCAAGTGAGCGGGAGAAATTAGGTTGTCAATGGCCCATATTCATCCATAGGAGCAGATCGACGGTCGGCGGGAAATCACAGTTAGCGGAGTTGCGCCAGGATTAGCGCGATGGGTAGCATCTATATACATTCATGAAGGATCTCGACCATCAATCCAAAAGGACATGTGGTGCGCGATCATGTCATGTCGGCATTCATGGATTCAAGGGGTAAGAGCTCCTCGTCATTTTACGTCTCGAAACCTCGAACCCCAAAATGCCGATAAGCGCCTTTGAAGCTAAGCCCATGGTCCTAGCACTTGGTCATGTCAAGCGAGCCTGATAATGGAGGCAACCCTCTTTTAACATCAAATGCCATCTCGACCGTTCCTCTGGAGGACACGATGCGTACATTCGTGCTTTCGCGGTTTGGTCAATCGGGATTTTGAGAAGCATTACATCGTGAACCCCCGGTGCCAGAAATCCCGAAAGAACCACGAGCATCCATATGATGGACACACGACACAATATCTGAGCCAAAGGTGCGGCCTTTCAGGATTTTTATAGTGAAAGCACCGAAGTCATCTCAGCCATCTATCCATCGATAAAACTTAGGCGCATTGGACTTAAAGGGGGCATGGATATGAGCAGCCAGGATTTGTGCTCTTAGATCTATGGTCAGGAGTGGATTCTGGAGCCCCCTGACCTTTCTACCTTTAAGCGGAGGGGGGGGGGGGTCCGGAATCGAGGGTGCACCTCTCTGACAACTACGATCAGAGTGCCCAGATCAATGGCTGAGGTTGTTTACGGCCCCCCCTTTGCTATCCTGACTTTAATAAAGGTATGGGGGGGCCTTCCTGACTTGTCACCTTCTGTCCCGTCCTCCCCCTATTAACGTGGCGCCTCCTCATTGTGTCTGCCCCCACTTCTTTAAAATCACTTACCGCCTCCCTCTTCCCCTGTCATCTGTCCAACTTCCCTCTCTCCATCCACATGGCCCCTCCTCAGCTCATCACCCTCTCGCCTCCTACCATGTGTCCCTCTCACTCCCAGTCAGCTCCACCTATATGATCACTCCTTTTACTTCGTGTCCACCTGTATCCCCACACTCCACATGCCTTCCTCCTCTTTCCTTTTCAGACCGCGTGGCATTCCTCAGCTTATGTCACCACTCCCATTTCCTCTCCATCGCCTCCATCGTGTTGACGCCATCGCTCCCATCATCCCCTTTTTCATATCCTCCATAGGGGTCCCTCGCAGAAGTCCAACGAAGCAACATCCAAAGAGAGATCGTTCAGCTGATCCAGGTGGCACCATTAGGAGACCTCCATGTCCCAGAAGGTACGGTTGACCGAGGCTATCCCCAATCCCAAGAAAGCAGTTATTGTGGTTGTTGTTGGTGGTTGGGCATCATCTCCGCCATAAAAAGAAAGTCGAGCAAAGGAATAAAGGTAGTCGATTCATCTACAGTAGGATAGTCTGAAATCTGATAGCGTCTGTCTTGGGTGCACGATCGGCCAGAGTCTGCATGCGCAGACTGTCAGAAGACATGTAGACACAATGTTTTTAATTCAGCGTCTTGTTTTTGCTATTGTTGTTTTTTTTTAGTATATGTAGGCGTTTTCACCATTTTTATAAGGATAGATGGTAGAGTGAAGCTCCCGATTGTAAAGTTTTAGCAACACTCTAGTTCTTTGGTTATGCATCTGTATGCGAGATTTCTGGTTTTATGACAGACAATGTTTCTTACTTGTTAGATAATCCAAAATACAATTATCATAGTTTATAAAGTTAGAATAAAAAAGATTATTAATTTAGAATATTAAATTAATAATCTAGAATATTTGTTAAATAAATGTAGAACTTTAGAGATACATTATTGTTGTAAAAGATATGACTCTAGAAAAGTGTCGTATCTTAGGCTCTAAATTAGGAGATTTGTTTTAGGATGGTTAAGATAGCATTTATTGTAAATGGACACTTGTTTATTTAATAAGTGATCCATATCTTGAGTTTTATTAGGACTTTTAGCCTATATATTGCTCATTGCAAGGGTATTGAGTTGTAGTGATGTAAACTCTTGCAATGTCTCCTATGTAATTTCTTTTCCTATTAATAAAATTGTGTGTCTGAGGACACTTCGGCCATTATTGTGGTATCAGAGCTCCAGTAATGCTGCTGAACTGAAGAAGAGATTTACTGATCGACGGAAGAGATCTCTGCGTTGTAGTCCAAGGAAAGTCGACGCATACTCTGTCAGTAAATCGGTCAGTTATTGTTCAAATGTTTTTAAAAAGGGAAAAGATTTTTTTTTTAATTTCAGAATTCAGTCATTAGACTCAAAAACAAAATTGAATTCTTTTTGCAAATTGCAAATCTTGAAATAAGTTTCTGGCATAGTAATTTCTGGTTGTAAAAGATCAGTCTTCTGCAATTATTCAGTCTTC
>ML786899.1:184102-202657 GCA_009831015.1 Picea engelmannii | reverse complement strand
CTCTAAATTAGGAGATTTGTTTTAGGATGGTTAAGATAGCATTTATTGTAAATGGACACTTGTTTATTTAATAAGTGATCCATATCTTGAGTTTGTTAGGACTTTTAGCCTATATATTGCTCATTGCAAGGGTATTGAGTTGTAGTGATGTAAACTCTTGCAATGTCTCCTATGTAATTTCTTTTCCTATTAATAAAATTGTGTGTCTGAGGACACTTCGGCCATTATTACTCCATCTAATTTTCATCTTATGCTGAGAGAGTTCGTGAATGACTGATTCATGCGAATTATTGCAATCATGTTATGATAAAGGATTTATTGTTGCATTGTTGTATTCTCCAGTGTTTTGCATTTGAATGTAAGAAGATCTTGTGTTTAGATGCCTCCTCCTACAGTCTGTTAGAAACCTGATGTTTACGACAAACCTTTGCATCTCTCTGGTACAAGTCTTCCTCCTACTCACCCTTACTACAACTCATTGTTTGGAGTTTAATCAAGGCCTCACCTGCCCACGCCTACCTGGCCTAGTTTTGGAGTTAGAACCACATCGTTTGAGTTAACTTCCATTTGATCACCCCATTAAACAAAACTTGACAATAAACTGATGGGTGTTGGGCTCTGCTCCTGCTGCAATCTAGGGGTGACTTCTGACGCTAACAGGACCAATTGGGCCTGGACATTACAAGCCCTTACAAAGATATTTTCTCCTTTGATTCAAGGAAGGTGAAGTGCCCGGGCCTAATCAAATATCTGGTGGTTTCTTTATCTCAAATTCCAACAAAAAACATGGTAATGGATGTGGTGGTTGCTGACATTCCTCCTAAGTTTGGCATCTTGTTATCTAGGTCACGGGCTGAAAAGTTGAAAGGGACTTTGAAAATGGATATGTCATATGCCACTATCCCTATTTTTTGTCAAGATAGGAGGTTGTACAGGGAAGTATTTCTCAAAAACATGGTCAGTAACAAGGTCCAACCAAACAACCACCCCATTTATTCTGTGGAAACTAAGTTTGGATCCTCTATTTTCTTCAATGATTTGAGTTTTGAAGAGAAAGGGCAAGAGATTGATATGGCTTCGAAAGAAAAATTTGATCAACAAGATGAGGAAAGTTCATAGTAGAAAAATGATGCATAGAATAGTATATGGAATATGAGCTTCGATGGAGCTTTCAACAGAGAAGGAGCAGGGGATGGTGTGTGGATCAACTTCCCTAAAGGAAATACAAAACTGTGTTCTTATAAAGTTTCTTTTGATTTCACAAACAACATTGTTGAATATGAGTCATTAGTGTTGGGATTGAAGACTTTGAAAGCAATGGGTGCTAAGAGAATAGTTGTACATGGATGTTATGAGTTGATTATCAATTGGATAAAGGGTATATACCAAGCAAAGCATCCTAGGATGAGGGCCTATAGAAATATAGTGCTTGATATTATTGAGAAATTCCCAGAGTATAATATTTCAGTGATTCCAAGAGGGAAGAATCAGATTGCTGATGCCCCAGCTACTTCAACCCCAGTCTTGAAAATTCCAATTTTCCCTAACAAAAAATATGAGATTAAGGTTAAGCACAGGCCAACAATACCAGATAATATTAAGTACTGGAAAGTTTTCGAGGATGATAAACAAATATAAAGTTTCCTCAAGATGGAGGATGAATTTGAAAATGTGAATATTGATGAAGAATATTGTGATGAAGAAGAAGATGCATCGACGTTCACAAATGATGGTTATTTCAAAAATCAGATTGCTGGTAAAGATATAGTGCAACTAAAAGGTAACATCATTCCCAAAGGCCTAGTCCCATTGGAGAAATTCTTTGATAATAACGATGTGGCCAGGATTCCTAAGATCACTGTAAATGATGGAGATGTTGAAGATTGCAGCATTGGGACTCAGGAATATCCCAAGATCATTAAGTTGTCCAAGATAGTTAGCCCAAAGTTAAAGCAAAGGTATGTCAATTTAATAAAAGAATTTCTTGATGTTTTTTCCTGGAGTTATGAAGATCTGAAGGTTTATGATACCAAGGTGATTCAACATGTGATTCCAATCAAATAAGATCATAAACCTTTCAAACAAAAATTAAGAAGAATTAATCGTTTGCTGCTTCCCTTGATTCAGAAAGAGATAAAGAAGTTGTTTGAAGCCAATATCATAGTGTCTTTGAGGTTTTCTAAGTGGGTGGAAAATCTGGTACTTGTCAGAAAGAAGAGTGGAGAGATCAGATTATGTGCAGACTTTAGAAATCTGAACAAGGTGTCTCTCAAGGACAATTACCCACTGCCTAAGATGGATCACATTCTACAGAAAGTGGTGGGCTCTCAAAAAATGTTAATGCTGGATGGTTTCTTTGGGTACAATCAAATCATGGTACACCCTGATGATCAAGAAAAGACAACCTTTATAGCACCATGGGGCACCTTCATTTATTCCAAGATTCCTTTTGGGATCATGAATACAGGGGACACATTTCAAAGGGCCATGGACATAGTATTTTCTGATGAGAAAGATAAATTTATTGTTATCTACTTAGATGATATCATTGTATATTCAACTTCTAATGAAGAACATCTCAAACATCTAAGGAGGGCTTTTCAAAAATGTAGGAAGTTTGGCATCTCACTGAACCCCAAGAAGTCTAACTTTGGCATGGAAGAGGGAAAGTTTCTTGGGAACATTATTTCAAAGGAGGGAATAAAGATAGATCCCAACAGAGTTGAGGGAATCCTTAAAATTGACACACCCAGAAGCAAGAAGGAAGTGAAATCTTTCTTGGGGAAAGTAAATTTCCTAAGCAGATTCATCCCTAACCTGGATGAAATCATAAAGCATATTACTAACATGTTCAGGAAAGGAAGTGAGATAAAATGGACCCTTGAAGCCAAAAAAATCCTTTGAATACATTAAAGAAGCATTGACGAAAGCCCCAATGTTGGCCAGTCCTAACTTTGAAAAAGACTTTATATTGTTTTCTTTTTCCTCAGAACACACCATTGTTGGTGTCTTGTTAAAAAAATGTTAAAAATATTTTGAGAGACCTATATCATACTATAGCAGGACATTGA
This sequence comes from Picea engelmannii, assembly GCA_009831015.1. Classification (NCBI taxonomy): domain Eukaryota; kingdom Viridiplantae; phylum Streptophyta; class Pinopsida; order Pinales; family Pinaceae; genus Picea; species Picea engelmannii. The sequence continues at coordinate 199,586 of ML786899.1, read as the reverse complement.
GGGATTCACCATTGAAATATGATATCATGAAAAATCAGGCATATGCATTAGTCAAGGCCCTAAAGGATTTTAGAATTTATATATTTCATTCCCACACTGTTGCCTATGTACCCAACAATTTTTTGAAGGACATTTTAACTCATCCAGATCCTTAAGGTAAAAGGGGCAGGTGGATAGTTGTGTTGTTGGAATATGACCTTGATATCAAACCTACAAATTTGATCAAGGGGAAAGGACTTGCAAAGTTGTTGGCCCAATCAAATTGTGAGGTCTTGGGGATTGAGTTCATTGCTAATTTGTCTACATATTAAGAAGAAGAAGAGGTTTCTCAGGTATCCCAAAAATTTGTTGAATCCCCATGGTATACTAATATTATTTATGTATTGAGAAATTTGTAGGCTCCTCCTGAAATGAAAAAAACTAAGGACGTGTTTTTGAAGCTAAAAGCAACAAAGATTTGTATTGTAAATCAATCCCTGTATTGGAAGGATCCGAGAGGAATCTTGTTGAGTTGTTTGCTAGAAGGAGAAGTAGAAAGGACCATCATAGAATTCCATAAAGGTGATTGTAGAGGGAACCATTATTGGAAAACTACTATACACAAGGTATTGAGAGATGGCTTCTATTGGACTAGCATTTTTTCTGATGTCTACAAATAAGTTTCAAGTTGTCATGAATGCCAAATTTTTTATGGGAAGAGAAAATTGCATCCTTTTCCCTTGAATCCCTTCTCCGTTGACGCACCTTTTAGAAAATGGGGCTTTGATTTCATAGGAGAAATTGATCCACAGTCCTCAGCTCAACACAAATGGATACTGATAGCCACATATTACTTCACAAAGTGGATTGAGGCAGTTCCCACCGGGCAAGCCACATATGCTATTATCATTCAGGTTTTGGAGAACAATATTTTATCCAGGTTTGGTTACCCAATCAAAATCATTACAGATAATGCAACAACATTTAAGTCCAAGAAGATGGAAAAATTTTGCGGTGATTACAATATAAATCTTGGCCATTCCACATCTTATTACCCTTAAGGTAATGGGTTGGCTTAGTCGTCCAATAAAAGCTTGACCAGAATTATCAAAAAATTGTTGCAAGATAATGAAAAGGATTGGCATAAAAATCTCATCTATGCACTATGGGATGACATGATCACTACTAAAAGGTCTATTGACACTTCACCCTTCCATATTGTGTATGGCACATAGGAAAATTTTCCAACTGCATTAGGATGGCTAGTGATGAGATTGCTACAGGAGCAAGATGTTGAAACATATGCCACTTGAAGGAGAACATATGAACTGATCAATGTCTAGCAAACAAGAGAGAAAGCCTTCAACAAATCTCAGCTGCACCAAGACAGGATTAAAAAGGATTTTGACAGTCATACCAAGGAAGAAGATTTCAAAGTGGGGGATTTGGTGTTGAGATGGGATGCCAAAAATGAAGACAGAGGAAAGCATGGGAAATTTGACCATGTATGGTTGGGACCTTTCAAAATTCTGGCATACCCTGGAAATAATGTCTATCTACTACAGGAAAGTAATGGATATCTCATTGGAGGAGGACCTGTGAATGGCAGGTTTCTCAAACATTATATCATATAAAGGAACTATCACCCTTTCCATCCATTGTATATAACCATTTTTTTTTTTTAGTTGAAGCAATTTGAATCAATTCAACAGAAATTGAAGCCCGAAGCGAAGGCCCTAAGTTATGCTGAGTATTATTTGATTTTTTTGAATAATATGTTGATGGATTCAGTTGCAAGAGTAAAATAATGCCCAATGGGTAGGAACTTGGTCTGTCGTTCTTTGCTACCTCGCTGGGAGGATAACATCCCAAATTGGAGACCATGTTATCACCATTCAAATTTTCGTGTGAAATCAAGATTCCAAGACTTAGCGAGGTGCTAAACTGGTGTGGAGGCTTGAAAAACTAGAGGACATGGATAAATCAAGCAAGAAATGGCTAATATGGAGGGGTGCTAAGGTGATGGGACCCGGTACATCCTAGATCGTGAGCTCCCTAGATCGACGATTGAGGATTATTTCAGGGGAAGGAGTTGCATGGAGGATAATTCCCGAAAGTGGGCCGAAAACTAAACCATGTTTTTTAGTTGGGACCACATGGTGCCACTAGGTGCATTTTGGGGCAAGAAACGGGTTTCCCCAAACCACTTCCTCGCGCCCCTGAAATTGGAAAGTATATAAAGGGCATTCATTCGTTATTTTATTATTTTTCAAATACTGGAACGTTTGAAAGTTGGCACGACCACCTCATTCAAATGCAACTCAACAATGTGCCAAGTTCATGCCATTTCTGCTCATTTCCAGGTATTTTCTATCGCCTCCATGGACCCTATCATAATTTCAGTAATAGAGCAAGACCCTGTGTTAAACAAAGAAGCCCTAATTAACTGAGATTCAAATGTTTTCAACACCAAAATCACCATTTCACCCATCTATGTGTGCAGAATAAATATTTTTGATAATATAGGAAATCATATACCATTCCTTGAAGCAGTCTATGCCACTATATTCCCTTATTCTTTCAAAGTCGCTTTCCCTTTTCCCGAATTCATAGGTTGGTGCGCAGAGTAGTATTCAAAGGAAGAAAAGGTCGTTGTGAATAAGGGGTCTGAGGTCATGTGTAGAGTAGAAAGTATGTCAATTCGAGATGCCCTCAGTATACCAGAGTCTTTCTCTATAGTGTCAGAACCTTTCAATGAAGAAAATCTAATTAGGTTATATAGAGAGTGTCCATCAGAAGTCATAAATCTGGGAAAATAATATTAAGAGGCAAAGTACTGTTGCAGGGATCCAAGCATATCATTTGGGATTCTATTTCTATTGAAGCTGCCAAGTTCAAAGTATATTTAAACTTCATCAATGATAAAGACACCATGGCCATCACAGCCAGAAGCAGGTGCATTGTTGTAAATGAGACTTTGGCAAATAAACCATCAGACTGGGCCCAAAATTCCATAAACCTGCTAGAATCCATCCCTACTGAGAACTTCAGACCATTGGAGTCAAATATAGAACTACATTGATCATATGACCATGAGGGTTATTTCTAAACATAACTTATTGAAATCAGTCCAAACCAAGGCAACACAGATGGAGAAGAGTGTGAAAGATTTCAAGGACCTATTTGAAGAATTGTTTATTAAAGGCCTCCCATCATTTTGGGAGGGAAAAGGAAAATTATATGATTGGGAAGAATATAACGCTTGCCTCACCCAATGCAGAATGGATCACTCCAAGTTTGAAAACATGGAGGAAAACCTGAAAGGAGAAACCCTAGTAGAACATCGATTACATATTTTGAGATTTTGAATTAGTTCAAAGCAGTGAAAGTTGGAATACCAGTCATGACATATGCCTCTTGCATTGACTTGGAAAACCTGATCAAAGAAATGATGGATTATGATGTCTCTTCTAACTTGCAATGGAAGGAGATAGTATGGCTGGGAAAGACAAAGTGAATTTTTCCAGAATCCAGTAAATGATGTTCAAGTGTCACTGAAAATAGCATATCAAGCAGAAGACCAGAATAGAACAAGTGTCAAAGACATGAGCTGAAATGTCAAAGGAGTTAGAAGCCAGATCATTGAACGTTTTCTTGTTAGCCATTGCAATCGGTTCCAATACCAAAACTGGTGTTTGTAATTATTGTAATCAGTTTCATAAGTTGAAACTTTTCATTTCAAACTTTGTAATCTGTTTCAAACTGAAAGAACTTGAAACTTGTATAAATATTAGGAGTTACAAATGTATTAGGGGTTGGCAGAATTGCAAGGGCATGATTTAACTATTTTAACTTGAATGTAATTTTCTGAAGCTGAACAGAATACATTTGTAGAAGTCTTTGAAATCTCCATGAAAATATTCTAGTGGTGGTGATATGAGTTTTGTCTTATCTCTTTGTATGTATTTCCTGTGTTTCTGATTCCATTAGCATTGTCTTCTATTTAATTTGGATAGTTTAAAGGCCCAAAATTCATCTTATGATGATCTTGGCTTAAGAAATTTAAATTGTGTTAAGTTTCTTCATAACTAATTCATAATTCATTTCACTAATGCTCTGATGCAGTTACTTGTTTTCCCCTTTCTTCTTACACTCTGAAAATTACAATTTATAACTCAGATTCATCACCTCATTTATCCTTTATCCTCTGGAGATTTCTACTGACTATTCAGTGTTGCTATTTGTTTTCATAAATTTGACTCCATAGCCCTGAGTGTCCTCCCCCTTCCTTGCCAACAAATTTATAAACCCCCCCCCCCCAAAACAAACAAAATCTAGCCATTGATTATCAAAGAAATACCAAGTGACATGAGAGAGCCCTCTCTGAGCTAAGCAGGCTAGTACCCATCTCTAAAGTTGGTTTGTAGGTTACCTCTATCATTTGTTTCATCATTCGAACAAATTTACAGAGTGCTAACAATGCCCAAACCTACATGCCAACAACCTCTATTGTTATTAACGCCCGTGGAATTTACTTAAATGTTGAGTCCGCCAAGTTATGGGGGGGAGGGGTGCATGCGGTACGACCTTGGGCATGCTTTTCAATGCAGTACAATCATTAATTGTAGGTTTCAAAGGGGCACATAAATCAAGACAAATTTCTTCTTGGGCCTGGGAGTGCCAGAGTCAAATAGAGGCGTGGAGACAGACATTTTTGGGTAATTCGACGCCACAAATTCAATGGTGTTGTCTATTTTTTTATCTGACCACTATTTATGCAGCTTGATTTTAGAATGAGGTATACTTATGTATTTTTCCAAATTCTTTTGATGAGTTAATGAAAGAACCTACCCATTTGAGAGCAGGACCCAGAGACGTAGTCCACCAGGGACAAACTCCATTATCAACTTTTTGTGTTCAGATTTGATGATTATGTCTCTTCATTATTGAGCTTTTCCTTCTTTAATGGTGCACTTTAATTTATGCTCATTTAATGCAATTATTTATAAGTCATTCGATGAAAATATCCTGGATCATTGGGACAAAAAAAAAACAAGAACATACAATATCCATTGCCACACAACTATGCCTCCTGCATTCTTGTTGTGAAATTACTACACATTTCTTTCTGTTAAGCATTTGGCCATTTTGTCACTATAGTATTATTTAGGCCGGAGTATAACTCCGCATGAGTAGAATAATAATAATAAAATTATAGTGGTCTCTCCGACACACTTATTTGGGACCTATCCCATTGGGTTCCTCTCTTCTCCTTGATTCTAATGATACCTATCATTTTGAACCCAAATTTGTTTGTGGACTCAACCCTTTTCTGGCACCCTTATTTTTCCTCTATCCCATTGGATCCCCTTTTTCTACCTGATATAAGTGGTACCTATCATTTGAAACCCTTCTTCTTAGTGGTCCCACCCACCCCTCCTGACCCTTTGTCTTTCCCCTATACCATTTTCCTTCCGAATTTTCCAAATGGCCAACATTGGATCCCAAGAACTCAATACATTGGTTGTTGATGGCCTCAAGAACAAGGAAGACATCAAGAATATAATTTCCAATCTTAGCTTAATGAATTATTCTATTTAGACCCTCCAAGACCAATGTGCCCACATCAAAGACCTTAAAGACCTCAAAGACACCCTTGAACACGTCATGGGTCATTCCCATAACTCTTTCTCTTCTGAACAATCATCTTATCAGGATTACCATGAATCTCCTCATTACCAAGGTCCTCATACTACCCACTTTTATCGAGACCTCCACCCTCCCAGAATTGAGGTGAACAAATTTTATGGCTTGGATCCTACAGGCTAGGTCACCCAAATGGAACATTATTTCTCTTTGCATGGCATTACTGATGATTTAGCCAAGCTTCATTATGGTGTCCTACATCTAGATTTGGAATGATGGAAATTGTGGGAATGGAGAAAAAAGGACCGCCAAGGGTATGTTGCTTGGAAACAATTTATGGAAGAAATTTATGACCTCTTTGACTCTGACACCCACCATTTAGGCCGTTTGACCAAGTTGAAGAAGTTTGGAATAGTGGAAGAATTTATTACCGCATTTCAGAAGTTGGCTTTCAGAAGGGAGGGGATGTCAGATGCTTTCTTTAGGTAATGTTTTATCAGTGGGCTCAAATATGAAATCCATGCCCATGTTCTCATGGCAGGCCCCCATACTTGGTTGGAAGCTACTCAATGAGCCAAGGAAGAACAACTGATTGTATCCTCCTAGATACGCAAACCCTCCTATCCCCCTCACCATAAACCCACCAATTATGCCCCTCTTGAAGCTTCCCTCAAGATCCAAAAATTAACAAGGGTTGAAATGGATAAACATCAACTCAAGGGTCTTTGTTATAATTGTGATGAAAAATATTTTCTAGGGAAAAAGCGTAAGGAACAAAATATTTTTATGGATGTGACTGAGGATATTTCTTAATAAGAGGCTATTGTTCCACCTGTGGAGGAACTACCACTACCATCTGATCTGACCCCACCCTCTGATCCACCAAAAGTTTACCCGATGATTTCACTTAATGCCCTCACTAGATTCTATGCTCCCTAGACTCTCAAATTAATTGGTTACATTAAAAATAGGAAATTCAGCATCCTTGTGGACAATGGTAGAACCCATAATTTTATTCATCATTGCATTTCCCAAGAAGTCAATCGTTAGATCTGTGCCATCATTAATTTTCAAATCATGATTTCCAATGGAGGTTCCATGAAATGTGGGGGACGATGTGAAAATGTGCGGCTTCAAATTGGTTAGTATCACATGAAATCCCATATGTTTTCTATAGACATGAGTGGTTGTCACATTGTTCTCGGTGTTGAATGGTTACACACTCTTGATCCCATTCTCATGGATTTTAAGGACTTAACCATGCAATTCCAACAGGAGGGACACTAATATAATTTCCAAGGCATAACAACAGGCTCACCTAAGATCATTAGTTCCCATCGTGTGGAAAAAATCCTCAAAAAAGGTCATTCTAGTATTATTTCCCAACTCCACTCCATTCATGTTGTTGAGACACCTTCTGAGCATCCTGAACTCCAATCTATCATCTCTCGCCACCAAGTTGTTTTTATCACTCCCAATGAAATTCCCCCTTCTTGTGGAGTGCATGATCATTCCATCCCTCTCATACTGGGCAATCTCCCTCCCAATGTTCACGCTTATTGTCATCCCTTTTTCGAGAAAAATGAAATTGATAAAAATGTTCATGAATTGCTAGAAGCAAGTGTTATCCTTCCCAGTACCAACCCCTATTCTCCTCCTATGGTCATCATACTCAAGAAAGAAGGTACTTGACACATGTGTCCTGATTTTCTCTCCCTCAAAAAACTCACAATCAAAGAAAAATTCCTCATTCATTTCATTGATGACCTCTTGGATGAATTGAGTGATGCTCAATACTTCAACAAATTGGATATATGTTCTGGATACCAACATATTTGTATGAAATAAGAATACATTCCCAAGACTGCATTTTGAACTCATGAGGGTCATTATAAATTATTGGTAATGCCCTTTCACTTGTGTAATGCTCCCTCCACTTGCCAAAGTCTTATGAATTATGTGTTCCATCCTTTTCTCCATCATTTTATGTTAGTTTTCTTTGATGATATTCTCATCTATAGTAAAACTTTGACATCACATCTCTCCCATGTGAATCAAGTTCTCCATGTACTCTCTAAGAACCAACTTTTCCTCAAGCAATCTAAATGTTCCTTTGGTGCCTTAGAAGTGAAATACCCATGTCATATTTTCAACAAGGACGGTGTTTGAGTGGATCCTAAGAAAATTGAAGCTATGCAGGATTGGCCTTGCCTTAAAACTCTTAATATATTTCATGGTTTTCTGGGTTTAACAGGATATTATAGAAATTTTGTTCGAAATTATGGACAAATTGCAGCTCCTATCACTTCTCTCATTAAAAAGAAGGATTTCACTTGGACTCCAGTTGCGGATCATGCCTTCCAAGACTTGAAAGATGTTATGTGCTCGACCCCTTTCCTAGCACTTCCAAACTTCACAAAGACGTTTGTATTGGAATGTGATGCTTCTAGGAAAGGAATTGGGGTCGTCCTCATGCCATATGGTAGGCCTTTGGCCTTCACTGACAAACAATTTTTTGAGTGACATTTTGGCCAATCCATTTATGAAAAGGAAATGTTAGCTATTATGCATGCAATGGATCTCTGGCATCCTTATTTATTGGGTCAACACTTTCAAATCAAAATTGATCATCAGAGTCTCAAGTATTTTCTGGAACAACAAATTTCATCATCGGAGCAACAAAAATGGGTGACCAAGCTCTTTGGATATGATTATGAGATCATTTAGAAGAAGTGTAAGGAAAATGTAGTTTGTGATGCTCTTTCCCAAAAATATGAAGAAGACGGGTCCCTTTTCTCCCTCTCATTCATTGTACCGGATTGGCTCTAATTTTTTCATCAGGAATGGCTACAAGACCCCAAAATTTCTAGCATGATCCACCAATTGCAACACAATTCTCCAATTTCTCCAGGGTACTCTTGGCACAATGAAGAGTTTCACTACAAAGTCCATTTTTATTTATGAAAGAAATCACAAATTAAATCCATGTTGATTTCTGAAATTCATGCTTTACCCACACCAAGGCATTCAAGGTTTACCAAAACCTATGAACGAGTCAAATGTACTTTTTTCTGGGATGGTATGAAACAGGACGTTCACACCTCTGTGGTTGAATGTGAAGTTTGTCAATGCAATAATGGAGAAGCTGTCAAAGCTCTGGGCACACTCTAATCTCGTCTGATTCACCTTGCTATTTGGCGAGATATTTCTATGGATTTCATTGTGGGGTTACCTAAATCAGACGATAATTCATTCATCATGGTGGTCGTTGATCGCCTCTCCAAATATGCTTATTTTTGTGCTCTTCAACACCCATTCACTGCACCCATAGTGGCTCAAATATTCATGGATAATATCTTCAAGCTTCATGGCATGCCTAATTCTATTATTTCTGAGAGACATCCCACTTTTACCAGCAGTTTTTAGCAAGAATTGTTCAAGCTACAGGGCACCCAATTTCATCTTAGCACTGCCTATCACCCCCAGATGGATGGCCAGACTGAAGTTGTCAACAAGTGTTTGGAAACATATTTGAGGTGTTTTTTATTTGAGAGGAAAAATCGGTGGGCTTAGTGGCTACCCCTAGCTAAATGGTGGTAGAACACGTCTTACAATACATCTATTCGCATGACCCCTTTAGAAGCAGCATATCAAAAAAATCCCCCATCAGTTCTCTCATATATGCCTAGGGTTTTGAAGGTTCAGGAGGTCGAAAAAAATATTACAGTCTGAGAGGTTATTCTTCATGGCCTCAAAGACAATTTGGTCAAGGCTCATAATCGTATGAAGCAACAAGAAGATTAAGGTCATTCTGAATGACAATTTGCTGAAGGGGACCAGGTGTTTTGTAACATGCCCTGCCACCCATAGGCTGGGAATGCTAATTCAAGTCCACTTCTGGACTAATTTTGAATTATGATAATTTTCTAATTAATAAAGTTGCATGAGATATTCACATGCATAGATCAAGATTCATGCTACAACATAAACGAAATGAACCATATGTCATGCATAGCAATAACCAACAAGTGTGCATAATATAGATACAAATTTCATAGATAAATAAGTACACAACGAAAATAAATATACAGGCAAATGAAACCATGATAGAGATAACACTTATCTTTAATGAAATGAATCACCAATTGACTATAGACCAAGTCCGTTCCACCCAATCGTAGGCACTTCTATTCCAAGTATCAACAATAATGTCACCCCTGAGCTAGGGCTATGAGTCCACAAGGACGGCTCTAGAGTGTCACTCAGTTTCCCAAAATAGTCAACACTCAATTTGTCACAGGATTCTTAGCACACACATCAATACAAAGTACATCAACTCTCTTCTACACAACCTGTACAACCCAAGAGAATGGACCCCCTTCTCTACCACGCAGTCCCTTAGGCTATCCACCTCCTTCCAGGGCTCCAGTGCATATTACCAAGAATATCCATACTGGGACTCTCAGGATTCACAGCTTTGGGAAAAATGTAACACATGCCAATGCATCTTAGACATGCAGGCATTAATTCATGGCTGGAATACACCAAAAGTAATTAATTCCAACCAAACCATGGCTCCTCTCCACAATTCGTTTCTCTTTCCCAATCCAAGATCAAAATGAATGAAGAATGAAGAGTGGGTGAATGAAAGTATGAATGCATGAGGGAACAAATGAATGAGTGAATGAGAGTGAACCCCCAAACAGATCCAAGATGGGTTTATATAATTCTTGGAATTAGAGAACCACATGGCCTTCCCCCAAGAAGCTCATATAATTGATATTCTCCATTAAAAAAAATGGGTAAATAAAATATAAAATAAGCACTTATCCCCTCAAACCCCCTGTCTTATGGAATCATAGCCCCCTATAACTCTTGTCCTTGTTCATCTAGCAACCAGTGATGTATTTATTATTTAATAATGATCAAAACATTACATTTCCTAGGCACATTGGTCTATTTTAATTGTTTGTTCACTCAGGCCTTTCATATATTAACAAAATGCATTATTTAATATGAGGTCAAAAATTGGGGTATTACATCCCCCTCCCCTTATTTTGTCACTTTCCTCAGTGCATATACAAAACAAAAAACAAAATTTTCAAAATTTATTCAAAATGTTGTGGGTACTCTGCCCACATGATATCTTATTTCTCCTAAGTAGCATCTTCAAGACCGTAGCAAGTCCACTGGACTTTTACTATCTCTATAACTCGATTCTGGAGCATTTTGACTTTTCTGTCCAATATTCGCATTGGCCGGACCTGAAAGTATCCCTCTATCTCTACCTGAATCAGATGCGAATCAATAACATGGTTAGGATCATGCACAATTGTTTTTTAGCAAATAGACACAAAATACATTGTGCACATTCATGGAAGCAGGCAATTCAAGCATGTATGCAACTGACACTATTATGTCCAATATTTCAAATGGACCATAGAATTGGGCTGCTAGCCTTGTACAACTACCCAAATTCAAAGAGATTTTCTTGTGCTTCACTCTTAAAAGCACATGCTCCCCCACCTTAAATTCTCTAGTTGTCATGTTCTTATCTGCATAATTTTTTTGGCTATCTTGAGTTGCCTTTAAATTATACTTAGTTCTAACCATCTGGTCTTCCATATTCTTGAAAAATTATGGCCCAAGTACCACTCTATCTGTTGGGTTGTTCTAACTCACTGGAGTATTGCATTTCCTACCATACAAAGCTTCAAATGGGATCATTTTCAATGAATCTTGGTATCCGCTATTATAGGAAAACTCAACCAAGTGCAAGTAATCTTCCCACTTATATGGCTTATCCATCACATACATTTTCAACATGTCTTCAATTACTTGGTTGAATCTCTCTATCTATCCATCTGACTGTGGGTGGTATGTTGTGCTAAAGTTCATATTTGTACCTAATCCTTTAAGAAATCCCCTCTAGAAATGTGAAGTAAACTTTGTGTCTCTGTCTAAGACAATTACCTTAGGTATCCCATGCAACCTATCAATACCCCTCATGTAAATTTTTGCAATATTAGCTGTTGTATGAGTCATTTTTACTAGAAAAAAATGAGCATCCTTTTTCAATTTATCAATCACTACCATGATTGAATCATGTTGTCTTTTTGTCCTAGGAAATTTAGCTATAAAATCAATGGTTGCAACTTCCCATTTCTTCTCTGGAATTGGTAATGGTTGTAGCAAAACCGTTGGGTTCCTATGCTCATCCTTCTCTCTGACATTCCATACATGGAAATGTAATCAACAACATATTTTTTTCATTCCTAGCCAAAAGAATTGGCTTCTTACTGCTACAATTGTTTTCTCATAACCAGGATGTCCGGCATATGAAACATTATGCATTTATTTTAATACCAAATTCCTAAGTTCTTCAGAACCAAGAACATAAATTTTATTTTTATGCATAAGTAACCCATCTTCCTTCATCTCATATTCTTTATTTTTCTGTTGTACATTTTCTTGTTGTAAGATTTCCTTTACTTGTAGGTAATGTTGATCTGTGACAACACCATCTAAAATTATTCTCTTTAAATATGACTAATGCACACTAACAGATGTAGCATGCATGAGATGTACTCTTCTACTAAGTGCATGAATGACTTTATTTTATTTCCCTTTGATATGTTTGATGTCAAAATTATATTCACTTAAAAATTCCAGTGATCTCGTCTGCCTAGCATTTAAAGTTAGTTTTCCAAAAATATATTTCAGACCACTACGACCTGTTCTTAATTCAAATATCTTCCCCATGAGATAATTCCTCCACACCTTCAAAGCGTGAACAATGGCAGCAAGTTCCAAGTCATGTGTGGCATAGTTCCTCTCATGTTCTTTAAGCTTTCTGAACTCATAACCAATTACTTGTCCATTTTGAGTGAGGAATGAACCAAGTCCTTCCTTGCATGCATATGTGCATACCACAAAAATTTCATTTGGGTCAACAATATTTAAAATAGGAGCACTAGTAAGTAATTCTTTCAACAAATTAAAATTATCTTCACACTTCGATGTCCATTCAAATTCAATTCCCTTCTTTTGCAAAGAAGCGATGTGATGAGAAATCTTAGAGAACCCTGTTATAAATCTTCTGTAGTAACCAACTAGCCCCATAAAATATTTGACTTCTGAAACATTCCTAGGTGTTGGCCATCCTCTAATGGATTCAATCTTCTCTAGATCCACTGTTATACCTTGTTCTGAAATAATGTGTCCCAAGTAATGCATCCGTTCTTGGTAAAAAGAACACTTACTAATCTTGGCATACATATGATGTTCCCTCGGCACTTGAAATACCAATATTAGGTGATGTTCATGCTCTTCCTCTGACTTATAATAGACAAGTATGTCATCCAGGAATACTCTAACAAACATATCCAAATAATTTCTAAATATGCCATTCATTAAGCACATAAAGACAACTGGTGCATTGGACAGTCCAAATGGCACCACTACAAATTCTTAATTCCCATACCTGGTTCTAAAGGTTTTCTTATGGATGTCTTCTTCCTTGATTCTTACCTGATGGTATCCCAATCTCAAGTCTATCTTTGAAAATATCTTTTCCCCTCTTAGCTGATCAAAGAGATCATAAATTTTGGGTAGAGGATACTTGTTCTTTCCAGTGGATTTATTCAGTTGTCGAAAGTCAATACACAGCCTTGAAGTTCCATCCTTCTTTTTGACAAAGGGTACTGGTGCTCCCCAAGGTTAAACACTTGGAGATATGTACCCTTTCTTCATCAATTCTTCCAACTGCATTTGTAATTATTTTAATTCTGGTGTACACAGTTTGTATGGTGTTTTTGATATTGGGGGAAATCCTAGCACTAAATCAATATAGAAATATGTCTCCCTCTTTGGTGGAAACCTAGGTATTTCTTGGAATACATCTTCAAATTATTGTAGTACCGAAAATTCTTCAAGGCTTGGCCCCTTTGTATTTTTTGGTTCCTCCACATGGGCTTCATACAATTGACATCCTTTTCTGAAACATCTATTCAGTTGTAAGGATGAAATCTCCCTTATAGAGATGGATCTTGGAACTCCTTTCACAGTCCTCTGTTTCCTTCTTCATCAAGACATGTAAATTTCTTGTTATGGTAATCTAGGAAAACATGATGCTTGTCCAACACATCCATTCCAATTAGAATATCACAAGACCCCAATGGTATAATATTTAGATCAACATTAGTATCCACACCATCAAGACTTATGGAACAACCTCTGACCATGTCATGGATTCTCCTTTTGGTTCTAGTGGCTAGCTGAACCAAACTTGATTTTTCAATCTTAATTTTCTCCAAACATAATATATCCACTATTTTAGGATCAATGTAACAATGACTTGCTCCTGAATAAAATAAAATAAAAATAGGATGATTAATGATTTTACCTTCCACCTCAATTGATCCAGGGGATCAAATTTTGCTCAGAAATCAAAGTGCTCATAATTGCTTCAAAACAGACACGTGCGTAGGCCTTGTTGGCAAATGTTTAATAGGTAGTGTATGCTTGTCATTGATGGCAAGTACAACAGTGAAGATGGCATGAGTATAGGAAGAATGTAACCGACGGGCATCAGGATCAAATTGGAAAGACATTGTAGAGGATGGTTGGCATGCTTTATAGGAAGTATGCTCTTGTCAATGATGGCAGGATCAGAGTGTGCATCGATGGAAAAAAAGGAACAGTGTAAGCTTGGAGGAGAAGCGTCAGTGATCATTGGATCCCATCCCGAATTCCCGATGATCGTCAGATCTCAATGTAGATAAGAGGAGCGTGCATATATGGAGGATAGATCTCGGGCGTTAGATCCGAGCGCAGGTTCTGACCATCGTTGGATCAAGGAGAACCTGCACGTTCTTTAAAGTGAAAGGAGCAGAGGGCTCACAAAATCCTGAAAGAAGGAGGACCTTCCATCTACAGGCAGGACACATGGGGATAGATCATCAGTTCGCTGACTAGAGAGTCAAAGGAACGATGTTCCCTAACCTCTTGAAATCGCGATATCTGAAATTGCGATATCTGAAATCGTGATTTAATCTCAGCCGTCAAATTGAGGTTGAATATCGATTGTTGATTCCAGTCCTTGTCGGAGTTTCGAGGATCGAGAGTTGGACATGTCAAAGATTATTGACATCAGGAATCCCGATATCGCGATATGCAAAATCGCAATGTAATCTGAGCCGTCAGATTAAGGTGTAATCTGGACCATTGATTCCAGTCCATGTTGGGGTTTTGAGGATCGCATGTTGGAGATGTCAAAGAAACAATGCAACAAGAATGCCGATTTCGCGATATGCGAAATTGCGATTCAATCACAGCCGTTGAATCAAGCTCAGATCTGGACCGTTGATCTAACTCCATGTCGGAGTTTAGGGGATCGAGAGTTGGAGAGGTCAAAGTTTATTAACATCAAGAATCCTGATATCGCGATATGCGATATTGCGATTTAATCGCAGCCGTCAGATCAAGATGTGATCTGGACCGTCGATCCGACTCACGTCAGCATACCACGTCAGCTAGGAACACGTGGCACAACCAGGTAATGACAAGTGTCAGACTGATTCAATATTTCAGGCACATGTAAGTCACGAATCAGAGTGACACGTGGCAGTATTCAACATGTGTCAATCCATGTATGACGTCAACAAATTTACACCGCTTAAGAGTTTTCGGTAATTGGGAGATGGACAGATGTCGGAGGACAAGGAGGGGCTAAAGGGAATGGGCCTTGGCGCACAGTTAGGTGGAGAACAGACGGAAGGTGGGGAGGATAACGATACAAAAAGTGACACGACATGAATGGGGCCCTTCCTTGATACCCCACCATTCTGGACACCCCCCC
>ML786899.1:129788-169460 GCA_009831015.1 Picea engelmannii | reverse complement strand
CCCCCCCCCTTAATTAAAGGCAGAATGGCAAAGGGGGTTCGGAATCGCTTGAGCATCGTTGATTTGGGTGCTTTAATCCTGGCTGCTCAAGAGATCCGCACCCAATTATGGACCTCCCCCCCCTCTGGTTAAAGGTAGAATGACAAGGGGGCTCCAAAATCCAATCCCGACCGTAGATCTGGGAGCACAGATTCTGGCCGTCCAGATTTGCTCACTGCATATCCAATGATGCAGATGAATTTGAACAAGATCGGAGGCAACTGTAGCATGACATAGTATGACTGCCAAAAACCAGTGATGGTTTCAGCCAGAGGACTCGAAGACACTTGGGGATGATTGACAGAGAAGGTGAAGAGCCTCTGAGAATATTCAAGAGGGATGAGTATGTTCATGGAGGCGATTGACAGTTGGATGAGCATTGAGGCCTGTAACTGAAATAGAGAAGGTGAGCTCGACTTTCACAGAGAAGTCGAAAAGTCTCAACTGCTAGAGAGGTTGCGAAATATCACCAGAACACCTAGTGATGCTGAACGCATGGTGGAAAATGACCAGAGAAGCTGAAGAGTCATGATGATGATCAGACAGAGCACTCAAGTTGCAGAGGAATTTGGCGCGGAGTGTGCATGCAGAGGCATTGCGAATATTGCATGCACAAGATGCACAGAAGCTATATATACACGAAACAGAGAAGAGAAGGGTTGTGGTTGTTGTTGGATTTGTTGTGGTTGCTATTGTCGTGGTGGAGGATTCAAGTGTGAGCAAGGAGGCAGAGCGCAGGAGCAGAGATGCATGCTAGAGGAAGGTTGCATCAAAGGGATATGGTGCAGAGAGTATAAAAGGCAGAAGAACAGAAAGTGCAAGAGGGTGCAGAAGGCACTGATGCATACAGGACAGAGTAGTGTAAGAGAGCAAAAACAGGGATGGTAAGCCATTGAATAATTTTATAGAGCTGTAGCAAGTTTTAGTAACAAAGAATTTATTATTCAGGGTGGTTGGGAGGTGCTAGGGATGACTGGTGTCCTCAAAGGTTCAAGTGGGTGCTTGAACACAAGGAGTCGGTGCTTCCTTCTAGTTGGTGCTAGAGAAACCAGGGAGTTGGTGCTACAAAAACCAGGGAGTTGGTGCTTCCTTCTAGTGGGTGCTAGAGAAAACAGAGAGTTGGTGCTCTCATCAAGTTGCAGCTTGAAAACAGAGGTTGTAGCCTCATTATGAGTTGGTGCTCATATGTATGATAATGTAAAGAATGTAATTATTACTTATCATATAATGAAAAAGAGGTTTTTACCCTGTATGGGTTTCCTCGGGAAATATCTGTCTCTGTGTTTCTCATATATGTGACTGATGTTGAATGTGCCATTGTTTATTTCCCTGCATTATTGTGATCATCATTTAGTGTTTCTGCAAAGAGTTTTAAAAGAAGTATTATCGTTTAAGCACGGTGACAACTGATTCACCCCCCCTCTCAGTTGTCCAACAGGCCTTATCCTCACGATCCCAACGCAACTTGAATGAGTTCAAACAGACGTCGTAGAGAAAGATATCAGGTTCTGTTCATTTTCTCAAACATGAAAATTTTTGGTGACTGTACAGTTTGTATAGTGATGACATGGAAGATGACCATATAGTCCATATGACCATACAGTGCTGATGTGGTAGGGTACAGACCCACACATGGCAGGTGACATGTCAGTGATGAGTTGACATGCTGACAGGGAAGGCTCAATGGAAGACAAGTGGATGAATCTTGTGTTGACACGTGTCATTATTTTGGCAAGTGGTATGGTGCCATGTGGCCTAGCCAGGGCCACAACATGGCACCCCATCATTGGTTTACAAGTCAAAATGTAATGGAGTCTGCGCGGGTCGATCTCGATACCTCCAAGGTTGGCAAAGATCTAACGTAGCTCGGGCTACCAACCCGCCTACAGGTGTTTCTTAACCATATAGTCAGATTTAAATATTTGAATTCGGGTTAAGGTTTGGTTAATGGAGTAAAGGGATGGGGCTAGGCCCCAACCCCCAATTCTTACCACATAACACATGACCACATTTCATAACCTTTGGCATTAGGTTTGCACTGTTTACCCCCCCAGTTAATACAACGCGACCACACCATACAACCAGTGGCGTGGAAAATGCATAGCCCCGGTCACATGAACTACTACCATACGACCACAAAACTTATCCCGGAGGAGCTAGCCGATGACACGTGCAAACTATTAGATCATTGGCCACATGGGGCCATACGACAAAGTTCTCTAATGAGGTTTAGGGGTCGACACAAACAATCCTACAATTTCACCCATTTTGCGGGAATCGTTGCATGTGATGGGTTTTGGCATGAAAAACACACAGAGGCTGAGTTAGTCTTACAAAGGGTGCAATTTGGTGAGAAGGTACAACAATCTTAAAGGGGAAAACTTCCAGGAGGTGCAACTTCATTTTTTGGCCAAACCAGGTGCCAAAAAATCCCATCTAGGGATTTTTGGACATTCTAGAGCCATTGGAGCCATCTATTTTGTATTCTGAGCACTGCAAAAGAAATTTTTAAGCATAATGAAAATGATCCAAGGGAAGATGGACCAAGAGATGTAGAGCAAGAGAGGGGTGAACTCCTTTATCATTTGATGTGTTATGTGTTCATTTTTTTTATGGTTTTTATATGTCTTATATGATGCTCATGATTAAGTAAAAACTCATTAAACTTATGTGTTAGTAACTTGATCCAATTACCCAAACGCATATCATTTTTACACTTGCAATTTAAAAAGAGACAAGTCTTATTTCAATTTTAGATCAATTGGTATCAGAGCATAGGTTTTTGAAGGCTTGATTGTTTGCAAGTGTTTTTTTTTTTTTTTTATTCTTATAAGGTTGAAGCTCACAAGAGGAGAAGGTCAACTTGTAGAGACAAGTTCTCAACTTTCAAGAAGGATAAATATCAAATTAGCTCAAGCTTCAAGGATATTTTCACCAAGTATGGCTCATGAGGAGAGTCATGGAACTCTTCCTTCAGAGGAGGAAACTTTCAGAAAAGCTTTCTATGATATGACTGAGATGGTCAAAGTTCTATTTGAAGAAAGAATTGCAAGATTACAAGGTGAAATCTCCAACCCTTCAAAGGGAAATGGAGATAGTGGTGATAAAAATCCAAATGGAAATGGAGGGAATGGTGATTCTCCACCTCCTTCACCTCCATATTCCACCTCTTCTACCATTTCACAAACACCTCCAAATTCTCCAAAAGAACATGGTAAAACTCCTTTACAAAATCCTTTTCTTAAGCTTCATATTAAGTTTGAATTTCCAATGTACAATGGAGAAGTAAATGCTGAGAAATTGGATAACTGAATTCATCAAATTGAAGTGTATTGTAGGATACAAAGAATCCAAGATGATGAAACTAAGATTCAAGTTGCTTCTTTAAGATTGGACAATGCAACACTCATTTGGTTGGAAGCCAAAACTCAAGAGGACATGAAGAAACATGGTAAAGTTTTATCCTCTTGGAATGATTTTATTGTTGCAATTAAAAGGCAATTTTATCCATTAGCATACATGCAGAAAGCTATTATGGATTGGAAAAACTTTAGGAAAGCTAAAGGGAAATATGTGCAAAGCTTCACTCAATAATTTAGGAGAAGAGCTTTGGTTTTGGGTATAGATTTGTATTCTCAAGAAACTTTACTCAAATACATTGGAGGTTCGCATAGATACTTGAGGAATACAATACTTATGTTTAATCCTTCAAATCTAGATGAAGTTTGTTTACAGAGAACTCATTTAGAGGAAAGAGGAAGGACTGAACCTCAAGAGGGAACAAATAAGTCTTTTTATAATGGAGACAAGGGAAAGAGGAAGATTGAAGGAAATGGAAAGAAAAATGCTTCAATTAAGAAAGAGAGAGAGAAAATCTCATGTAAACATTGTTCAAAGGATGGCCATGATGAAAACCATTGTTGGAAACTTCATCCTGAAAAGAGATCCAAAAAGTTCAACAATAAAGAGAAACCAAACATTGTTGCAACTGTACAACAAGATTTAGGATCTGATTTGGAATATGAAACAAAAATCACAGCCATGGGTTTTCAAGGTAACAATTCTATTGCAAGGACTAGTTCTTCAAGTAGTAGTAGCCTTAATGTAACTCAACATGAAAAAGAAAGAATAGAGATTTTCCACATAAGGGTAATTTCAAAACATACCAATATAGATACTCTCTTTGATACATGATCACAAGCAAACCTCATTTTTGAAGACACTGTCAATAAATTAAATTTGGAAACTACTCCACATCCTAAACCTTACCCTCTAGGATGGATATGCGACAATGAAAAATTGCATGTGACAAGGTGTAAACTTAGATTTTCCATCACTGCAAACTATATAGATGAGGTAGAGCTTGATGTTATTCCATTGGATATTTGTGGTATTGTGTTGGGAAGCCCATATTTATATGATAGGAGAGCCATATTCCATCGTCATGAGAACAAGTATCATTTGTTTAAAAATGGAGTTGAGTACATTGTTAGAGCACATACAAAGAAGATGAATTTGTCACTTACAAATGCTGGACAAATGAAGAGACTAGTTAATGCTAGTAAGAAACTTGTACTTTTGATGATTAAACCCAAAGCCAATGATGAAGAAGAAGTTTTCCAAGGATGTGATGCAAAGTTACAATCTGATGTATATGAGGTTGTTAACGAAAGTATTGAGATGTTTCAGGAACCAAGGGGATTTCCTCCTAAAAGGGGTATCCAACATGAGATTCTATTGCAACAAGATGGTCCTATTCCAGACGTTGACATGTGCAAGATGTCAGTCATGGAGAATGTTGAAAACAAAAAACAAGTCCAAGAGTTGCTTGACAAAGAGGTCATCAAACCAAGCACATCACCATGAAGGTCACCAATTGGTTTGGTACCAGATAAAGATGGTATTTGGTGTATGTGGGTAGATTTCAGAGCCTTGAACAAGACTACAAATATGATTGTTGAAAGAGATACATGGAATAAAGTTATGAAAGAAAAGAAAGATCCATTGCATGCCTTGACAAGCTATGTATTCCACTTGGTGATAAGGTATAAGAAAGACATTTATGAAAAAGTTGGTGATATGCTTACTAGGCCTATTGTTAGTGCTTCAGTATTTTTTAAGCATAATATTATCATGCATGAGAGCTATTTGAAACAACATGCTTTAGCTAATGATTTCAAAAATGTTTATGCAACTTTGTGTTGTACTAACCAAGTTGAGGAATTGGATTCCTATGTGCATGGTAAACTTTTGTATCTTGGCAAGCTATGTTTTTCACAGGGTGAAAGAGTCAACATGGTAAGGGAAACACATTGTTCTCTTGTTGTTGGCCATTTTGGTGTAGGCAAGATGGTGGCTAGTTTGCAAAGAAAATATCCTAAGTTTTGGGATGAGCATATCCACTACTTCCAACATGCTTATAACTAGGCTAAGCATTCATTGACTCATACACCTCTATTTGTAGCATGTTTTGGCTATTTTCCAAAATATCCTTTAGATTTTATCTTTGGGAAAGATGTGGCTATTGATGGTCATAGTGATGTTGAAAAGGCCAAGACATTCATGGAGCATGTTCAGATTCCATCAATTGAAGATTTCTCGCCAGATTTTCTTTCAGAACTGCATGAAGATACAATCCTTGACAGGAGGACAAGGTCTTCTTAGCGAGGGGATGTTGATTACCTTCATATTGGTCTCAAAGGCACCAATCCAAGAAAGGCTAGATGGATTGAGGTTGGAAAGGTGAGGGAATTGTACCCTCATCTTCAGATTGACTAAAAGTAGTCTTTTAAAGGTCCAAAAGCTTCCCAATGGGGAGGAGTGATCCAAGGGATCAAATTTTTCTCAAAAATAAAAGTTCTCAGAATTTCTTCAAAAAGGACACGTTCATAGGCCTAGTCCTCACGATCCCAACGCAACTTCAATGGTTTCAAATGGACGCTGTATGAGCAACATATCATGTTCTGTTCATTTTTACAAACATGTAAAATTTTGTTGACTGTACAGTCCGTATAGTGATGACGTGGAAGATGAACGTACAATCTGTACAACCATACAATGATGATGTGGTAGGGTACAAACCCACATGTGGCAGGTGACGTGGTAGTGATGAGTTGGCATGTTGACAGGGCAGGCTCGGTGGCCGACAAGTGGACGAATCCGGTGTTGACACGTGTCATTATTTTGACACGTGGTATGGTGCCACGTGGCCCAGCCAGGTCTTCCATGTGGCACCTCATCATTGGTTTATAGGTCAAAATGTAATGGAGTCTGCGGGGGTTGAACCCAGGACCTCCAAGGTAGATAGAGCTCTAACATAGGCCGGGCTACCAACCCTCCTACAGGTGTTTCTTAACCATATAGTCTGATTTAAATATTTGAATTCGAGTTAAGGTTTGGTTGGCAGAGTAAAGGGTCGGGGCTAGGCCCCAACCCTCAGTTCTTACCACATAACACATGACCACATTTCATAACCTTTGGCACAGGGTTTGCAATGTTTATCCTCCCAGTTAATACAACATGACCACACCATACAACTAGTGGCACAAAAAACACATAGCCCCGGTCACATGAAATACTACCATACGACCACAAACCTTAGCCCGGAGGAGCTAGCCGATGACGCGCACAAACTTTTAGGTCATTGGCCACATGGGACCATACGACCGAGTTCTCCATCAAGGTTTGGGGGCCGATGCAAAATGTCCTACAATTTTGCCCATTTTGTGGGAATCGTTGCGTGTGATGGGTTTTCACATAGAACACACACAGAGGTCGATTCAGTCTGACAGAGGGTGCAATTTGGCGAGCAGGTACAACAAGATTGAAGGGGAAACCTTCCAAGAGGTGTAATTTCTTCATTTTTTTGCCAAACCAGGTGCCGAAAAATCCCAGCTAGGAATTTTTGGACGTTCTGGAGCCATTAGAGCCATCTATTTTGTATTATGAGCACTGTAAAATCACTTTTTAAGCATAATGAAAATGACCCAAGGGAAGTTGGACTAGGAGATTTATCCCAAGAGAAGGGTGAACTCTATCATTTGTTGTGTTATGTGTTCATTTTTTATTTTTTTTATATGTCTGATATGCTACTCATGATTAAGTAAAAACTCATTAAAATTATGTGTTAGTAACTTGATCCAATTACCTAGACACATATCATTTTTACACTTGCAATTTAAAAAGAGATAAGTCTTCTTTCAATTTCAGATCATCAATCATATTGGATTGGTACTCTGCTTGTTGATCATCTAAGGCTACATATATTCTTCCCATGTATTCTATTATGGTAGCCTCTTGGATGTTGTGCATGGTATTCACTTTGTCCTTTATGTGAGGGAAATCCTTGTACAGGTGATCTTCTTTGCATCCTCAACATTGGATTAGTGGTCTTCCCATTTTTCCCAAGGAGTCTTCTCTCTTGGATTCATCCTTATCATACTGGTTGGGCTGATTTTTATTTAGGCTATTTCTTTTGAAAGGAGGTTTGAATCCTTTTTTTCTCTGATCAGAATTCTCCTTCTTTGTATCCTTCCAAGATTTCTTCAATGACTCTCTGTCCTTTTCTTGCTCATACATGAACTTAGCCTTCCTAATGGTCTCATTCAAATTCCTAGGTTCATCATATTGAATCTTATCTTTATAAAAGGATGGAAATCCACTCAAAAACCTCTGTAATTTCACCTTCTCAGCTTTTATAAACCCCACATACTTTAGCATCCCCACAAACTTCTTTTCATACTCTACCATGGTCATGCTTCCGAGCTTGAGTTCAAAGAAATCCTACATTTTATTGTCATATAAGTTCTCTGAAAGGTACTCTTTCTGAAAATATTTCTTGAATTTCTTCCAAGTGATACTACTCTCATTAATGTGCTCAACTTGCTTCAATTGATCCCACCACATAACAACTTTCCTGCGTAAATGGTATGTGGAAATTCTGGCTTCTAGGTTTGATGAGTAGTTATGCAATTGAAAATACCTCCTGAGTCCAAGAAACCATGCTTCAAATCATCTTCCCTTTCTCTTTCACCATCAAAGGATGGTCGCTTAAGCTTCCTCAACTCTCCTTGCAAATTGTCCAATTCATGTCTTCTTCTTTGGTGCCTAACAAGAGACACCTCTGGACTACATATGAAATCTTTAGATGCATGAAATTTCCTTATTGAGTAGGGAGGTGAGTGATGTCTATGATTTTTTTTAGCACTTCTTGAATAACCAAATCTTCTTTGGTCATCTCTTATTTCATGGAATATTCCATATTCCTCCTTCTTTGAGTTTGATCCATTGTTCGTTTTCCTCTACATTTGATTTAATCTTTGCATCACTTGCGAATTTATCTGATTTTGTTCTCTTATCAGTCTCTCATTGCCTGCTTTGTAACTCTGCACTTCTATTTTTAGGCTTCTCACAGTCTCTATCAATGTTTTTTTCTCCCTTCTGCCCTTGTGTCCATTGGATTTTGTCTTTGCATTACCAACATTGATATTTTGACCTTCGGCCTCTTTATCATGGCTGGAAGCTCCCTCTCCTTATTCCATTTCTTGAATCTACATTCTTATACTCAATTGATATGTTTAGACCTTTTAATTTTGCAAAATGTGCAAGCAACTATTTTGTTAGAATTATGCACATTATATATATTTTTTTCCAAACAATGCTATAGGTCCTTTTTCTTCTCAATTCATGAATAAATATATATCATTCTCCATATTATAACAATTCCACGTCTATGAATCATCTTTCCAATGACTATAATCTTGCCCCAATTCAATATTTGATCTGAAAGTTATGGATTCCCCCAAAAAAGCACTTTCAACCCCTTTTCTTTTGTTTTGCAATAGGATCTTGTCAAAATATTCCACAACTCTTTAATCGGTAAAAAAATTGAATTCAACACAGGATCTTCCTTCAACCCACTTTCCGTGTGACCATGGCTTGAAACCATGGGATTATTCACTCTTTAGCACCTTCCTCTATATTCTTCTACATGGGAGCTTGTTCGCAAATGTCTGAGGGCTTAGTTTATTATAGGCCCTTCCCGCCTCAACCCTTTTACCTTATCATGAGACTGGCCCTTGAACCAAGTTCTCCAGAATTTGGCCTTTGACTATTCTCCCATTTCAATATTCCAACTCTCCCGAAGTAAACTTCGTCGAACACTTATATTAACTCCACTGGTAGATCATACGATTGAGATTTGATCTCCCATTGAATAGACGATTTCGGCTCATCTAGAGTCTTCAATGAGATCGACGGTCACGGCTTAATTAGATGTTGAGATGGAAAACCTTAATCAATTCGAGACTTTGGGACATTATAACTCCCAATTCTCTCAACTCCGCTGTAGTGATACTCGTCCAAGATCTTACCCTATCCTTCCACTGTTAAATCAGACGGTTACGAGAAATTCCGGAGGGTCTTAGATAAATGGACCACATGAATTCACTACTATGAGACTCTAGGAAATTACAACTCTTGAGTTGTTCAAATTCCCCCGAGTGATACCTGCCGAAGAAATCATAAAGTTATGATGACCACTTACCATCGGTTAACTCCTCCACTTACGCTATCCTTACACTAGTTGATTCAACAACCATGACTTAATCAAGTGTCGGAAGGACGATCCTTATTCATTCTAGGACTTCGACACTCTAGAACTCCAGGAAATTTCAACTCCCGACTCATTCAACTCCCCTGGAGTGATATCTGTTGAAGTTCTTATGCCATCTTTCTGCTGCTGGATCTAACGGTTGAGAAAGGTCTTGAAGGGATATTACATCGATGGTCTATGTGAATTTTTGACTTCGGTCTTCGACACTTTCACTGGTAGAGACGTTGGACACCCCTGGAGGCCATACTCCTAGAGATGACATGGCATGTTTATGTCACCTATGGTGACATAGATGCATGGCATGTGTGCCACATGTCACTAAAAAATGAACCGGTTGGGGGTCCAAAAGGTACTAAATATGGGTGACATGTGTCCCCACATGTCACCCCTACTACATGACATAAGACACGTCATTAACCCAACAGACGATCCACATTCTCTTCTCTAGATATGGCAGCCTACATTATTCCCAAATTCTTCGCTAGATCTAACGGTTAGTGAGATTTCAGGACTTCGGGCCTCTGGGACTTCAGTTTAAAACTATGAAGTTGTTCAAATTTCCACGGAGTTACACCTGTCAAAGTGGTCATAAAGTGGTGATGAACTCTTACCATCGGTTATCATTTCTTCTTACTCTATCCTTCCACCATTTCTAGATATGATGGTAAGCATTACTCCCAAAGTACTTCCCTCGATCTAACAGTCGTCAAGAATTTGAGACTTCGTCACTCTGGGACTCCAGGTTATAGCAGTTCTAAAATGGTTCGATTCTCCTGTAGTTAACTTCCTGAAGTGGTCAACGTCGGATGACCTTGAACAACGAATTATATTTCACCCGAGCCTCCTATCAGATCAGACGACCAACGGGAATTCGTGAATTTAGCATATTTCATGCTTATTCCTTGCCTCCCATAATCACCGAAGTGGTGAAGTTCCAGAGTCTCCATATCCTTCTTGGCTTCAATAAAAAATTGACGATCAGTCAACTTGATCTGATAGTTGGGACTTAATCCCACCCACCCCCTGGTTTCTCCTCTATCTGATGATGCTTGTCCACCTGAATGTTGATCTAATGATCCATAAATCCCTGATTCAATGGTTGTGATCACTTCCAAATTCAAAAGAGAATGATCATGATTCTATGATCCTTTACAAAGCATCTCTGGCTACACTACACTCAAGATTCTCCGCGATCTCTGCATGCTATCACTCGTGAGCTTTAAGATCCCGAGGACATATTCATTCTTAAGGATAATACCATGTCCAATAGTTTTGGCCCATACCAGTATAGTGTTTCAACCTGAAGCTATGATACCATTATGTAACATACCCATCCTGTGGGTGGCTAGGTACGTTACATTTTTCTTCAACTACAACCTTATAAACAAACTTCACTCAAATATTAACACTGTCAAAAACTTGCTCCCAAAGTTTATGGTCCTTATACAATGCTCAAGTGCATTGGATCGATGTCCTATCAATTAGCTCTACCTAGCCAGTTGAAGCTCCATGATGTTTTTCTTGTCTCCTGCTTAAAGAAGGTTATTGAAACTAAGTTCCAAAATCAAACCAGTCTCCCTGAGTTGGATGAAGAAGGTTCCATTTGGTTGTAGACACAAGCAGTCTTGGACCAACGAGAGCGTCATCTCCGTCAATGCACCATCAAGGAAGTGTTAGTCCATTGGAAAGATACAACTCTAGGAGACGCCACCTGGGAGCCGAACACTATTCTACAACAATTTCCTCATCTTAAGCCTTGGGGAAAAGGTTTTTCTTCAAGGGGGAGGGCATGTTAGGGACCTAACCTCCCTAACCCCTCACATAGGTAGAACAATATAATTCCATGTAATAAATGCCAATATGAATAAGGCCTAGCAATAAGGAAGAATAATTCAAATGTAAGAAGACCTAATAGAAGCTTATGCTTCTAGAAGCACCTTCCTCTAGATTGTTCTTTTGGATAGATAAATTTAGTATAAATAGGAGTAGAGGATATGAGAAGTTTTTTCTTGGAGATTATTGTACTATAGCTCTTCTCTACTGGAGGTTTCCCCCTCAACGAGGCAAGTGAAAATTGATATTATTAATAAAGGTGCACTTTTTCGTGTTATTATGGTATTATTTTTCATTGTTGTTTCACCATTACGTGCTAAAATATTTATGTTCTGCATACTATTTATATTTGGAATACTACAAAATTAGACTGTTGACTGAAGAATCTTCCTTTAACTTTATCAATCGGTCGACCTGTCACCATCAAGGCATCCTTGGTTTATCCTTCCATGTTCTTATGGCTCATTCCTCTAACAAGATGGATTCAACAACATCTTCAAGAATTAATGCGATCGAATTGATCCAAATAGCCACAACTAAGTTATCCCATGAATCTGGAAAAGAACACAACAAACTGATGAATTTCTCCTCCTCAATGATTTTAATATCCACAGACAATAATTGAATTATTACAATATTGAATGAATTTAGGTGCTCTATTACTGATCTCCCATCACCCATCCTCAAAAGATATGGCTTATTCTAAAGGAATATCTTATTTACCAGATATTTTAACTAGTATAAGCTTCCCAACATGTCCCATAGTTTCTTTGTGTTGTCTTCTCCTGAGACATTTAACAATACCAAATATACAAGACAAAGTTAAATCATACTCCTTGCCTTCCTTTCGATTTTCTCCCATTCTTCCATTTTAATCTTCCCAAGATCAAAATTCTATCCATTAAATTTATCTTTTCCTAACCTTGAACTGCTTGTAATTCTTCCAAGCACAATTTAGATCACCACCTTACAAATCCCACTGGATCTAGGTTTAGTACAGATCCAAGAACTTATTGACCAAGATCTACTCTTCTTCATATCTTCTTATATCCAAGATATACTTAATATTTCTCTGTTATGACTCATACAAAGAAAAAAAACACGCTCTAATACAAATTGTAGAGACATTAATCTCACACTAAACCAACTAGGAAAAAGAAAACTGAATTAACTAGAAAACAAATAATGGCAATCACACATTGGTACATAGATATTTACCTTGAAAACCTTTAATCGAGAAAAATAACATTCCTTTAGTGATTTCCACTCTCTTTTTGTCTTATTCCTTCAAAGAATAAAGAGTTACATGAGTAACCTTTGTCTACACCTAAGAAATAATCATCATCATAGTCTCTGGCTCATATGCAAGGACAACCCTACAACCAATCTTGCTTATGTCTACATGACCTCTACCATAGACAAATGCTCATTACAATTATAACATATTAACCTTATTCGGTATTACATCATGCCATATTTATAGGATTTACACTGGTAAAACCCTAAATCTTGGCACCCAAAAATGGTTACATATCCATGCAGATCATTTATGCAATCCCAAAAATCTCAGGCAATCGACCTCTAGTCAGTTATGTTGCTATCGAATTCTAGTTAGTATCCTCGTCAACTATTGGTTGACCATTCATTCAATCACCTCTCAGAATTATATCAACCTCCAATCAACTCTACCTATTGAAACAAACTCCAACTTAAGCCAACCATCAATCATCAACTTGAATCAACCATAATTCAAACATTCACCTAGTCGATCCACCTCAACTAATTAGTCGATTAACTGTGCAAAGAATATAACAACCTAAAATTTTCATCCCTATCCAATTTTCATAAATTGTGTTCCAATCTACTTCATGCAATCTCTAAGGTGGTAATATATAAAAACATCAAAGTGTCTAAATAGGAAAACTATAGATCTATCATTATTTTTTATACAATTTAACTTAGAGAATCCTCTTTCACAACTTGTAGTGCAAAAGAGTAAGAACAATTTTCCACAATTTCATTAAGTTTGGATAAGACTCACACCAATGTGTGTGTGTGTCTAAAAAGAATTGTATGTGAATTAGAGACAACAACGACAAGTGTAGGAGCAAGAGTAGTAGTATTACTAGCATGCTGACATGCACAACTTTGTACATGAGTGGGAGACTGGAAGAAAAATAAATTAATTGATGAATTACAAATACAAAACTCCATAGTTAATTTTTGTAGAGGTTTTGTTTTGTGGAGGCAAAAACAAAGGTCACTCTTCGATGCCTCTCCTAATTTAGTGTAAAGAATTGATCCTCTGCCACTCCCTCAATGCTCTAGATCACATCTCCTCCTCTATATGCCATTAAAATTTCTCCAATATATCTTCCTCATCATTCATATGGCCATAATAACTGGCATGAATTCGCTTGTAAATCTCATACCCATACATCATCTTCTTCACCTCGAGGGATTATTGAATATCTCTTTGACATCGGGGTGGAATTTCACAGTGCCAAAGTATCTGTAACCAGGGCCCTTATTGATGGTACTAGAACATCAAATTTGTTCCCTTATAAGTCTTTCATTGGTCCCTACTTTGGAGTAATTAGGACTACCAAGATCTACAATCCAAGATTCACAGTGCCACTTTTTCTCTTCAACAAGAATTGAACCCTTGAAGATATCTTAATTATAATAGTTTGTCCACCTCAAGAATGACATAAGGCCCATATTGTATAATTAATAGAAGTTAAGAAGCACATTTGAAAAAAACACTGATGATCCATAAGCTTAATCAACATACCTTATAGTTGAATATAAAGCATTTCTTTAGCCTCGATCTACTCCTCCATGAGATCATCACTCATGTATTTACTAAGTAGCTCATGTTTCTTATTCTCCACAATAATGCACTCATCTCTTTCTCATATGGAATGGGAACATGGAAAACAAAATCTATCTCTCTTCGCTATCGGTTTCCCTTGTCCTTCTCTCACATTTCTTCTATCACATCCTCATCTAAATTTAACAATATTGACTTAATATAAGTAACCTCCCTACTCTTAAGAATCAACTTGGCCTTCCTCTTGATAGAATCGATCCTGTGTGACTCCCTTAGAGCTCTGACCTGCATCGCCTCCTCCACAGGTTGCTCGAATGTTTCCAAGATATCATTCTTGTCATCCCTATAACCATAATAACTCACACAATGTTCTTGTAAATATAGTACCTTAACCACCTCTTTTTTTCCTTGGGGTGATTATAAAATATCTCTTTGATGTTGGGAAGGAATTTTTCATCCCCACTTGTACAATTGATTGTTGTAATATGGCATGTTATAATTGGTGTCTAGCAGCTATGAAATTCCTCCATGTCCAGGAGCTATGAAATTCCTCCCTGACATCAAAGAGTTATTTTATAATCCCCCCGAGACAAAGAAGAAGAGGTCTAGGAGTTATAGTATCAATTTCCACCACATATGCATTGATTACTTGTTTGGCCTTTCCTTTTCCCACTTGTAGACATTAATTCCCCTTTCCTCCTCTTGATTATTCAAAAAACACTATTTTTGGACATAAAAATGTGTTTCTCTACTAAAAGGCATGTACATACATGTGTTTCTCCACCACAGAGCACATACACCTTTATTTTTCTAAAAAAAATGATGTTTTGTAGTTTTTGACGGGGTTCATAGGTTCACTCGATTCCTGACCCCCTGTTTCTCGTACTCAACTTTTTGTAACCACTCCAACCAGTTGGACAAGGTATAAATAATCATAAGGATATATGAGAATAAGAATCATACTTGAAGCAACATAATGTTGACAATTTTTTTCCTTGTCTACAAACCCTTATTCCTGCATTACTGATTCATTTCCTCAAACCTAGAAACCCATATTTATAACCTTTCATTGCTCTATACATATAGCCAATAAGTATCCCATTTATTTTATTTGGGCCAACAAGAGCATTGAAGTAGGAGGTGCTACCTATAATTAATGGCCTGGGTGGAGGGACCTAGAGTCCGGTATTAAAGGAGTGCCACAGTAGGTGCATGTGGTAACTACCTCTATATTATTGTCTAATAATAAAGAGACCTCTTTCCCATGAGTTACCTGTGTTTTAATGCATGATGTTTATTTTTGAACATCTAATTTATTAAAACACTAATTTATGCAATCACTTTAATTATCATTTTTACGAGAGTTAGTTATTATATAATTACCCCCTTTTGTATTTTATATTTGATTTTTTTGCAAGTTGATGCAGGAGCATCGCCAACAAAGCACAAGAGTGGAAGACAGTTGGGCGCACTAGCACATATTTTGAAATATTTTGAATTTCAAAGATCAGTGTATTAATGTGATATCTGACAAAACGTTTTGAGTTATGAACATATTTAATGATCGGAGGCAGAGCCATCGCATAAGATCGATGGGGAATGTATTTTGTTATATGAATCAGATCGCATTATAGATTTGGAGCTTGCACTCTTATCTATCTGACTTGATATTTATTTTAATAGATGTGAAGTATTTGATAGCATTCAATTATGATAGGATAGCATAAATTAGTTAGAGGGAATAACTCAAGAGAGTCCATTCATATAAAGCTTTGTATTGTTGTAGAGAAGAGGTTGCTGATAGGAGAGAGATAATAAGTCGCTGCTAAATCTAATGTGTAGATTGCCATTGTAAGCTAAGATCTGGGAGATACAAAGAACTTTTGTATGAATGCATGTAAGTTTCAGTTGGATGAATATAATAGAGGAATATATTGTCCCAAATGCGTGTTGTTATGTGTCTATCTGTATGAATGAATGGTATACTCTCTGTTATTTTTGAATTCTCTGTTATTTATTGTTCTTAAATCCATGACTGCATTTTCATTGTTAAATGTATGAGTCACTGTGAAGAGTGGACATGTTTCAATTGTTTTTCTTCTTTGAACGAGTGCAAGGTGTGCATATTTTCCGTAAGGAGTGTGTGACTGAGTCTGTTTCAACTTGAAGCTCAGAAGAGATAACGAGAACTTGTATGTGTGCAAGGAGTGAATTGTCGTTCGCAAGGAGTGTGTGAGAGATTTTTCAAACTCGAAATCCCAGAGGGAGTAGCGTGATTTTAGTCATGGGATATAGAAATGGCTGAAGAACAGTCACAAGGAGTGTGAAGTCATCCAAACAAAGGAGTTGAGTTGTAAATTAAAATTTGTTGCAAGGTGTGCACAGATCAAGATTTTGACTAAGTGTCAAAGGAAGTGTTCAGAGGAACCCGAGGAAGTTAAATATCAAGAGGGAGAGTGGTGGAAATATTCAAGGGAAAAAGTTCATGAATTCTTCACTGAAAGTCAGTGAACGAGATTCGTTCTCGGAGGGAGGCGAATGATTCCAGACCATTAGATCTGGTAAAGCTACGAGGAGGATATCCATGGAGTGTTTTGGTAATTTGGAGTTCGAAAAGTTTGAGGACTTGACGAAAGAAGAGTCATGAAATATGAATTTGTGATTCAATCTTGACCATTGATCACAGAAGAGAACATGGCAAGATATTTCAGAGTTTGGGAATCAGAAGATCGAAGGTTTGTGGGTGGAAGGCCTAGAGTTTCGCGAGGCTGTGAAGTGCGAACCATAGTGGGGCCAACAAATATAAGGAGATGCGTGGTGAGAGTTCGGAAGCTCAGATACAAGCACTTCGGGAAAATATGAGGGAAGGATTTAAGATATCCCCGAAGTTTGAACTGCTAAGAGATAGACCCATGGTCACATCCATGATCATTTGCTGAGGAGACCTGCATGTGTGAGTAGAATAGTTTTGAGTGCCTATAGGGACCCAAGGAGTCGGTCCAACTCAGTAATTCAAATGATCCAAGACCAGGAGGTTGAGAATCCCTTTGAAGGGAAGGGGGTCTATTTCATAAGTGGTATCAGAGTGAGTACATAAGTGAATTTTGTAGGAAGAGGAGCAAACTGATATCGATGAGAGGTATCAGGAGCATCAACACAATGCCACCTAGAAGACGTGCAGATCCACCCATAGCCAACAAATATATGGAAATGGATATGAGGGAGTTACATGCAAGGTTGGATGCCATGGAGACATCACAAAGGAGAGTGCTTGATGTTGGAGACATCGGCGAGGAAGAAAATGAAGAATTAGAAGTCGAAGAAGCTGTAGCTGAGGATACTGTGGAAGAACGCTTGTTGAAAGCGATTGTCAAATTGGGTGCCAAAGAGAAGATTGATATCCCTATGTATGAATGACATTTAAACATAGAAGAATTGATTGACTGGATATAAGAAATGGACAAGTATTTCGACTATGAGGATGTCGAAGAGGAGAAAAAGGTAAGACATGTTGTTAATAGGTTGAAAGGACATGCAACACCGTGGTGGGATGAACTGCAGGCTGACAGGAGGAGTAGAGGAAAACAAAAGATCAAGTGTTGGGATCGAATGGTAGCCAAGCTTAAGGTGAAATTCATACCCAAGGATTACCAGATAAGTCTGTTCAGGAGGATGAAAAACCTGAGATAGAAAGGATTGACTATGAAGGAGTACATTGAAGAGTTCTACAAGTTGAAAATTAGAGTTGGACAGAGAGAGAGAGACGAAGAGAAAGTTTCTAGATACATTAATGGCCTAAGATATGATATCCAGGATGAAATCAACATGATGACAGTCAAGACAGTTGATGACGCATACCAAATGGCACTGAAGGCAAAAGAGTAGTTGGCCAGGAAGCAGAGTCAACAAAACAGAGGTCGAAGTTTGAAAAAAGGCAAGGGAGTTGCCCAGGATAAAGTACAGAAGCCCAAAGACGAAGCGGAGAAACCACATAGTCACTCTGAGAGAGGAGGAAGTTCCCAAGGAAGGTAGAGTGGTGGTAGAATTTCTTTTCCCAAAGGAAGAGGAAGAGGCAGAGGAGGAGAAGTAAGGTGTTATGTCTATGGAAAAACACAACATATGTCTTGGGATTGTCACGAGAGGAAGAAAGGAGGGGAAGATTACATTTCAGAAGCGTAGAAGAGAGATGTTGAGGTATAAGGTGTAGAGGATGGGAAATCCTTGATGATGAAGAAGGTTCTTTTGAAGCAGGAGCTAGAAATTGAAAAGCCAACGTAAAGGAACAATCTGTTCAGGACAACTTGCAAAACGAAGGACAGAGTTTTGACAACTTAGTATCCATGGAGATGGTGGAGAATTTGGATTTGGAGATGACTGCACATCCGACGCTGTATAAGGTCTCATGGTTGCAAAAAGGTCATCGGGTAACAGTCACTCAACAATTCCTGGCTGAATTTAAAATAGGAGGATATAGAGATGAGATTATATGTGATGTGATTCCCATGGATGTATTCCATGTTTTGTTTGGAAGACCATGGTAGTATGATAGGAATGTTATTCATGATGGGAGGAAGAATACATACACCTTAGAGAAAAATGGTAAAACACACATGTTGTTGCCAATTGAGGAAAAGAAGGTGAATTATGAAGCCAACGTGAGCATACTTCTCATGAGTGGGAAGGAACTCCTGAATGAAGTAAATAAAGAACAAGAGATGAAATTTGTTGTAGTGAGGAAAATGAGGGTTATCCTTACCAGTAATTCAATTGAATATTTTCGTGAGGAAGTTCAGGAACTGTTAGAGAATTTTTCTGACATTGTAGTGGATGAGTTTCCAAAATCATTGCCACCTATTAAAAGAATCAGTCATCACATTGACTTAATACTAGGAGGAAGCCTGCCGAATAAATCTCAGTGTACAGGTTGACACCTAAAGAGAATGAGGAAGTGAAGAGACAGGTTCAAGATCTGTTAGACAAGGGATTGGTTAGAGAAATATTGATTCCATGTGCGGTGCCAACTGTATTAAGTCCGAAGAAGGATGGAGGATGGAGAATGTGTACAGACTCGAGGGCCATAAAAAGATCACCATCAAATACATATTTCCATTGCCAAGGGTGGATGAGTTGATGGATTGCCTGAGTGGGGCTAACTATTTTTCAAAAATAGATTTGAAAAGTGGATATCACCAGATAAGGATGAGGGAAGGTGATGAGTGGAAAACAACATTCAAGATGAATGAGTGGTTGTATGAATGGCTTGTTATGTAATTTGTATTAACGAATGCCTCGAGTACTTTTATGAGATTGATGAATGAAGTATTAAAATATTTCATTGGTAAGTTTGTGATTGTATATCTAGATGATATAATGGTATTTAGAAAGACTAAAGAGGAGCACTTGAGACATTTGACATTGGTGATGAGGAGGTTTCAACAAGAGGAGTTGTTGATTAATATGAAAAAGTCCTCTTTCATGAAAACATAACTCATTTACTTGGGTTTTGTCATTTCTTCGAATGAGCTGAATATGGATCCCTAAAAGGTGAAAGCAATTAGAGAAAGGTTGTCACCGAAGAATATATTCAAGGTAAGAAGATTCCATGGATTAACAAGTTTCTATCAGAATTTCATCAGAAATTTTAGTGGGATTAGTGCTCAGATGATGGATACAGTGAAGAAAAGACACAAGTCTTTCAAATGGATAGAAGAGGCTGAGAGGATCTTCAACATATTGAAGGAGAAAATAATGGAAAAACCGATTATGGTTTTATCGTATTTCGGAAAGACATTTTAGGTAAGTTGTGATGCGAGTGGAGTTGTAGCTGGAGCGGTCTTAAGTCAAGATAACAAACCTGTTGCATATTTTAGCGAGAAGATGAATGAAGCTAAAAATAAGTACTCCACATGCGACAAGGAGTTCTATGCCATAATTCAAGCCTTGAAGAAATGGAGGCACTATCTCGTACCAAAGGAATTTGTTTTGTATAGCGATAATCAAACTTTGAAATTCATAACCAGACAAGAGAAGTTAAACCAGAAACATGCTAAGTGGATAGAGTTTTTGCAAAATTTCAATTTTGTCATTAAACATATTTATGGGAATTCTAACAAGGTTGTTGATGCATTGAGCAGGAGAATTTTGATTCTGCAGGAATTTCAAGTCAAGACCCTGGGGTTTGACCACCTTAAGGAAATGTACCACAGTGATCTAGATTTTGGAGAGGCATATGAAGCATGTGCGAATATTGTGCTCAGAGACAGAAGCCAATGGACCAAATATTTGATTCAGGATGGGTTGATGTTCAAAGGATGCTAGTTGTGCATACCAAGATGCTCGATGAGGGAGAATTTGCTGAAGGAAAAGCATAGCGAAGGTCTAGATGGACATTTTGGCCATGAAAAAACATTTGCCCAATTAACAGGTTCATATTATTGTCCAGGTATGAGAGCAGAGGTGAAGATATTTGTGAACAATTGTAAGATTTGTCAGTATGCCAAGGGGAAGGAAAAAAATACTGGATTGTATCAACCATTGCCTATTCCATAGAGGCCTTGGGATGCAATAAGCATGGATTTTGTGTTGGTATTTCCAAGGACACAGAGAGGAAGTGATTCCATATCTGTGGTGGTGGATATATTTTCGAAGATGACACACTTTATCCCATGCCAGAAGACCAATGATGCAACGCATGTTGCAAATTTATTTTTCAAAGAGGTTGTGAGACTCCATGGATTGCCAGGAGTATAGTTTCAGACATGGATACCAAATTTGTTGGTCATTTCTGGAGGATGTTGTGGAAAAATTTAGGGACAGAGCTATCTCTTATTTCTACATATCATCCATAAATGGATGGACATATCGAGGTGGTGAATATAAGTTCAGGAGATTTGCTGAGGAGTTTGGTCACTGAACACCATAGTCAGTGGGATCAGATTCTATCACAAGCAGAGTTTTCATATAATGACTCAGTGAACAGAAGCACAGGAAAAGTCCATTTCAAATTGTATATGGAATGAATCTGAGAGGAGTTTCAGAGTTAAGATACCTAAAGTAGATGGAATTCAGGAGAATGGGCGCTGAAGACTTCACTGCATATATGTAGGAACTTCACAATTAGATCAAGGAGCGGTTGAAGAAGAGTAGCAGTGAATACAAGCGTAGAGCTGATCAGCACAGGAGGAAACTTGAATTTGAAATTGGAGATCAGGTTCTAACACATCTAAGGAAGGAAATATTCTTGAGGGGAACATACAATAAGCTAAAGTTGAAAAATATAGGGTCGTGTAAAATACTGAGGAGTTTTGGCGAGAATGCTTATGAGTTAGAGATACCAGAAGATGTGGGAATATCACCCATATTCAAAATTGCAGACCTATATCCTTACAGAAAGGATGGAGCCAAAGGATATGGAGATCAAAGGAGGATCTAGTGGGAGAAATAGATGCCTGTAGCAGAGAAGTCATAGATGGAAAATATCATGGATTGATGAGTTGGTAAGAATACCAGAAGGAAGACATATTTTGAATACTTGGTAAAGTGGAAAGGACGACCAGTAGAAGATTGTCAGTTGGGTTGGTGAAGCAGAGATCCAAAAGAATGGAAGATCGGTGCAGGAGCTCATGGACAAGATTCCATGAATTTTTCAGCCAAGGGAGTATGATGCAGGAGCATCGCCAGCAAAGGACAAGCGTGGAAGACAGCTAGGCGCACTAGTGCATATTTTGAAATATTTTGAATTTCAAATATCAATGTATTAATGTAACATTTGACAATTTTTTTTGAGTTATGAACATATTTAATGATCAGAGTCAGAGCCATCGCATAATATCGATGGGGAATGTATTTTGTTTTATGAATCAGATTGCAGTATAGATTTGGAGCTTGCGCTCTTATCTATCTGACTTGATATTTATTGTAATAGATGTGAAGTAGTTGATAGCATTCAATTCCAATAGGATAGCATAAAATAGTTAGAGGGAAGAACTCAAGAGAGTCCCTTTATTAAATCTTTGTATTGTTGTAGAGAATAGGCTGCTGATAGGAGAGAGATAATCAG
Organism: Picea engelmannii; assembly: GCA_009831015.1. Taxonomy (NCBI): domain Eukaryota; kingdom Viridiplantae; phylum Streptophyta; class Pinopsida; order Pinales; family Pinaceae; genus Picea; species Picea engelmannii. The sequence continues at coordinate 147,083 of ML786899.1, read as the reverse complement.
TCCTTGCTAAATCTAACGTGTAGGTTTCCATTGTAAGCTAAGAGTTGGGAGATATAGATAAATGTTGTATGAATGTATGTAAGTTTCAGTTGGATGAATATAACAGGGGAATATATTGTCCCAAATGTGTGTTGTTATGTGTCTATTTGTCTGAATGAATGGTAGACTCTCTCTTATTTTTGAATTCTCTGTTATTTCTTGTTCTTAAATACATGACCGAATTTGCATTGTTAAATGTATGAGTCATTGTGAAGAGTGAATAGGTTCCAATTGTTTTTGTTCTTTGAGAGAGTGCAAGGTGTGCATAGTGTCTACAAGGAGTGTGTGATCGAGTCTATTTCGACTTGAAGCTCAGAAGAGATAACGAGAACTTGTATGTGTGTAAGGAGTGCATTGACGTCCACAAGGAGCGTATGACGAAGTTTTTAGACTCGAAATCCTAGAAGGAGTAGCGTGATTTCAGTCACGAGATACATAATAAGTTAGAGAATAGTCGCAAGGAGTTCAAATCCATCCAAATGAAGGAGTTGAGTTGTAAATGAAAATCCATTGCAAGGTGTGCATAGATTGAAATTTCGACTAAGTTTGGAAGGAAGTGTTCAGAGGAACCCAAGGAAGTTAAATCTCAGGAGGGAGAGAAATGGAAATCTTCAAAGGAAGAAGTTCCTGAAGTCTTCACTAAAAGTCAGTGAACAAGATTCGTTCTCAGAGGGAGGCAAATGATTCTAGACCATTAGATCTGGTAAAGCTACGAGGAGGATAGCCATGGAGTGTTTCTAAAATTCAGATTTTGGAAAGTTCGAGGACTTGACGAAAGCAGATTTGTGAAGTCTGAAGTCATGATTCAATCTTGACCATTGATTGTGGAAGAGCACATGGCAACGAATTTCAGATTTCCAGAATCAAAAGATCAGAGGTTTGTGGGTAGAAGGCCTAGAGTTTCGTGAGGCCACGAAGTCCAAAGCATAGTGGGGTCGACGAATCTAAGGAGATGCATGGAGAGAGTTCAGAATCTCGGAGACAAGCGCTTTGAGAAAAGTTGAGGGAAGGATTCAGAATATCCCCAAAGTTCGAATTGCGAAGAGATAGACCCACGGTCATAACTGTGGTAATTTGCAGAAGAGACCTGCATGTGTGGGTAGAATAGTTTTGGGTGCCCATAGGGACCCAAGGAGTCTCTCTGACTCAGTAATTCAAACGATCGAATACCGGGAGGTCAAAGGGGCGGTTTGTAAGGAGTGCAATTGCTTAAGTGTTTTTTGGAATTGTGGGTAATATACACATATTGTAGAATTTTAGGGAACATTAATATGCTCCCTATAAAGGGATAAGGATCATGCATAATCTTATATATCCTCCCTACAATGATAAAAGGGGGGTATGCCTCCTGAAAAGTGATTTTTCTGCTTGTTTTTTCAGCCCTTTTAAGCCATGTTTTGGCTTTTTTAGGGGTCTTTTTGGGGATTTTGTTCCTAAAACTTCTTCTTGGCTATATAAGGTTATTAAAGTATTAAACGTAAAAAGAAAACAAAGATTTAATTTGTTCTTCTTGGGATTCTTTTGGTTACTCTTGCATTGCTTAATTAGTTTATCTCTTAGAGGTTTCCTTTGTGGCTTTTGTTTATGCTTCCGTGACAAATTTTCAGACCTATAGCTTTGACATTTGAGACTTAACTTAGAATTTTTTTTTATATACATTTAGTTAATATTAGTGGAATACACTTCTTTCTCTTCATTATCTCACGTATATACACATGTTGTTAAAGGTTGGGTCACATACATACACATGTTGTTGAGGAAACAAAAGCATATTAGTTGTGGGAAGTAGTTTCCTTATGTTTTCCAATATTTTTTAGTCTTGGATTTTCTTTCAAAGATTCTTTGGGACAATATGAGTTGTATGAGGTTTCTTTCTATGCTATGAAGTAGTTGAAAGTCTTTTTGGATGCTTTAACTAAATAATAAACTTTTTGTTTTAGGTTTCTTTTGTTGACTTTTTTGGTTTGCGTCAGTGAAAGAAGGATATTTCCTTTGGGTTTTCAGTTTCCTTATTGTTTCTACATTGATATATAGAGTTTGAATTTATTATTTGAAGTCATTATCCTTCATTTCTTGCATTCCTATTTGTCCAACATAAAATAAATTTTTTCTTGGTATAATTTTCTTTTGCTTGTTTTTTTGTTTTGAAAAAAAAAAGAAAAAATTGTTTTCTTGCATTATTTCTCTCCCTCTGCATTGGTTTAAAAAGCATAGTTGCACTTATTGAAAATGTAGGTTTCTTCTTTGCATCACTGGTTTGGTTTCATTTGAAAAAGTAAAGACTTGTATTGCATTTTTCATTTGAAAGGAAGAAGTTGCATTTCATTTTCATCTTGAAAAGGTACAATTTAAGTAAGTAGAAATAATCAAGGTACAATTTGCATTCCATATTGCATTGAAAAGAGAAAACACCACATTTTTCAAATTTTACATTAGTTTTCATGAATTTTTCTTTCTTGAAACTCTTTTTCATTATAGAACTAGTGTAAGGTTTGCTTATTAGTTTCATTTTGCAAGAGTCTCAAACATCATGAGTTTAACTTTTGCACCCTTTGAGTAAAGAACAACTGCTAAAAGAAAATACTAATTTAAAATTTACTAGACTTTTGTTTCTAGGGTTCAAAAATTAGTTCAGGATTAGGGCCTTGGAATAGAATAGAGAGGTAACTCTCCAAGGCCATTGAATGAAACATAAGAGTCTCACTTAGGGAGAGAAAATACAATTTTTGTATAGGTGTGGTTGGGATAATCCTCTAACATAGGAACTAAGCATGAGGTCGGATGGGGAAGAGTTGAGGAGATCACCCATATGAAACGTGACCAATTTGTAGTGGATTTATCGTATACAAAAGTTTCATTAGTGGCTATGCCTCCCTGTGAAGTAGCACTTTCAGAGATTTGGACTTTTCTACCCTTCCCATAAGTTTGGTCCTAACTATCAACTATTCCAATGGATGTTTACTACAAGTTGGTACCCATAGTTCCTTTTCATAGGTATCTCAGAGGTGACTATGAGGGGTTTCCCATAGTACCTAAGGCGAATGTTGTATCACACTATCAGTACCATTGAAAGGTGCCTCGTGAAGTGAGGCTTACTAGCACTAGGTAGGGCTGGTAAGTTGAGGTCGTATTGCTTGGTTCTCACTTCTTCGTTCATCGGTCTTGGAAATCAATCAACCCATGTTGGTTTTTGGAAGGTCCCTTTCCACTTTTTCATTGCTTTGGACTTGGGACCTAATCTATCTAGGCTGAAGTTTTTAAGAAGTTGTTTGTTTGTGATGTTTCTCCTGGGAATTTTTAGTGGAGTGTTTATTTGTGTATTTGTTCGTATGTTGTGTATGCACAACTACTTTCATATCATTGATTCAATGTAGTTTACTAATCACTCTGTCGGTTGAGAAAGACCCCTAGTATTTCTCTTGAAAGAATGGAGTTGCCTCCTAAAAGTCATAGGTTTTTATACCATTGGTTCACTAGAGTCAGTATGTGAGACTTTTTCATACATGAACAATCTTGCAAGGGATGAACCTATGCATAATAATTACATGACTAAATTTCTTGAGGATACCAACCAAGGGACCCCTTCCCAAAGGGATTCTTGTGCTTTTCCTTTCTTTGGAAATTTTGGTGCACCCTTGATGGCCACTTTAAAAATTCCTGGGTTGAATGTTAGACTACTAGTTTTGTTGTGGACCACCTTATGATCTAGGTAGATATCAGTGGGCATCCACCTTTTCCAATTAATCAACCTTTGAGCCTATGGTTTTGATAAACCATGATATTCACCCTTTTGATGGAGAATGAAATGTAATGCCATCTTCATTTGTTAATTACATACATCATGTAATTATTTCCTAGTGGTATTACATACATGCATACACCATAGTGTTAATGCACAAGATCCCATTAGAAATCTACATTTAAGAATGTTCATACTAGAGTAGTACTGGGATGGGTGACCGCTTAGGAAGTCCTAGTGTTTTGCATGCCTATGGAATTTTATAATCTTAGACCATATTATCCCACATGAATCATGGGAATTGTTCTTCTCTCACCCTCTCATATATAATTGAGGTGAATGAGGCCCTTTAAGCATGTAATGGAGTGTGATGTAAAGCAGCTTGTTGCGAATGAAGAATAACCAACATCTCTTTCTTTTAAAAGATAAGATATCCCATTCTGCCAATTTTTTTTCTAGAGTGTTTTTCTCTCTTATTCATTAATAGAAGTTGGGTTTCACTGTATTTTTGTGTTCTCTGCTATATTTTTTTTTTTGTCTATTTCATTCTCAACATAATTGGGATCACCTTATGTCATGGGAATCAAAATTATTTTGATCAAGTACCTTATTCATTTGTGAATTCTAGTCCTCCTCCTTCCCCCTCTTTTGGTGAAAGTATAGCTACTAGTAACTAGCAGTTTAAAAGGAATAGGAAGAGGAATAGTAAGAAGAAGAATTAACCAGCCTCTCCAAGTCATGTTGGATATCTGTCACCAGCCTTTGCTAGTCATGTTGGGGGAAAGCATCCATCCTTTATGAGTCATGATGGGAATTTAAGTCCATTCACTAGCAGTCATACTGGAATTAGGTCACCAACCTCCGTGAATCATGTTGGAGAATAGCTACCAACCTTTGTGAATCATGTTAGGGGAAAAATCCTAGTCACTTCTAGTCATACTAGACATATGTCAACAACCTCAATGATTCATGTTGATTACATGAAAGCAACTTGTGAAAATCATATCGGGAGTGAAAAACCAACCTCTGCTAGTCATGTTGGGGATATGTCACCAACCTCTGCTAGTCATGTTGGAGATATGTCAAAAACCTCTATGAGTCATGTTAGAGACCAACTACTAGCCTTTGTGAGTCATGATGATGTCAAAATTCTAGTCACTATCATTCATATTGCATATATGTCAACAAATGTTGCGAGTCACATTGAAGAAATGCAACCAACCTCTATAAATCATGTTGGGGGAATGAAACCAACCTATTCTAGTCATGTTGGAGATATGTCAACAACAAGTGCATTTCATGTTGAATAAAAGAAACCAACCATTGCAAGTCACGTTGGGGGAACGATTCCAGTATCTGCGATTCATATTATAAATAGGTCACCAATCTCTGTGGATAATTTTGGAGACATGCTTCCAGAAACTATGAGTCATGTTGGGGGAAACCTATTAGCACTAGAAGTCACCTCTAGATTGTGGCAGAGGTAATCCTAGTACCCATTAGAGTTTTTGGTGGATGTTGGTTTTATATGGATGGAGGTCAATGGACAAAACTCAGAATCTGAATGATGTTCAACACAAAACTGAACAAGAAATGCACAGGGAAGTGAGGGCCACAACTAACTTCAGTTAGTGAATTTAGTTTAACTGTGAGCAGAGGGAAGACTTAGTAATAAAGGTGGACAAGATTGCTATGGGAATCATGCCTTCAAGCAGCTTGGAGAAGAAAAACTCAGACTCAAGATCACTCTTAAGCTCAAGTTTCATACATTGAAATATGTCCAAACGACACGTTCACAACAACACAATGATCAAACCTACATCACCATGCAAGTGTAGTAACTCGACTAGATCCTCCATGCCTAAGCCATTCAGTGTAAGAGGGAAAATATCACAAGGAAGCTGACTAAAATTGGTCACGATACCGCTGCAATCAAACCTACATTACAACAACATAAAAACCCTCGACTGGATCCTCCATGCTTGAGTGTTTTAGCACAGTTTTTACAAAGATATGAAAAGAGGCTGACTTATATTACTCTGAAAGTATCAAATCCGATACATAACCAGAGAACAATTTTGGCATCAAAAAATTACAAAATAGGGAGCTCTACTCAACCATTTGACGACCTTAACAAAATATCAAAACTGAGCATATATACTCAGAACTGTTGCAGCTACCAGGAGTGCAATCAGGCCACTGCATTCAAGGATTTCCATATGCATCTTCTCTGTCAGACAGTGTAGGCATTCTTCTGTCAGACACGAGCTCAGATCAGTATGGGCTTGCAAGAAAGTTAGTCCACAGGGGAACTCTAGGCTGACAGTCTGTCTCCACGGCCAATCCTTCCATGATTTCCATTTATGGGGTGAGGCGAGGTTTCAACCACCACCCCCATTTTCATTAACTACTTTCCTCAGGATCAGGATGGGCTTAACACCCAAGGATCTACCATGCGCTGCTAGTAGCCCTTTGAGTCAACCCGATGCCTTGAAACCATGATGGTATCATTATTTAACTCACACAGGTATCCTCAACTTTTAGTGTAGGTATCATGAAATCCACACCCTTTCCTTCGCGCTCCCAAAGCTCATGGTCCCAGCTTCTCCTTCACCGTAGTTTTCTTGCATTTGACCTCGGGTCATGACCGTGGGCCCAACTCCTAGGCACATCGTGATTTCAAGTTTCGAGGGCCTTCACATCACTTGAATACAATATCCCGATACCCGATATTGTGAAATGGCCCTCTTCAGATTGATGGTTGGATCTGCTATGCATTCGACGACTGTGATTGCTTCCTTGAAAACCCGAGTCACCAATCATGTGCTGGGTGATTACCTTTTTTCTTGGGCCCACCTCCTATGTATCCTTAGGCTATGACCATGGGCCCAACTCCTAGGTGCTTCGCGATTTCGCATTTCAGGAACTTGTGCCTTGCTCCATGCTGAAACCTCTGACTCGCTAAATCACGATTTCGCTTATCGGCTGCCACCTGTCCCTATAAGATCTAGGGTCCATATCTAGTCTTCATCATATTAGGATTTCATGTCTCAAGAAGTTGAAAGACTACTCACCTCCCTTCTCATGATTTTTGATTCTGCACTTGCATGAGATCGACGGTCCATGGATTTCCTTGATCCAACAACTCAGATAAACTCATGAGTTCAAATTTTGCGAGTCCTCGTGACTCTATCCTTTGAGTTTTCCACTCCACAAGTCAGCAAAATGTTGATCTCTCGCCACTTACCCTTCCCAGCACCAATGGTTAGGATTGACCTTGTGACTTCGGACCTCTGTTTGATGTTAAAATTCATGCAAATTTATGATCGCGATCACCCGAGGGCCATAAATCTGAACTCCGAATGGAATGTCCTCTACTGAAAACTAAACTTACTCGCTTGCTTGATTTGAGTCCATATTAGGCCACTCTAAGTGTTGCGCTTTGTGCTCATGGATGTGACCCTTGACAACTATATGTGATAAAATTTGGCTCCACAGGGGATGGCATGCTCCCTGTGAGATTCCAAGAACAAGTAGTTCTAGTGCCTTAGATGTTGGGCTATGGAGTCATGCTAAAAAACATCCCGATGAGAAATAAAATCCAACAAGCACACTATCCTAAAAATGAAAAACAAAACATATGGGCTCTAGGAGGAGCTTAATTATGTACATTCCTAGACTAATCGATTTTTACAAAGCACTAGGTTAAAGAAAACTTCCAACATAGCCATTTAAGAAACTTCCTAGCTGCAAACTTGTTTACTCTGTCACTGCTCAAATAAAAACAATGTAACTGTGACAATAAAATGATTATGTTTTTCATCTCTCCTCCTAGTGCCATAGTTAGAATAAATATGAGAGACTCCAAGACATGAAGGAAATGCAAATCCATTTACTCTCTTATAGGTTCATAGAACAAGTGGAAAAATCCATTGGGCTAGTGATAGAAAACATGTTTTGTCTTACAGCTGCTCACACATGGATGAATGTCTCTGGAAAGCATGGGTGAGTGAACGACTGATGTAGGATGACTGATCCCAGGTGATGGTTGCTCATTTGTTGGCTCTGGGCATGACACAAACTACACATTTGGTTCTTCCTCTTCTTCTTCATGACTCTCCCAAAGATCAGAATCATAATCATCATAAACAAGAACCATGGGAAAGATCTGCTCCTTGTCTTTTGTAGGCACAGAATGGCAGATTCCCACACAATGTTTTTCCTCAATTTATAAAGGAAAAGGCTCCATAGTATGCTCTTGTAAATCCTCAAAATATGAAACATACGATTCCATGTATATATCCATAGGATCATGAATCATGTGACAAAATCCTGGCTACTTTAGAAGATCAGGTTGCTCCTCTATAAATGCCTCTCTACTTGTAAATAAAAGACTTCCTTGTTCTTTTGAAAACAACTCTTGATCATCAACAGTTGTAGTCTCTTCTTCATAAGAATGATCATAAGATAATGGTGTAGTAGGATTTAAAATGTCATAACTATGATAAACCAATAACGTATAGTTATCTATGCAATCAACCACTGCTACATGCTCAAAATGTTCCGGAAACTGATCATAATATGGATATGCATTCCTGCACATAGAATCTGCAAATATGGAAAGATCTGTTTCCAAATGTGAGTCACATCCACCTCCTTGTTGTTGTTCCATATCTGATTCATACTCACTATCTTCTTGCTCAGAATCTGAGGCATACTGACAGACTTCCTTCTTATGCTCATGAATTTTTTTGAGATATGCTCGCCTATGAACCCACTTGCTAGCCCTGATGTTCTCTTCGACCTCTACAACATATTCAAAAAGATGTCTTAAAGATGAATATTTCCTTTCTCTCACGAGGAGGACAACCTCTAGATGTTGAGCCATGACATAGTATACCATGGCAACAGTCTCTGTGGTTCTGATCTCCACAGGCATACTATGATAAACACTGTAAAACCTCCTGTTGAAGACAACCAAGGCTTCCTCTTCCCCTCTCCTCAAGGAATTAAACTCAAACCATTATTTATCAAGGGATTTTTTCTCACCCAACACTTTAAAAAATCATGGCATAGCTCGGTCCAGGAACCAATAGAACTGACCTCCAGACATCTAAACCACACAACAACATCTCCAGACAGGGAATGTGATATCACCCTCATGGTAACATCATCATGAACGATATCAAACTGATCAATAAATTTCTCAAAGGCCCCCAAGTTCCTCTCAGCTGTAACATGGTCCTCCCTAGAAAACTGAGGAAGATACTCAAAGGAATAAGGAGGATAAGGATGCAGGTGATGTGGCAGCCTTAGAGGCTTAAACAACTTGTCTCTAATATTAGCTTGAAAACTTGTGGGCTGAATATGGGATTCAACAAGAGGATGTGAAGGTTCAATAGAAATAACAAGGGCTAATGAGATCCAAGAAGGATATGAATCATTTTCAATCTCCTCGGGGCTACAAGGGTGATCAATTTCGAGAGGAGATGCAATACAAATATCGCTTTTATGAATAGGCAGAGGTGAAGACACGAGATCAATATCTACAATAGAAGAAGAGGGAATGTTTTATTCTTCCAAGGATGGATAAATAAAGGAAGGCTTATTATCATCTGAATAGACAAAGTAGAGGATAATCCTCTTTATATGTAAAGCGAAAGAGAGAAATGAGCCGATAAAGAAAAACAAGATTTCGTGAAGCAAGCTCATAAACTGATACCTCGTATTCCCCTTCGGTATGGTCATCTTTCTGTCAATAGGATCCTCCCTAGTGGAGTCTTTGATTGTGGAGTCACCAGGTGCAAGTTTCAATCTTCAATGGTTCTGATGTCTGATGCACCTTCAGAATCAGAAGCTCGTTGTCGTTCTACCCAAGAAAAAGTCTTCAATTTGTTCCCTGGCAGTGGTGCCAAGAATGTTAGCACTAGAAGTCACCTCTGGATTGCGGAAGAGCTAAGCCCAGTACCCATCATTGTTTTTGGTGGATGTTGGTTTTATATGGATGGAGGTCAATGGACAAAACTCAGAATCTGAATGATGTTCAACACAACACCGGACAAGAAATGCACAGGGAAGTGAGGGCCACAACTAACTTTAGTCAGTTAATTGAGTTTAAGTGTGAGAAGAGGGAATAATTAGTAAGAAAGGTGGAAAAGACTACTACGAGAATCAGGACTTCAAGCAAATTGGAGAAGAAAAACTCAAACTCAAGATCACTCTTAAGCTCAAGTTTTAGACAATGAAATATGTCCAAATGACACAGTCACAATAGCACAATGATCAAACCTACATCACCATGTAGCTGCAACAACTCAACTGGATCCTCCATGCCCAAGCCATTCAGTGTAAGAGGGAAAATATCACAAGGAAGCTGACTAAAATTGGTCACGATACCGTTGCAATCAAACCTACATTACAACAACATAACAACCCTCGACTGAATCCTCCATGCCTGAGTGTTTCAACACATTTTTTACAAAGATATGAAAAGAGGATGACTTCTATTAATTTGAAAGTCTCAAATCTGATACATAACCAAAGAATAGTTCTAGCATCAAAACATTACAAAATAGGGAGCTCTTCTCAACCATTTGACAACCTTAACAAAATATCAAAACTGAGCATATACACTCAGAACTACAGCAACTACCAGGAGCGCGATCAGGCCACTGCATTCAAGGATTTTTGTCTGTGTCTTCTCTGTCAGATAGTGTAGGAATTCTTCTGTTATATGCGAGCTCAGATCAGTATGGACTTGTAGGAAATTCAGTCCATAGGGGAACTCCAGACAAAAAATATGTCTCCATGGACAATCCTTCCATGCTTTCCATTTATGGGGTGAGGCGTGGTTTTAACCACCACCCCCATTTTCATTAACTACTTTCCTCGGGATCAGGATGAGATTGACTCCTAGGGATCTACCATGCACTTCTAACATCCCTTCGAGTCAACCTGACACCTTGGAACCATGATGGTATCATTCTTTAACTCACATGGGCATCCTCATATTTTGGTGCAAGTCTCATGAAATCCACACCCTTTAGTTCGCGCTCCCAAGGCTCCTGGTGACAACTTCTCCTTCACCGCATTTTTTCTGCATGTGACCTCGGGTCATGACCATGGGCCCAACTCTTGGGCACATCACAATTTCGCGTTTCAGGGCCCTTTACATCACTTGACTATAATTTCCCAATACCCGATATTGCAAAATGGCCCTCTTCAGATCGACGGTTAGATTGCTTCCTTGAAAACCCGAGTCACCAATCATGCATTGGGTTCTTACCTTTTTTAGTGGGCCCACCTCCTATGTGGCCTTGGGCTAGGACCATGAGCCCAGCTCCTGGGAGCTTCACGATTTTTCATTTTGGGAACTTACGCCATGATCCATGCTGAAACCTCCGACTCTGGAAATCACGATTTCGCTTATCGACTGCCACCTGTCCCTATAATATCCATGGTCCAAGTCTAATCTTCATCATATTGGGATTTTGCATCTCGAGAAGTTGAAAGACTACTCACCTCCCTTCTCCCGATATCCAATTCTGCGCTCGCCTTAGATCGACGGTCCACGACTTTCCTTGATCCAACGACTCAGATCAACTTGTGAGTTCGAATTTCGTGAGTCCTCACGACTCTTCCCTTTGACTTTTCCACTTCATGAGTCAGCGAAATGCTGATCTCTCACCACATACCCTTCCCAACACCAATGGTTAGGATTGACCTTGTGACTTCGAACCTCTTTCTGACATTAAACTTCATGTAACTTTATGATCCTGATCGCCTGAGGCCTATAAATCTGAACTTCGAATGGAATCTCCTCTGCTGAAAACTGAACTTACTCGCTCACTTGATTTGAGTCCATATTAGACAGCTCTAAGTGTTTCACTTTGTGCTCGTGGCTGCGGCCCTTGACAACTATATGTGATAAAAAAACCCACCAGCCACTATAAGTCTTGTTGGGAGCATTAATATTTCTCAGAAACCTAGACGATTAGGACATAAGCTCAAGTCCCCTTGTAATATTTGGAAGGGATATCACCTTACTCATCTGTTCCCTAGTATTCCATAGGTACTAAGACTGTGGTCCTTGTATGAAGGCCCTTATGATCCTATGCCATCTTTGGTTTCCCAACACCCTATTCAATCATTAGTTGATGAATTGGTTGTATCGATGCAATCTTCAGCCGATCCCACTCTTCTTTTGGAGGGTGATGCATCTCTTGACCATATTTTCTTGTAGTCTATTCAACGAGTGGTTAAGAAAGTGGTTGAGCTGATGAAATATTCAGTCAATCCTACTCTTATTTTGGGGAGTGATGTGTATCTTGACTATGTATTTAACATTTCTAGTTTAGTACCTTCTGAACAAGAGGGAATTCCACTCTCTTCGAGTATGCTCCCTACAAGTCCTATAATGGTTTCCTTTGATTGGAGTGATCTTGTTGAGCCTCACCTTCCTTCTTCTGCACCCTTCCAAATAATGATTAAATCTAATTCAAAAGGAATTTACTGATGTATTGTAGATTAAGGAGCCTCCATAAGTATTTTATCCTCACCTTGGAAATCTTTGGGGTCTCCCAATGTTGTGTTAGCTACCAATGAGATGTTGGCTTTCAACAAAAGACCTAGTGAATATTTGAGGATTATTCTTGAGTTCCCTATCATGTTAGATGAAAATATTGTCCTATTTGATCTGTTAGTGGTGCAAGCCCCTTTAGATTTCAATATGCTTCTTGGGAATGATTATGTGTGTTAGAGAGTTGGTTTGGACAGTTGGTTGTCATTCATGTCAACCCTTGGAGAGTTCCATAGATGTTGGACAACTGATTAAAATTGTATGATCGTGAATGGTGATGAGTTCGTTGGGTACATTTGATGTAGTCTACATGTAACCTGAGAGGTGTGGTTATGGGACCCATACTTTATTAAGGAATAACGACATGAAGGATAGTGAAATTGTAGGTAATAATACTATATATGTATAGTACACATCATTCCATTTATGGTGATAGGTGGTACACCACGTGGATCCTCACGGTTGAGGAGTTATGGCCTTGTGAAGATGGAAGCCCCTAGTTGGTTACAAGTTAATGAATGAAAGGGTAAAGTGGTTTGAAAAATAAAATTCAAGAATCCATAAAGTTAAGGAAAGTGGTTCCAAAGTGTTCAAGAACCCATAAAGTTAAGGAAAGAGGTTACTTAGAAAAAGTATAAATACACCTCAAGAAGTCTCTCATAAGTACATTACATATACACACAAGTTCATTCAATATACATCTAATTGATCAAGTGATTCTTATCTGAGTTAAACAAGGATATCTAAGACATTTTTCAAAGTGAAGATGAATTAAATAAGGTCAAAATTCCAAGGGAGGATGAATTCTTGTGAGGATGTGTTCTAAGGTATGTTATTTACAAGTCATTTTACCATTTTTGATATAAATTTTGTTCTCTAATGATTCAAATAGTGACACATGAAGGATACTAATAAGACATATCAAGGTACATATGATAGAAATTTCAATGTATGGTTCATTGTAGTTTGGGAGATACACTCTGTGGAAAATAGGATTTTTGGCCAGTCCTGGAACTAGTCTCGAATAGGTGTTCTAGGTAAAAATGTCATAAATTATTCATAGAATATCCAAATTCAGTGAGACAAAGTTCATTGGATATGATGTAATCCATAGTACATTGGGTGATATTTTTATATCCATATATTAAATATTCCACGCATGACATTCTCTAAAAGGTCTCTCTCTCTAATAACCCATAATTTAGCAAGGTCTACCATTTTTTCTATAATACCTTTTATGGGATGTTACAAGTAGTGAAACTTGGAGGAATTGCAAAGAAGATACTTAGGAATATTGGTTACAATTCTCAAACCTTTATTCATTATAGGTAAAAATTTATGCTTGTTGAAATTAGTCTTTGTGACTACTCCAAAAACTAGTCCCGTGAGACTAAGGTAATGTTTGATTAAGATGTTTTTCTCTTGTTGTTGAAGTTGAGGAAGGTTTGGAGGTCTGTGATCACATACATCAGTTATGTTATAGAGTTACAAGTATGTTTATATGAATTTTTTTAGGGTTGCATGTTGATGGTGTTATGGTGTATGAGATGATTGAGACATATCATGAGTGATTATATGGTATATGGTTAAGGCACATGGTTCGAGGATCATGTTGGATATTGGGCACATTGTTTGAGATACATTTTGGTATATGTATAAAAAAATTTTGGTGATCTATATACATTCTTGGTACACATTTCGCACATATTATTGGAATATGGTTGATGCACATTTCATGTTACATGGTATATGGTGATGGCTGATGTACATGGTTGGTACATGGTATGGTGTTGATGTACATGGTTGGTACATGGTATGTTTTTGATATACATAGTTGATGTACATGGTTGATGGTACATGTTGTGGTACATATTGATGCATGGTTGATGAATGGTATAGGTTTCATACATGGTATGGTACAAGCACATATATTGTGATGGTATGTTGGTGATATTGTTTCATGCTTGGTAGAGTCATGTGTTGTTTATGTTGAGAATATGGTTTGAGATATGATCTTGGTTATATTGGCATGAGTTTCATGTATATGAGAGTGGATCTAGTTTCATGGATGAGACATTGATAGGTTGGACCGGTTGATGTGACAATGACAGTGATAGTGACAGTGACAATGACAGTGACACTGATAGTGATAGTGACAGTGACAGTGACAGTGTAAGTCATAGAGTTTGTGTTAGTGAAAGTGGTAGAGTCCATAACAATTGGTCTACATTAATATTTCAGGGCGACATGACGAGGAAAGGAAAGCAGGTTGTATCCTCCTTCCTATTAGAGCTGAAGAATCAGGGAGTTGCAGCTTCCTTAAGGTTGGAGCTTGAGAACTAGGTGGTTGTAGCCACCTTCCGGTTGGAGCCAGAGAACCCAACGATTTGTAGCCTCCTTATGGTTGGAGCTAGAGAATTCAAGGAGTTGTAGCTTCCTTCAAGTTGGACCTAGAGAATAGGGGGTTGGAGCCTCCTTCCAGTTGCAGCTCGATAATTTAGAAGTTGGTGCTTCATATGAATGAATTCTTGATATATATAAGAAAGCATTACGTGGTTTTCTCCCATTTGGGTTTCCACATAAATACTAGTGTATTGTGTTCTTGATGTGATGTTGATGTGATGTTTCTCATGTTTACATGCTTGTGATATATATGATTGGATGCATTCATATATGATACATTGATGATAAACTGATGAATATTGTTGGTAAATATAAAGAATATATATGGTGGTTAAAGTGGTATAATCACTCATTATTGATTCACCTCCCCTCTCAGTAATCCAACAATTGGTATCATAGTGGGTTCCTTCAAGAAATAGTTTAACCACTGGAAGGTAGATCGTGGAGAGAAATTGTTTGTACAAGAATGGAATACCACAGTTCAATGGTCAGAGTGGTCTAGATTATGAATTATGGAATTACAGGATTAAAAAATTATTATAGGAAAAGGGACATAAAATTTGGAAATAAGTTGTTACAAGATACAATGGTTGAAAGAAAGAAAAGACTACAGCCAAGAAGGAATTGAAGAAGAACAACAAAATTGCAATGGATTTCATCTGGAAACGTTTGTGTGATTCAACAAAATACAAAGTGGGAAAATGTTCATCAGCTAAAGAACTCTGGGATAAGCTACAAAATATCTATTTTCCCCTCATCATAGAGTCAAAGAATGCTAAAGAAGATGAAGGTACATAACAAGAATAAAGATGCTCATCATGCCAAAAAAATTCAGAAGAAGAAGATTACGAAGTCAATAGAAGTGAGTACTTTTACTTTAATTGTGAAAAGCACAAACATATTGAAATTGAATTCCCTTACTTGAAAATTGAAAATGATATTGATATTGAAAAGGTAGACTTGATTAGTTCTTTAGATGAACTAAATAAAAGAAATATAATACAATAATTCACTCAAGATAGAATTGATGAAGCAAAAGGAAAGCGTTCAAAGTTTTGAATAAGCCAAGCAACTCATCGAGAACTTAAGAGCTCAACTAGAAGAATCCTGAAAGGTTGAAGAAACTCTAGAAGATCAAAAGGAGTGTTTGGAAGCCAAAATAGTAGAACATAAAGAATAAGTAGAAAAGAGAGAGAATTTATTGACATATCATCTCAAGGAAAGAACCAATTATTTAAAACAACTTGAGACAAAGTTTGGTCAAGAAGAGAGAAGACTTGAAGAAGAAATAATTACATTGAAGATCCAACTTGAAGAAGCAAAGAGAATATAATAAGTCATGAAGATTCAAATGATGAAGAAATAATAAGAGGTTGAGAAGCTTTAAGAAGAAGTTCTCACATTGAGAAGTAAAATCATCAGGCTCAACAAGAACATTGAAGAGACGGAAATTGTTGGAAGATTGGTTGTTGTCATTGATGTCAACCCTAGTCATGGGTTTTGGACCGCAAGATTGATAAAGGTATTTGGACATGAAGGACAATGCACATGCATATACAACACCCATGGATGGATAGTATACATCATGTTGTTTCCGGTGGCATGTGGCACGTCACGTGGATCCTCATGGTTGAGGAGAAATGAATTGTTGAAGATGACAAAGTGAATTGAAGAAGGAAGTACATGTAGGCCCTAAAGATAATTAAAGAAAAGAATTACAAAATAAGAAAGTGTCAGGTCGGCCCTAATGTTAAAAGGAAGTGACATAAATGGTATAAATAAATATCATTATAAATTCATTTGATACAAGTCGAATTTCAGAGGAAATAAGAAGTAAAAGAAGGCCGGATTTCAAGGGAGGATGAAGTCTTTTGGTGATGTGTTCTAAGGTATGTTATTTTTAGGTCATCTTACCGTTTTTGCTATAAAAAAATTTTCTAGAATGATTCAGATGGTGAAATCGCTATGGTGTTGAGAAGACATATCAAGGTACTTCTGGTAAAAATTTCATCTCTTTGTTCTCTATAATTATGGAGATACACTCTGTGGAAGATAGGGATTGTGACCATTCCCGAAGCTAGTCAATAAACTTGTGTTCTGGGTAAAATAGTCATAACTTCTTCATACAAAATCCAAATGAAGTGGGACCACTTCCATTGGAAAGATTATAGACTTTAGTTTATTTTGTGCAGGTTTCAGAATCATACGTTAAATATTGAGCGCGGGGCATGCTGTACAAGTTGGGTGTTATGAATAGACCAGAAT
Organism: Picea engelmannii; assembly: GCA_009831015.1. Lineage (NCBI taxonomy): Eukaryota > Viridiplantae > Streptophyta > Pinopsida > Pinales > Pinaceae > Picea > Picea engelmannii. The sequence continues at coordinate 130,059 of ML786899.1, read as the reverse complement.
TGAATAAATTCTACCATTCTTTCTATAACCTCTTTTTGGGGAGGATTCAAGGAGTGAAAATTGGAGGAGTTTCAGAGAATACATTGAGTAATATTATCTACAGGATCAAAGTACTCCAAGAATTGAAAAATTGCAAAAATTGAAGAAGTCTCAGGAAGCATTATTAGGTTCTATGTGATGATTGGTTGATGGTGATGATTTAATGTAAAGTTTTATTATCTCTCATATATTCTTGGGTGGAAGGAAGGGGAAAGGATGGAGAGTTCAACTC
>ML786899.1:87396-129738 GCA_009831015.1 Picea engelmannii | reverse complement strand
CTCATATATTGTGCATGGTGTATTGTGGTGTATTGGTGTAACTCTTATACTATTGTTCATTGCTCATTGGATATAGTTGAATGGTTTAAGTATAAGTTGAAAAAGGTTTTAAATTTTACTTGATACTGATTCACCCCCCTCTCGGTATCAACAGAAACATCCACATCAACAATAGAGAATGAAGAGAAGCAGTCTAGGGTGCCAGAAAAAAAATAAAAAAAAATAATAAGAGTTATGCAGAAGTACTCAAAGGAAGGAATCATAGTCAACAATAATCAAATAAGAATAACATAGATACATCTTCAACAAGACCTACCACGTTCAAGCAACAAAGAAGTTTCAACCATAAAGAAGGGATCCACAGAAGAGAAGATCATGATCATCCAATGTAGGAATTTAGAAGGACTACACAAAAAACAAGATCACTCACTCCCAGGGATGTAAATTTATTTTATGGTCATTGTTTTTATTGCACTAACTTTGGACATAAGGTTGCAGACTTCAGGGCTTATGAAAGAAATGTTCAAACAAGAAAATCTTATGTGGTCCTACATGGAATTGAATGTTACACATGCCATAACTATGGATGCATAGCTCATGATTGATACTCAAAGTGGTAATATATAGATTGTGTTCCAATATACTTCATGCAATCTCTATGGTGGTAATATATAAAAACATCAAAGTGTTTAAATAGGAAAATTCTAGATCTATCATCATTTTTTATACAATTTAACTTAGATAATCCTCTTTGACAACTTGTAGTGTAGAAGAGTAAGAATAATTTTCCACAATTTCATTAAATTTGGATAAGACTCACACTAGTATCTGTGTGTGTTTTATAATTTCAATTCATTTTATCTATATATATGTTTTTAAAAAGAATTGTATGTGAATTAGAGGCAACAACGACAAGTGCAAGAGAGAGAGAAGTAGTAGTAGTAGTAGCAGGTCGACATGTACAACTTTGTACATGAGTGGGAGGAAAAAAGAAAAAATAAATAATTGATGAATTACAAATGAACAACTCCATAGTTAAATTTTGCAGAGGTTTTGTTTTACAGAGGAAAAAATAAAGGTCACTCTTCGATGCCTCTTCTAATTAAGTGCAAATAATTGATCCTTTGCCACTCCCTCAATGATCTCGCTCACATTTCCTCCTCTATAGGCCATGGAATTTTCTCCAAGATATCGTCCTCATCATTCCTATGGACATAATAATTGGGATCAATTTCTTGTAAATCTCATACCTAGACCTCATCTTCTTTGCCTTGGGATGCTTATTGAATATCTCTTTGACATTGGAGAGGAATTTCATAGCCCCAAAGTATATGTAACCAGGGCCCTTATCGGTGGTACTATAACATCAACTTTGTTCCCTTCCAAGTCTTTCATTGGTCACTACTTTGGAATAATTAGGATCACCAAGCTTTATAATCCAAGATTCCCAGTGCCACTTTTTCCTCTTCAACAAAAAATGAACCCTTTTGGATGTCTTAATTATAATAGTATATCAACCTCAAGAGTGATGTAAGGCCCATATTGTATAATTAATATAAGTTAAGAAGCACATTTGAAAAAAACACTGATGATCGATAAGCTTCACCAACATACCTTATCGTTCAATATCAAGCATTTATTTAGCCTCGATCTACTCCTACATGAGATCCTCACACATGTATTTACTAAGTATCTCATGTTTCTTCTTCTCCACGACCATGCACTCATCTCTTTCTCATATGGAAGGGGCACATGGGAAACAAACTCTAGCTCACTCCACTACTAGTTTCCCTTGTCTTTCTCTCACATTTCTTCTATCACATCCTCATTTAACTTTAAGAGGATTGACTCAATAACAGTAAATTCCCTCATATTAACCATCAACTTTGCCTCCCTATTGGCAGACTCGATCCTGTGCGACTCCCTTATAGCTCTGACCTACATCTCCCCGTCCATAGGTTGCTCGACTTTTTCGAAGATATCATCCTTGTCATCCTTGTAGCCATAATAACTCACACAATTTGTTTGTAAATATCATACATTGACCTCATATTCTTCTCATATGGGGGCTTATCAAATAGTTCTTTGGCATTGGGAAGGAATTTCACATCCCCACCTGTACAATTGGTTGTTATATTATGGCATGTTACAATTGGTGTCTAGAAGCTATGAAATTCTTCGCAGGAGTCAAAGATGATGACTTGCTTGGCATTTCCCTTTCCCACCTGTAGACATTAATTCCCATTTCCTCCTCCTGATTCTTCAGAAAACACTATTTTTTGACATATACGTGTGTTTCTCTACTAAAAGGCACATATATACGCGTCTTTCTCCACTACAGAGCACATACACCATAATTTTTATAAAAATATATATTTTGCATTTTTTGGCGGGGGTTGATAGGTTCACTTGATTCCTCACCCCTGTTTTCCCATACTAAACTTTTTTTAACCACTCCAACCATTTGGAGAAGGTATAAATAAGCCTAAGGCTATAGGAGAATAAGAATCACACTTGAAGCAACATAATGTTGGCATTTTCTTGCCCTGTCTACAAGCCCTTATTCTCTTATTACTTATTCGTTTCCTCAAAGCTACAAACCTGTATTTATAACCTTTCATTGCTCTATACATCTAGCCAATAAGTATCTCATTTATTTCCTTTGGGATGGAACGAACATTGAATTCAGAGGTGCTACCTATAATCAATGGACTGGGTGGAGGGACCTAGAGTCTGGTCTGAGAGCAGTGCCACAGTAGGTTTATGTGGTAACTGCCTCTATCTTATTGTCTAATAATAAAGAGACATCTTTCCCATGAGTTACTTTTGTTTTGATGCATGATAATTATATTTGAACATCTAATTTCTTAGAACATTAATTGATGCAATAACTTTACTTATCATTTTTATGAGAGTTAGTTATTAGATAACTACCCCCTTTTGTATTTTCTATTTGTTTGTTTTGCAAGTCGTCAAAGGGTCAGTTTGGAAGAAGTGAAAAAGGTTTTCAACCATGGGATCTTCATCAAATGTAGGACACTGAGTATGTTTCTTCTTCCTTTCTATTAGTAGTTAATTAATCAAGTTAGCTACAAATCTTTCTTATTTCATTTCTAGGATTGGGTTTATTCTTTAAACAGTCATCACTCTGTTGTGGATTTGACCCATATCCTTAGGGGAATTTACCCATAACATAACTAGTGGATCCACTAGGGAGGGTCTCCTTTTGGGTTAGACTTAGGGAATTGCACTTTGTTTTCTCTTGACTTTTGGATTTCTTTCTATCTTAGCTTTGTTAATTAACATTTTTAGAAGATTATCCTTTAGCTTCAGGATTTATACATAGGGTTTTCCAATTATTCCTTGGGTTCTTAAGGTGTATACACTCTTTCCTTTGATGACATATTAGTACATACACTTCTTATCTAGGAATAAATCATGTACATACATGCCATAAAGAGGGCTTAGGTAAATCAGGTACATACATGCCATAAAGAGGGCTTAGGTGCGCACAACTGCTTAAGTATTTTTTGGAATTGTGGGTAATATACGTGCCTTCTTAAGGTGTATACACTCTTTCCTTTGATGACATATTAGTAAATGCACTTCTTATCTAGGAATAAATCATGTACATACATGCCATAAAGAGGGCTTAGGTAAATCAGGTACATACATGCCATAAAGAGGGCTTAGGTGCGCACAACTGCTTAAGTATTTTTTGGAATTGTGGGTAATATACGTGCCTTGTAGAAGGTTATGGAACATGCATATTGTCCCTATAAAATGATAAGGAACACACAAAGTCTTATATATTCTACCTACAAAGATAAAAGGGGGTATGCCTCCTGAAAAGTGATTTTACTGCTTGTTTTTCATCCTTTTTAAGCCATGTTTTGGCTTTTTTGGGGGTCTTTTTGGGGAGTTTGTTCCTGAAACTTCTTCTTGGCTATAGAAGATTATTTAAGTATTAAATTTTAAAAGAAAACAAATATTTTATTGGTGCTTCTTGGGATTCGTTTGGTTACTCTTGCATTGCTTAACTAGTTTATCTCTTAGGGGTTTCCTTTATTGTTTTTGTTTATGCTTCTGTGACAATTTTTTAGACCTATAGATTTTAACTTTGAGACTTAACTTAGAATATTTTTATTTATATTTGATTAATTTTAGTGGCATAAACTTCTTTATCTTCATTATCTCACGTATATACATGTGTTTTTAAAGGTTAGGTCACATACATATGCATGTTGTTGAGGCAACATAACCATAAGAGTTCTGGGAAGTAGTTTCCTTTTGTTTTCCAATATTTTTTAGTCTTGAATTTTCTTTTGGATATTCTTTGGAACACTATGAGTTGTATTAGGTTTCTTTCTATGCTACGAAGTGGTTGAAAGTCTTTTTGGATGCTTTGCCTAAACAAAATAAACTTTTTTGTTTTAAGTTTCTTTTGTTTCATTTTTTGGTTTGCATCAGTGAAAGAATAATATTTCCTTATTATTATTATTAGTTTCATTTTCTACATTCATGTATAGAGTTTGAATTTATGATATGAAGTCATTATCCTTCATTTCTTGCATTCTTATTAGTCCAACATAAAATAATTTTTTTCTTTTTTCAGTTTCATTTTGCTTGGTTTTTTGTTTTGAAAAAGAAAGAAAAAATTGTTTTTTTCATTCTTTCTCTCCCTCTGCATTGGTTTCAAAAGCATAGATGCATTTCTTGAAAATGTAGTCTTCTTCTTTACACCAATAGTTTGGTTTCATTTGAAAAAGTAAAGACTTGTATTGCATTTTTCATTAGAAAGGAAGAAGTTGCATTTCATTTTCATGTTGAAAAGGTACAATTTAAGTAAGTAGAAACAATCAAGGTACAATTTGCATTGCATATTGCATTGAAAAGAGAAAACACAACATTTCAAATTTTACATCAGTTGTCATGAATTTTTATTTCTTTAAACTCTTCTTCATTGTAGAACTAGTGTAAGTTTTTCTTTGCCAGTTTTCTTATTAGTTTCATTTTGAAAGAGTCTCAAACAACATGAGTTTCACTTTTGTACCCTTTCAGTAATTAACAATTGCTAAAAACAAATGCCAATTTAAAATATAATATACTTTTGTTTCTAGGGTTCACAAATTAGTTCAGGATTAGGATCTTGAAATAGGATAGAGAGGTAACTTTCCAAAGCCATTGAATAAAACATAGGAGTCTGACTTAGGGAGAGAAAACACAATTTTTGTATAGGTGTAGTTGGGATAATCCTATAACATAGGAGCTAAGCATGAGGTCTCATGAGGAAGAGCTCTTAAGCACGAGGTCGCATGAGGAAGATTTGAGGACATCACCCCTCTGAAACTTGACCAAGTCATAGTGGATTGATCATATACAAGGGTTTCATTAGTCCCTATGCCTCTCTGTGAGGTAGCACTTTCAGAGATTCATACTTTTCTACCTTGCCCATAAGTTTGGTCCTAACTGTCAACTATTCCCCAGGACACTGACTACGAGTTGGTACCCATAGTTCCTTTTCCTAGGTATATTAGAGGTGACTATGAGGGGTTTCTCCTAGTACCCGAGGAATATGTTGTATCACACTATCAGTACCCCTAGAAGGTGCTCTGCGAAGTGAGGCTTACTAGCACTAGGTAGGGATTGTAAGTCAAGGTTGCGGTAATTGCTTCTGACTTCTTCATTCACTGGTATCGGAACTTGATCAACCCATGTTGGTTTTCAGAAGGTCCCTTTCCACTTTTTCATTTCTTTGGACTCAAGACCTAATCCACTGGGATGAAGTTTTAAAGAAGTTGTTTGTTTTTTATGTTTCTCTTGGGAATTTTTAGTGGAGTGTTTATTTGTGTATATTTCCTTATGTTGTGTATGTACCACTACTTTCATATCATTGATTTAATGTAGTCGAACAAATGCTCTTTTGTTGAGGGAAATACCCTTGGTATTTCTCTTGAAAGCATGGAGTTGCCTCCTAGAAGTCATAGGTTATTATACCATTGGTTCACTAGAGTCTATGTGATACTTTTTCAGACATGAAAAATCCTCCAAGGGATGAACCTATGCATAATAATGACATGGATAAATTTATTAAGGATACCAACCAAGGGACCCCTTCCCAAAAGGATTCTTGTGCTTTTCCTTTATTTGGAAATGTTTGTGCACCCTTTGATCTAGGTGGATATTGGTGGCCACCCACCTATTCCAATTGGCTCCAAATGTCTGTTTTTGTTCAGCACATTCTTATGTACTACTTTGTAATTGTGGTTTCTACACTTCTGGTGATGTCTGAAGCCCCACACATCCTCCAATTGGATACTGGTGGTCACTTGCCTAATCCAACTGGCTTATTTCGTATGTCTTCTTGTCAGCACATCTTGTTGTACTTACGGGGTTGTTTTGGGGCCCTAATCATTGTTTTTTTGGCTCGCCATAGTCAAAATATAGTCGGAGTCAGAGTTTGATGGCAGAATATGTAGTTCTCAAAAAGACCTTTCCAACGAGCTATCATACACCTAAAACATAGGTTATATGCAAAAGTTATGACCCTAGGAAGTTGAGGTACCAAATTACACCAACTTACCTATAGGGACCACATAACATTTGGCATTTCACCTTCTAGGGTTAGGTTTTTGGATATCCAGGGTTTTGGCATTCATGAATAATATCAAAAAGGCTTATGGAGCCTCATTGTAATGGATTTTTCTCAGACAGATGCGTGTAGCAGCCACATCTCTTCTCAGAGATAGCTACAACCATTCGAGAAAGTTTTCAGTTCTGCAGTTTTACAGTTTCAACCTATTCATTATTTAATCGAAGATATTTTTCACTAGATATTTATGTTATTCTCCATATATCTACGTATTATATTCATTCTGTTAATCAGTTCATTCCGCTCCTAAATCTTGATTAGTGGTATCAGAGTGGTATACTCTTCATTTATTTTTCTTCATGCATGTCCCCAATAAGATCTGGGTACAAGAAGTTGTGACTCGAACCAATCGATCCATTACCAGATTGGTCGTGCCGAGCCCGAAAATAGCCCATGAGAGGAGAAAATAAATATGATGGAGCAGGAGATCCTATTAAAATATTGCTAGAGGAATCTTTCGCGCGACAAATGAACGAAATGATGGACAACTTCATGCAGATCCTTCGACGACTGCTCACAGGAGAAGCATCTTCATCAAGCGGTCATGCAACCCCCTTCAAGGTACAGGTAAATTTTGATATTCCATCATTTGAAGGATTGATAGATGCAGATGTTGTAGATAAATGGTTGAATCTTCTTGAAGGATATTTTTTGGTCCACAATTTTTCCGATAGGGGAAAGATCACTTTTTCACTCCTCAAAGTCGTTCCCCATGTTAAATATTGGTGGAATACTTACTCTGACCAGAGGGTCGTGGAGGAATATACAATGTTTGTGGTGTCCCATACATGGGATTCCTTCCGAGACACCATTAAAGAACAATACTACCTTGTTGGAAGCTACGAGGACTAGTACACTAGATGGACCACCCTACGTCAAGAAAGGGACCAGATAGTACCAGATTTCAACAATATTTTCCTTACCCTACGGACCAAATTGGGTATCAAAGACTTTGAGTGTCATCTGGTGCTCAAATAACACACCTGTTTGCGTAGATACATTCAAACAAAAATGGAGTTCCTGGACATCACCTCTTTGGGCATGGCTTATAGATACACTATCAAGATCGAGCAAAAATTTAAGCCGAAATGATGAGAGTTTGGATCTGCAAACCCCTCACAACCAAAGTAGGGAAAAGGCAACCCCAACCCACACATCAAGGGACCAAGTCAAGATGGCCACCCTCAGGAAAACTAGTCCAAGCCGGAACACAAGAAGGGAAAGGAGAAGACGAAGGACATGGGAAAATGGTGTGAGTACCATAAAATTCCTTGGCACAACACTGAAGAATGTTGATCCAAGCAGTTCCTCATGACCAAGCTAAAGGCTTCTGAGTCAGAGGTTTATTTTATTCCAAGTCAAATCCTGAAGGAGGGAAGCGGATTATCGATGTTGAACCTAGTGCCATTATCGCTACCACCAAATTTTGACTGCGTAAACCAGAGGAACCAGAGGAAGGGGAATGCCTCTTTCACTCATAGATTTGGGTCAAGGGGGCTTTGATCCATTTCATTGTCGACAGTGGTAGTCAGAAGAACCTAATTTCAGTAGAGGTCGTCAAGCGGTGGGACCTACCAATGACACCGCACCCACATCCTTACACCATCGACTACCTTTGCCAAGGGATAGATATCCATGTCAGCCAACAATGTTGTCTTCCCTACAACATCAATCCTTTCAAAGATGAGGTACTGTGTGATATTTCTCCCCTTGAAGTTTGTGACGTTCTTTTAGGAAAACCATATTTGTGTAAGTGTCATGCTATGTATGAGTCTAGATCCCGTAGTGTTATTATTACTTTGGTTAGACAATTGTACATGATCCGAGAGGTAGAACTACCTAATGCTATTTCTTTAATCTCTGTTAAGCAATGCAGTAAGGTCATTTCATAGATAGGGAATTTCATCTTCTTTGTGATCTGTTCTCACAATAAGAAGAAGGTCATCGCCACATTTGTGGCCTCTACACAATGCTTCTCTTTTGAGCATAAGCAAGTGGACAGGATCGTGGAAGAATATATAGAAATCTCCAATTGATTTGACCCTCAATGCACCTCTACCTAATGGACTAGTCTATCGGTGCTGGCTGATGAAGAATGACGAAATCAGGCGTCAGATCCGAGAGATTCTTCAAAAGGGGCACATCAAACCCAACTCCTCCCCTTGCGGAATCCCGATTGTACTGGTGCAGAAGAAGGACGAGACTTGGCAAATCTGCATTGATTATAGAGCCTTAAACAAAATCATAGTCAAGAATCACTACCCCATTCCCAGGATTGATGACCTTCTTGACCAACTCAAGGGGGCCAAGATCTTCAACAATATTGACCTAAAGTATGGCTACCAACAGGTTCCCATCGAACCAACTGATGTATGGAAGACAACCTTCAAGTCCAAAGAAGGTCTCTATGAATGGCTAGTCATTCCCTTTGGCTTAACAAATGCACCAACCACTTTCATGAGGTTGATGGATGATGTATTGAGACCCTTCACTAACTCCTTTGTGGTGGTATATTTGGATGACATCCTCATATTCAACAGGACATGAGAGGAGCACATGCGACATATTCAATAGGTTTTGAGCACTCTACATCAGCACAAGTTGTATGCCAACTTGGAAAAGTTCACTTTTGGAATGAACATGGTCCAATACTTGGGATACATTGTTGATGAGAATGGGGTACATGTTGATCTATCTAAGATCCAAGTCATCCGTGACTGGTCAACCCAGACCACACTGACTAAGCTTTGAATATTTCTGGGGCTAGAAAACTTCTACCAATGATTTGTGTTGGGATTCTCCCATATTGCATGGGACCTCATATAGGTGACCAAGGGAGGTGGTAGGTCCAATTTCATGTGGGGAAAGGAGAAAAAAAGAACATTCGATGATATGAAGCATCGCTTGTGCTCAACTCTGGTACTCACCTTGCCCGATCTGCAACAACCATTTGATATTAAGATTGATGCATCTGACTATGTTGTGGGCATAGTTCTCACTCAACATGGTCATCTGATGGCGTACCGTAGTGAGACACTCTCCGATACTATCCATAAATACCCCACCTATGACAAGTAAATGTATTCCATTGTACAAGCTATTGGTGACGGAAGTCACTCCTGGATTGCTAGCAGGAGAAGAGCCCAACGCCCATCAGTTTTATGTCACGGTTTGTTTATAGATGGGGTGACCGAATGGAAGCCAACTCAAAATGATATCATTTCAACTTCAAAACTAGGCCAGGCATGCATAGGTGAGTGAGGTCTTTATAAACTTCAGACAGTGAGTTGTAGTAAAGGGTGGACAGACAGAAGACTTATATGCAAAGAGCGCGAAGGTCTGTTACAAACGACAGGTTCCTAACAGACTGTATAAGAAGGCATCCAAACGCAAGGTCTTATTGCACTTAAATACAAAAAACCAGAGAATACAATAATGCAATGATAAATCATTTATCATAACAGAACTGCAATAATTCGTGCAAATCAGTCAATCACAAACTCTCTAAGCATGAGACGAAAATTAGATGGAGCAAGAAAAAAAAAACTATCTGTCATAAACAAGATATCTCAAATATAGATGCATATCCAACAAAATAGGATGTCTGTTAAACTTTATAGTAGGGAGCTCTGCTCTACCATCGATCATTACAAAATGGCAGAAATGCCTACATATACTCTTCCCTTCCTTTTTCCCAGCAGAGGCATCTCAAAACTTTCAATGGATGGTGTCGCCTCAATCAAATCTGGCCTGCATTGCTCTGTCATATGCTACCTTTAATTCAGCATGGCTCATGCCAGGGGGTAGCTAATCCCTTTGAATGTTGGACTGGCATGTACAGGTTCCCCTGGTGAGTTGGAGACTCGGAGTGGCTTTACTGAAGAGAACCGGTACAAGGGGCCCTCCTGGGTAAATTTCAACCGGGACCTCCATACTCTGCAATAAATGGGTGACGCGAGGCTTCACCCACCCTCTTTCTCCTTTATCTATTCTGAGTGGATACTGGGATCCAAATATCATCGGGCTGGAGTCAGCAGAGCTCAGTTCCCCCCTTTTGAGAATTAATTCGCAACCTTTGGCCAAATGAAAACGAAAGCGCCCCTCTCTCAGACCTCCTCTCTTATGACCAAGCGCCAGAACCATGGGCCCGGTCCTGAGCACTATCCGAAATTCGGGGTTCGGGATTTCAAAATGCAAAAAACAAGGGGCGCTTGTTCCTCGAAACTCCGATACCCGATTTGCGATGAGCTCCACCTCAATGAGCTAGCCCCTACCGGTTGGACCCTGATCCATATGACCTGTCTCCGTGTGATCGTAGTCAAACCCTCCATCGAAGTTTTGGCGTTCACGATGCCACAATTCAAAAGTCCTCCAGGCTCGCGAATCTTCGATCCCCGATGGCTCCTTCCATGCTAGCCCTTTGACTAGGCCCTGTTCCAAGTGACCACTACCATATGCCCTTGACCATACTCTCCATCGGGGTTTCACGATTTTCATTTTTGAAGTGCATGAATTAATCATCCCCAAGATCCCCGATATCACTATGGCTTCAAGTTCCCCGATGGGCGCTTTCCTGTTGGGACTTTCCCGATGACATCGATCTCCAGCCAGGCGTCCCTTCTCAGACGAACGGTCTAGATATCCTTCACTGTTTCTTGCGTCCATGATCAGGCTCGCTTGATGTTTATGGCTGCGGCCTTTGAATAAATCTCACTTGACTGGCTTTCAAAATCCCACCTCCATGTGCTTACATCAGAGGCCTCAAATCGGAGATGAAGACATCCCTGTGCAAGAAATGTTGCTAACATTAGGCTCCACGAGGGATAGATTCGTCCCTACGATGCTCTAAGAACTCCTTCCACAGCTTCAGTGCCTTGCTATTGGGCTATTGAGTCACTTATTAGGCCGAAAACATACAAAAATAAACTGAACAAGAACTAAAAGACAATATTTACAAACAGAGGAGCCGTCTAAGGCTCAAATAAAACATTTTTTTAGAAAATGCCCATTCACTGGGCTGTTGAAAACTTCTTCACCCTCTAGATCCTGCAACCCATAGGTGTTGCTGGAGAAAATCTCAGAGATTTTAAAGGGGCCAATCTAGAGGGCGTCGAACTTGCTGTGCTTGCCTTTATCCTGTCTGGGTGCGTCCCACTTAAATACCAAGTCCCCAATCTTGAACTCCTTTTTTCTGACCTTCCTGTCAAAAGCCTGCTTGATCTTCTGCTGATGACTATAAGCTACGTCCCTCACTTTTTCTCTTCTCTGTTGCACTTCCACTATCTGATGAATTCTTCTGATCATATGATCTGGTTCTCCCTCATAGTCTTTAAAGAACTTCGCCACAGGTAAGGCGAGTTGAGTAGGGAAAACTGCCTCTGCTCCGTAGACTAGTTGAAACGGCGAAGTGCCCAGGGACTTCTTCATCGTGACATGATCGGCCCACAGAGAGAATTTCAACATTGAATCCCAGGCTCTTTTGTTACCCTCTAATAGTCTTTTGATGATCTTTATCAGGCTTTTGTTAGAGGATTCCGCTAAACTATTGCCTTGGGGATAGTAGGGGGTGGAGTGAACTAGAGAGATCTGGAACTGCTCACAGAACTTAATTAAAGGTTCATATTTTAAAGAAGCAGCATTATCGGTGATGATTCTACTGGGGCAGCCAAATCGGGCTATGATTTCCTCCAGGAAGCTGATAATTACTTTGTGTGATATGCTTCTGGTGGGGAGAGCTTCTATCCACTTGGTGAAATAATATGTTGCAGTCAGGATCCATCTGTGCTGACCAATTGAGGGAGGATGAATCTCTCCGATGAAGTCCAACCCCCACTGCTGAAAAGGTGCCGAAGCTACTATGGGTTTCAATGGCAGTGATTTGAGCTATTGCTTTCCTGAGAACTTTTGACATTTGGTGCAAGCTCTGACCTCCCTGCAAACATCGACGAATAAAGTAGGCCAGTAATATCCAGCCCTGAGGATCTTATGAGCTGTGGTCTTCCAGAAATTATGCCCCCCACAAAGGCCTTTATGGAAATCAAACACAACCTTTTGGGCTTCGGGTGGGTTCAAACATATCAGCAGCATCCCCAAAGGATCTCTCCAGTAAAAAACTTGCTCAATGAGACAATACCTGACCACCTTGAGCTTTAAATCTCTTGCCCTTCTTTTAACGATTCCATTCGGAGGCTTCAATTCCCACAGGAAGTAAAGAATGTCACGATACCAGGCACAATTTACCAGCGATAAGCCATCCTGAGGGCATTGGCTGGGCAACTCAGTTTGCTGAGTTCCTGAGCGAGTGTTGAGGAAATTGACTCCCAAGGCTTCACAATTGGATTCAGCCAGTATCTTGGCTAGGACTTGCCCCTTAACCATCTTGGTGGGCTTTATTTCCAAGTCAAATTCGAGAATTTTTTCTATCCATTTGCCCCTTCTCCCATCTATGTCTGGTTGTACAAGAATGTCTTTTACGGAAGCTGAAGGAACGTATATTGTCACTTTCGAATGCAAGACGTAGAATCTGAAATCTTTGAGGGCTTTCACCAAGGCATAATCCTTCTTCTCCATGATCTCGTACCGGAGTTCTGCATCTCTCAATGCCTTGCTGAAGAAGGCAATGGGTTGTTCTCATCCTTCCTCATTTCTCTACAATAAGACCGCCGCCACTGTATCAAAAGAAGCAAAGGAGAAAATTAGGAACTCTTTGGAATAGTTAGGACTAATAAGCACAGGTGCCTTAGTCAATGCCTTTTTTATTTGGTCAAAATATGTCCTGGGCTCAGCGGTCCATTTCACTTTGTTTCCCTTCCTGAGCATGGTCGTGATGTGTTTCACTAGCTCGGAAAAATTCGAGACAAACCTCCTTAGAAAATTAATTTTCCCCAAAAAGGCCTGAACCTCTTTTTTAGACCTGGGAAGTGACAAGGCTTGAATTACCTCCACCCTGCTGGGATCAATTCTCACTCCCTCTACCGATACTATATGTCCCAATAAATTCCCTTCCTGCATAGCAAACATGGACTTCTTGGGATTCAGGGAAAGACCAAACCTTCGGCATTTCGAGAAAACTCTCCTTAAGTGGCAACGATGCTCCTTATCAGACTTGGAGAAGACCATGATTTTGTCTAGGTAGATTACTACAAATTGGTCTTTTTCTCCGATGAAGGCTATATCCATGGTTCACTGAAATGTTTCTCCTGCATTCATAAGCCCGAATGGCATTTTGGCATACATGAAGGTGCCCCAAGGAGTGGTGAAGGCGGTCTTCTCCCTGTCTTCAGGCGTGACCGATATCTGGTTATAGCCAGAAAACCCATCGATCATGGATATCCTGAAGGCACCAATTACCCTCTGCAGTATGTGTTCCATCTTAAGTAGGGGGTAATTGTCTTTCTTGGAGCTTCTGTTGAGATTCCTCAAATCAACGCAGAGCCTGATTTCTCCACTCTTCTTCCTTACTGGGACCAAATTGGCCACCCATTCAGAATATCTCAAGGGGACAATTATTTGGGCATCTAACAATTTCTTCACTTCTTTCTCCATGATAGGTAGCAACATGGGGTTTATCTGTCTCAGCTTCTGTCTAAATGGTTTAGCCTCTTCCTTTAGTGGGATCTTGTGCTCGATGACAGATGTGTCGTATGTCTTGAGGTCTTCATATGTCCATGCGAACACATCGACAAACTCTCTGAGCAACTCAGTGTATTCGCCCTTCTATTCTCTGGTCAAACTGCTTGATAGTTTGACAAACCTGGGCTCCTCCGGTGTGCCAATGTTGCATTCAGTTGTCTCGGTATCTTCGTTTGAGACCCTGCCATTTACTGGTACATCATTCCCATCGAACAATCTTTCTAAAGGGACAAGTCCTCTCGAAATGTGATTACTGGGCAGCTGAATGATATGATGATTAGCTATTTCATTTAAAAACCTCTCAGGACGAGGGTCACCTTCCCAATTAGGATCTTGGTCAATATGCAACGCACAAAATTCGTCCACTGCTTGGAGAAACCTTTCGAGTTCAGAATCATCCTTGAACACCTTCCAATGCTTGACATTGTCCGGCACCGAGGGCCTATACCTTATCTCGGCATCATTTTTTTCCATAGGCGGCAGAGGAAATTTGAGCAAACTAGCTGAGACAGCTAAAGAATCGGCCAAGGTATTTTCTCCCCTCGGAATGAAAGAAATGTTAAAATCCAAGAAGAAATTATCGATAAGGTCCCATACTTCATTCCGATAATTCCTGAGTCGGGGATTATGGGCACGATAGGCATTCCTCACCTGCTGAATAATCAACTCATTATCTTCGAATATTGCCATTTCTTCAATTCCCATTTCCTTTGCAGCCCTCATACCCAGAACAAGAGCTTCATATTCCGCCACATTGTTGGTGGCTTCGAATTCCATCTTGTATGACAGAGACACGACTTCTTGACAAGGTGATATGAAAACCACTCTAGTGCCAGTGCCTTCGCTAGAAGAAGCTCCATCAGAAAACATCTTCCACACAGAGGAGCTTAGAGGGGAAATCAGATGATCAGGACTGGGATGTTTTCTGGTTAGTAAAGAGCTTTCAGGGGCATCGGTAAGCTGCAACAAACTAGACCCCAAGTCGGTGTCAAGTGAAAAGATGGGGTGATTGGTAGGGTCTGCTTCATCACTGACAATATAGGCTAGCTGGGCTTCTCTGTATAATCTCCTTTGTTCCCCTCCAAAGACCAAAATGGTAGCATACATGAGATCCATCTGTAGTTTCCTTCCCAATTTTTTGATCCATGATCTAGACAATAGCATACCAAATTTGGGGGGAACGTCGGCTACCACAATATCCATGACCACACTCTTCATGGGCAATTGAAATAGAGAAACCACCAAGTCCTTGATGACTCCCAAACATTGCACCCTCCTTGAATCAAAAGAGTATAAATCATGGTAGGCCCTGGTCACTTCTAATCCTAGATCTTCCATCACTAGTTTGGGCATAAGGTTATGGGAAGCCTCTAAGTCCATGAGGCAATTATGCAACAATTTATCATGTATATTCAGGGATGTGTAGAAGGGAGGGGATGAATCATCTCTATATTCTACCATGGGCCCTAAGATGACTGCAGGATTTTCATCTTGAAGGTTAATTGAGTTAGAGGAAGGCTGGGGGGGGTCTAATTGTAGCAACCTGGATAGGGACCTTTTGAAGTCTTCATTTTTAACTAGCTCAGAGAGAGGTACAGGAATCCTAATCTTCTGAATCTCATGCTCAAAATTGAAGGAGGGGGTAGGTTTAGGAGCCTCTCTTACCTCAGTGATGGGCTCTTTGTTTGCTGGCGAAACACTCTGAGTCTTCTTTTCTTTAGCTGCGGATGATGCAGTTTTAGTAGGCCTATCTGCTATGAGGGGCTGGTCTGAGCTGTCGAAGTCTCCTTATTTCCTTCTAGACATGAGATTATATCTATTAGAAGTGTGACCAGGCCTTTCTTCTTTCCCCAACTCATGAATCTGAGCACTCATAAGTGATTCTTCATATGCTGACTATGTCAAATGGGGAAAAGGGGGAGTTTCTTCAATATAGTGAATTTCAGGGCCAAACTCATCTATCTCCTCTCTCTCCTCATGATCTACCAGGTTATTTTGGAGGGGGGCTTGAACCCTTTGATATTCTCTGTCCTTTCCTCTTTGTTCCCTCAGGATAACCTGAGGCATATTGTTAGCAGGTCGTCTGAAACCTCTATTATCATTGTTTTGGGGATTTCTGTACATGGGCTTCCCTTCTAATTCCAACCTTTCTACCTTGGTAGCAAGTGATTTTAGCATTCTAGATGTCTCATCTGTCTGATGGGGCAGGGGAGAGGAACTAGATGAGGAAGCTTCAGGCCTGTTCTTGGAGGTATTTCTATCACCGACATTCCTGAGTCGGTTGACAGCCAATATGTTGGATTCTACCTCCACGGCTGCGTCTTGCATGTGTGCCAGCGTAGCAGCTCTTCTCTCCCTCAGCAGTAGGTAGAAATCAAGATCAAAGGCGCTGGAGTAAGTGATCATTTTAGAGGCTTAGGAGGGTTTTATCTCAGCAGGGATTCTGTTGTACATTTTATTAAACCTCTTGGAGAAGTTAGAAACATACTCTCCTTCCTTTCTCTTCAACAACCCAAAATCTGTCATGTAATATATGAAGTCTTTTTTATCTCCCCACTGTCTCAAAAAGGCATTATCTAGAGCTCTGATCCCATCAATAGATCCAGGAGGCAGGGCCCTGAACCATTTTCTAGCCTCTCCTTGGATACTATGGACAAAAATCCTCATCCATACGTCTGTGTGCATGATAACATTATCATTCATGAAAGTGTAAAAGGCTGCTAGGTGCTCTTCAACAGTTATGTCCCCCTCACCTGTAAACTTGGGCAGCTGCTTAAGGTACCCTTCTGCTGGGAGGTTATTGAGAGGCTGTGGTAGCACGAGGGGAGTGTATCTAGCGTCTATGATGACCTCTATTTCGGTCATAGGGGGATTTTCTCCAGCCATAAGAATATTAGGTGGAGGAGAACTCAGAGGAGAAGGAGTTCATGAAGGGACTGCCAGGAATGAGCCTCGAATTGGAGTGGGGAACAAGAGAGGATCCAAGGAGAAAGCCACCGAGCTCAAGTCAGCAAGCGCTCCTCCTTGCGCAGGAGTGGGAAAATATTCTGTGGTTCCGGGTCTACGCCAAGGAACAACTTTAGAGGAGAGAGGAGTGACAAGGATTTCTCCCTCCAATCCCAGACCAGGAGGGGAAAACTCAGCAGGAACACTCCCAAAATTTAGGAAACGGGAAACTTCTGAAGGAGGTCTATTAAGAAACTGAGGAGGAGAAAATGGAGTTCGTACAGAAGGAGATGGCGAATTACCTGTTTCGGCGGTGGAATCTTCTTCTTCAGGGGCCTTTCCTTGTCTTAGAACCACCTCTGGATCGGTTTGAGGTGTAGCTAGGGGAAGCTGTGGATGAGACCGTGTGTGTCTTCCTCTAAAAGCCACAATTGATAGAGCAGGTTCTCCCCAATGGAGTCGTCACAATGGAGTCGCCAGGTGCACAGCAACAATCTCAATAGTTCTGATATCTGATGCACCTTTAGAATCAACTAATCATTGTTGTTCAATCCCAGGGAATATATTCAACTTCGTCCCCGACAACGACGCCAGAAATGTTGGCGACGGAAGTCACTCCTGGATTGCTAGCAAGAGCAGAGCCCAACGCCCATCATTTTTGTGTCACGGTTTGTTTATATATGGGGTGACCGAATGGAAGCCAACTCAAAATGATATCATTTCAACTTCAAAACTAGGCCAGGCATGCATAGGTGAGTGAGGTCTTTATAAACTTCAGACAGTGAGTTGTAGTAAAGGGTGGATAGACGGAAGACTTATATTTAAAGAGTGCGAAGGTCTGTTACAAACGACAGGTTCCTAACAGACTGTAGAAGAAGGCATCCAAACGCAAGGTCTTCTTGCACTTAAATACAGAAAACCAGAGAATACAATAATGCAACGATAAATCATTTATCATAACAGAACTGCAATAATTCGCGCGACTCAGTCAATCACAAACTCTCTAAGCATGAGACGAAAATTAGATGGAGCAAGAAAAAAAAAACTATCTGTCATAAACAAGATATCTCAAATATAGATGCATATCCAACAAACTAGGATGTCTATTAAACTTTATAGTAGGGAGCTCTGCTCTACCATCGATCATTACAAAATGGCAGAAATGCCTACATATACTCTTCCCTTCCTTTTTCCCAGCAGAGGCATCTCAAAACTTTCAATGGATGGCGTCGCCTCAATCAAATATGGCCTGCATTGCTCTGTCATACGCTACCTTTAATTCAGCATGGCTCGAGCCAGGGGGTAGCTGAGCCCTTTGAATGTTGGACTGGTGTGTACAGGTTCCCCTGGTGAGTTGGAGACTCGAAGTGGCTTTCCTGAAGAGAACCGGTATAAGGGGCCCTCCTGGGTAAATTTCAATCGGGACCTCCATACTCTGCAATAAATGGGTGACGCGAGGCTTCACCCACCCTCTTTCTCCTTTATCCATTCTGAGCGGGTACCGGGATCCAAATCTCATCGGGCTGGAGTCGACAGAGCTCAGTGCCCCCCTTCTAAGAATTAATTCGGAACCTTTGGCCAAATGAAAACGAAAGAGCCCCTAACTCAGACCTCCTCTCTTATGACCAGGTGCCAGAACCATGGGCCCGATCCTGAGTGCTATCGGGAATTCGGGGTTCAGGATTTCAAAATGCAAAAAACAAGGGGCACTTGCTCCTCGAAACTCCGATACCCGATTTCCGATGAGCTCCACCTCAATGAGCTAGCCCCTATCAGTTGGAACTTGATCCATATGACCTGTCTTCGTGTGACCATAGTCAAACCCTCCATCGGAGTTTCGACATTCACGATGCCACGATTCACAAGTCCTCCAGGCTTGCGAGTCTCAGATCCCCGATGGCTCCTTCCATGCTAGCCCTTTGACTAGGCCCTGGTCCAAGTGACCGCTACCATATGCCCTTGACCATACTCTCCATCAGGGTTTTGCGGTTCGCATTTTTGAAGTGCACGAATTACTTGTCCCCAAGATCCGTGATATCCCGATGGCTTCAAGTTCCCCGATGGGCGCTTTCCTGTCGGGACTTTCCCGATGATGCCGATCTCCTGCCACGTGTCCCTTCTCAGACGGACAGTCCAGATATCCTTCACTATTTCTTGCGTCCATGATCAGGCTCACTTGATGTTTATGGCTGCGGCCTTTGAATAAATCTCACCTAACCGGATTTCAAAATCCCACCTCCATGTGCTTACATCAGAGGCCTCAAATTGGAGAGGAAAACATCCCTGTGCAAGAAATGTCGCTAACACAAGCTTGTCATCAATGGAAACATTACATTCTAGGGAAAGAGACAATCATACACACTGATCACAAGCCTCTACAGTTCATATAGTCACAGGGGAAATTGCAAAACGACCTCCATCATAAGTGGTCCACCTACCTGCAATAGTTTCATCTCAACATTAAGTATAAGACACGTATCTCTAATCATGTCGCTGACTACCTCAGTAGGCCCCCTATGGCTGCACTCACCACTATGCTCCATTCTTGTGGACATGAGGCCTCTGAGTGGCCCCACCTTTATAAAAAAGATCCAGACTTCACCATGACATATTAGCTCTTGGGTATAGGTGCAACTGTCACTTATTTTCATATTCAGGATAGACACTTATTCCACCTAGTCCATCTATGTGCTCCTACAAGTGAGCATGCAAAGATGATTTGGGAAGCCCACTATAGTCGGGTGGCAGGACATTTTTGCATAGAGAAAATAGTGGTCGTTCTTCAGAAAAAAATTTATTGGCCAAAACTTCGACATGACATCAGCAAGTATATCAGATATTTCACAGCCTGTGCCATTTCCAAGCCAACCATCAAGAAGCAAGGCTTATATACCCCTCTTCCTATTCCTGAGAAACCTTGGGAATCCATCTCAATGAATTACATGTCTGGCTTGTCATCCACCAAGAAAGGAAATGACTGCGTGTTTGTGTTCGTTGATCAGTTTTCAAAGATGGCCATCCTCACATCTTGTAAGAAGATTGTCACAGTGGTAGAGACTGCCAAGATCTTCTTCGAGCAAGTGTGGTTCCACTTTGGGATACCACAGAACATCATTTTCGATCGAGACAACATGTTCCTCATAACCTTTTGGTCGAGTCTCTGGTCTTTGTTGGACACCAAGATAAAACAATCCACTGCTTTCCACCCCCAAACTGATGGAAAAACCAAGGTCATCAATTAGATGATTGTGCACATCATGTGCATGTACAATTCTAAGCATCCATGTACATGGGACAAGAGTCTTCCCTATGTCCAACACAATTACAATAGGCCTATCCATATTTCCACCAGCCATATCCCATTTCAGGTGGGTCTGGGATTCCAACCCTTGGGACCCATTGATGTTGCACTCCCTCTTGCCACCGCACAGATAGAATCTTCCCTTGATCATTCTGCATTTGACAAAGCCACCAGATTCATTGCAAAGATTCAACACATCCGCCAACAAGTCCAGGAGATTTTGCAGAAATACAATGCTAAGTACAAGCAGCGCCATGATTTTGTAGAAATCCATGGGCCTTACACTATCACCAATGAAGTGGGTAGCAATGCTTTTGAGATTAAGACTCCACCCTTCCTTGGTTAGCATCTAGTATTCAATTTGGACCTCCTTTAGCCATATTTTCCACCATTTTTGGACACTTCTGATATCACAGAACAACTGACACCAACATAGCTCAATCTTGACTGCATGGAACAAGAATCCACTAACCAGATTGTGGACACATAGGTCAAGGGCACTCGCCAACAATGAATCTAGATTTATCGGGTTGTCAAGGCAAGGAAAATACTACACCAAGGCAAATGGCTCACCCAATGACAAATCCAGCTGAACTTTCCTCACCTAATGGGGGAACTCAAAACAATGGAGACCATTGCTTCCTAAGGGGGGAGGATTGATCTAGGTGGATATTGGTGGCCATCCACCTATTCCAACTGGCTCCTTTTGTCCTTTTTTGTTTAGAAACTTCTTCTGTACTACTTTGTAATTGTGGGTTCTACATTTCTAGGGATATCTCAAGTCCCGCACATCCTCTAGGTGGATAGAGGTGGCCTCTTGCATAATCCAACTGGCTTATTTTGTATGTCTTCATGTTAGTACATCTTGTTGTACTTCCGAGGCTGTTTTGGCACCCTACACTTTTTTTTTTGGCTCTCCATAGTCAAACTATATATGGAGTCAGAATTTGACGACGAAATGTGTATTTCTATGAAAGATCTTTCCAACGGGCTATCATGTGCCTAAAACGAAGGTTGTATGAAAATGTTATGGCCCTAGGAAGTTGAGGTACCAAATTACACCAACTTACCTATAGGGCCCACATAACTTATCACGTTTCACCTTCTAGGGTTAGGTTTTTGGATGTCTAGGGTTTTGACATTGTTGAGTAATGGATTCTTCTCAGACAGATGCACATAGCATCCACATCTCTTCTCAGAGATAGCTACCACCATTCGAGAAAGTATTCAGTTCTGCAGTTTTACAGTTTCATCTGATTTCATTATTTAATAGAAGATATTGTTCACTGTATATTTTTGTTATTTTCCATATCTCTGTGTATTGTATTCAGTTTGTTAATCAATTCGTTCCTCTCATAGATCCAGATCACCCTTGATGGTCATTTTAAAAATTCCTGGGTTGAATGTTGGAGTAATAGTTTTGTTGTGGAACACCTTATGATCCAGGTAGATATCGGTGGCCATACACCATTTCCAATTAATCAACATTTCGAGCCTATGGTTTTGATAAACCATAATATTCTCCCTTTTTATGGGGATTGAAATATAATTCCATCTTCATTTGTTAATTACAGAGATCATGTAATGATTTCCTAGTGGTATTATGTACATGCATACAACATAGTGTTAATGCACCAAATCCCATTAGAACTCTACAGTTAATCATGTTCGTACTAGAGTAGTACTAGGATGGGTGACCGCCTAGGAAGTCCTAGTGTTTTACATGCCAATGGAATTTTATGAGCTTAGACCATATTATCTTGCATGTGTCATGGGAATTGTTCTTTTCTCACCCTCTCATATATAATTCAGCTGAATGAGTCTATTTACGCATGGAATGGAGTGTGATGGAAATATTGTTGTGAATGAAGTGTAGCCACCATCTCTTTCTTTTCAGAGATAAGCTACCCCATTCTGCTAGTTTGTGTTCTAGAGTGTCTATCTCTCTTATTCATTAATAGAAGTTGGGTTTCACTGTATTTTTGTATTCTCTGCTATATTTTTGTTTTTGTCTTATTTCATTCTCAGCATAATCTAGATCACCTTATGTCATGGGAAGCGAATTGATTTTTATCATGTGCCTTGTTTGTTTGTGAATTCTAGTCCTCCTCCTTCTCCCTCTTCTAGTGAAAGTTTAGATGCCAGTAACCAGAAGTATAAAAGGAATAGGAAGAGGAAGAGTAAGAAGAAGAAGTCAACAACCTCTGCAATTCATGTTGGATATCTGTCACCAGCCTTTGCTAGTCATGCTCAAGGAAAGAAACCATCCTTTGCGAGTCATGATGGGAGTGTAATTCCAGTCACTAGTAGTCATATTGGCATTAGGTCACTAGCCTCTGTGAGTCATGTTTGATACTAGGTACCAAACTTTGTGAATCATGTTAGGGGGGAAATCCTATTCACTTCTAGTCATACTAGACATATGTCAACAAACTCAGTGAGTCATGTTGAATACATGCAACCAACCTCTGCAAATCATACCAGGGGAGTGAAACCAACCTCTTCTAGTCATGTTGGATATATGTCACCAACCTCTTCTATTCATGTTGGAGATATGTCAACAAGCTTTGTGAGTCATGTTAGAGATCAACTACCAGCCTTTGTGAGTCATGATGATGAAAAAAGTCTAGTCACTGTCAGTCATATTGGATATATGTCAACAAATTCTGCGAGTCACATTGAATACATGCAATCGACCTCTGCATATCATGTTGGGAGAATGAAACCAACCTCTGCTAGTCATGTTGGACATATGTCACCAACATCTACTAGTGATGTTGGAGATATGTCAAAAACTATTGTGATTCATGTTGAAGAAAATAAACCAACCACTGCAAATCATGTTGGGGAACGAGTCCAGTATCCACAATTCATACTGGAAATAGGTCACCAACCTCTATGGATCATGTTGGAGACATGATGCTAACCACTGTAATTCATGCTGGGGGAATTGATATTTTTGAGAAATGTAGGTGATTAGGACATAAGATCAAGTTCCCTTATAATCTTTGCAAGCGATATCACTTTGTTCATATATGCCCTAGTATTCCACATGTACTAAGACTATGGTCCTTGTGTGAAGGCCCTTCCGATCTTATGCCATATTCCATTTTCCAACACCCTATTCAGTCATTGGTTGATGAAGTGGTCATGTTGATGCAATCTTTAATCGATCCAACTCTTGTTTTGGAGGTTATGCATCTATTGACCATATTGTCTTGTAGTCTATTCAACCAATGGTTTAGAAAGTGGTTGAGCCTATGCAATATTCGGTCAATATTACTCTTCTTTTGGGGAGTGATGTGTATTTTGACTATGTCTTTATCATTTCTAGTTTAGTACCTTCTGAACAAGGGGGAATTCTAGTTTATTCGAGTATGCTCCCTACAAGTCCTAGGATGGTTTCCTTTCATTGGAGTGATCTTGTTGACCCTCACCTTAATTTTTCTACACCCTTCCAAATAATGGTTAAAGTTAATTTAAAAAGGAATTTACTGATGTATTATATATTAAGGAGCTTCCGTAAGTATTTTATCCTCCTCACCTTGGAAAGATTTGGTTTCTCCCAAGATTATGTTAGCTACCAATGAGATGTTGTATTTCAACAAAAGACCTAGTTAATATTTGAGGATTCTTCTTGAGTTCCCTATCATGTTAGGTGGAAATACTATCCTATTTGATATTTTAGTGTCGCAAGGCCCTTTAGATTTCAATATGCTTCTTGGGAATGATTATGTATGTTGGAAAGTTGGTTTGGATAGTTGGTTGTCCTTGATGTCAACCCTTGGAGAATGATCTTGGATATTGATATCAAACCTTCGAGAGGTCTAGAGATTTTGGACAATTGATTGGCATTTGTATGATCTTGATGGATGATGATTTTTTCGGGTACATTTGATGTAGTCTACATGTAGCCCCGTAGGTGTGGTTATGGGACCCATAATTTATTGAGGAATAAAGACATGAAGGATAGTGAAATTGTAGGTAATAATATAATATATGGATATCACACATCATGCCATTTCTGTTGATAGGTCATATGCCACGTGGATCCTCACGATTGAGGAGTTATGGCCTTGTGAAGATGGAATCCCCAAAGAATGGTCAAGAAGCCCATAGTTGGTTACAAGTCAATGAATGAAAGGGTAATGTGGTTGTAACAACAAAATTCAAGAATCCATAAAGTTAAGGAAATCGGTCCCAAAGTGTTCAACAAGCCCTAAATTTAAGTGATGCAGGGGTGCGCCACCCAAGTGGGCACATCCTTGCACAGGACCTTCTTCCCTCTCGGCCCGAAGAACTTCGAAGGTTCTTCTATCTCCCTATTGGGAGATCTGCACCCGTAGCAGTCTGTTCCAAGGTCTCCCCTTTACCACCGGGAGATCTGTTAAATCTCGCTGTCTCGCGAGCTCGTGGTTCAAACCTCCAAACCTTTATTTCAAATCTTCCGATACCTGAGCTAGCAATATGGGTATAGCTCCTTTCGCATATAACTGTGGGTTAGGCCTAATGTTAGCACTTCTCGCGACCTCGCAACCTCACGACCTCGGTGGTTGAACCATCAAAAATTCACCTCCTAGTCCGTGAGTCTCCGAGATGCGTGGTCCCACCTTGTACTCTGCCATGCGTCCACACGAGTCTTGGCTCCTCGGTACTTCGCAACTCGTGAATCCTAAAAACCAGCACCTCGGGATTTATCGCGGTGAGGTCCCGAGATGATCCTTTTGAATGACACCTGTACTCCACTCATGCGCCACTATGGCCCACACAACTCCAGCTGTTGGGATATCGCTATCTCGCGACCTCGCGATCCCCATGCCCGAATTCTCAAAATTTTTCTCGTGAGGTTCCGAGACACGACACCTCGCTCAGATCCAATGGTCCTCCTGTGTTCCGGATCCAACAACTGTCCTTCTCTCGCTACCTCCTGACCTCGCGACTTGGAGTACCCAAATATTGGACTCTAAACCTGTGAGCTTTTGAGACTGCGAGATCCGTCGATCTCTCGCCACCTGTCCCCCTCAGATGGATGGCTACAAATATTTCGCTCCTTCGGCGCCTCGCGACTTTACACACCCAATTACTCAGGTCCTTACCCTGTGAGTTCCGAGTTCGTGAGATCACCGATCTCTGCCACCTGTACCCGCAGATGGACAGCTACAAATCTTTCACCGCTTCACGTCCTCATAACCTCGCGTCTCACGGATTTTAACCCCAAGCACTTGGGTGTTCACCTTGCGAGTTCTGAGTTAGCGAGATCCTTGGATCTCTGCCACGCGTCCCCTCAATTGGACGGTCTAGATATCCTCGCTACTTCGCCCCTCGTGAAGCTAAAGATCTCCCCCTTCAGACCTCCAAATGTCTGAGTCTGTGAGATAAGGATCTCCTGACACGTTTCCTCCAAAATGAACGGCTCTGATCTTATCGCGTCTCGCGATCTCGCTACTCTGACCACACAACCTTTGGGGCTTCAACTCCCGAGTCCCCGATACACAAAATCGTGTGTAGATCCTACGGTTCCTGTGACTCGGAATCAATAGCCCTGCCTCTCATGAACTTCAACTCTTCAGAATCTTCTTCACCGTAACCTCCTTGTAGCTCTACAAGATCTAACGGTCCTTGGGATCTCGTGAAATCCCTTCAGAGGATTTCGACCGTCCGCTCCTTCTTATAAAATCCACGAGATGAAAAGAGTATTTTTCCACGAGATGTTTTTCCACACTTCGCCAACCTGCGATGCTTCTCTCCTCGACTTCGCTTCCCACTTGTCTACGTTGAATCTTCAACGACTCAGAGGTCTATCCCTCCTGAGCTTTACCAAATTACTTAACCTCAACGAGGCTCTTTGCACGCACTCCTTGCGGCAGTTCTTGAACACTTCTAAGTGTTGAGATCTTTTGACTCTGCGCACACCTGCAATAGTAGTCCTTCAATACTTATGCTCAGTATCGCAACTGAGACTCCCCTTAGCCTGCGTACTCCTTGCACGGCCTTAACACCTTCTTTCACTTCTGAGAGCTTCGAGAACAAGAGTTTAACCCCCAAGCCTTCTGTCAACGCACTCCTTGCGGATGACTCAACTGCACTCCTAGCAGGAATCCTTGTGCAAAGAGGAACAATTGTAACTCACCTCACTTCCTCTCAGACTTCTATCTTGGCACATGAAGTCATACACACAGCATATTCACAAATGCATAACAAGAAGAAATATTCATAACCAGAGCATTCAACACACATACATAGAGAATAACACAACATCCATGAATTTGAATCAATCCTCTTCTATTCATTCAAGATCTATACATGGGTGTTCTTTACAACTATCTGCTATTCTCCTATGCTCTAGACTCTTCTTTCTCCTGTTGCTTAATGTTACAATAATACAAATGAGGGTGTCTATAATCGGTTTCCCTCTTGCGCTCTAAAACTGTCTAATCTAAGAATTGAATTCTATCTACCTGCAACTACTACTATAAATGCCTCTGTCTATCTCAGACGAGAGCATATGGCTCCAGGTCTGATTACATTCTTTCCAAGGTGCCTAAATTAAATGATCTCATTTGTATTCAGTGCATCAACTTCAAGAGAAAATTTAAAAATTCAAAAAAACTTGCGTTGGACGTCTTCCAGCTGTCTTCTGCTTCCATGTTGGTTTTGCTTGTCGTGAGGGATGCTCCTGCATCATACTCCCTCGCTTGAAAATTTGCATGGGCTCCTGTCCATGAGCTCCTGCATGGTATGTCCAAGCTTCAGAATTTCTTCTTTAGTCTCCCAGCTGGCATCTTCAACTGGGTGTCCCCTCCACTTGACCAAATATTCAAAATATTGTTTCCTTCTGGTTTTCTTACCCACTCGTTTATTCAATATCTGTTCCATCTGTGGCTTCTCTGCAACTGGCATCTGCTTCTGCCACTGGATCTCTGGTTGATCATCACTTTCTGCTTCTTCTTTATCAACTTTATATGGATATAAATATGAAACATTAAATGTTGGAGATATTCTAATGCCCTCTGGTAACTCAATTTCATAAGCATTCTGTCCCATTTTCTTCAAGACCTTGCATGACCCAATTTTCTTCATCTCAGCTTGTTGTATGTTCCCGTTGGGAACCTTTCCTTCCTCAAATGTGCCAGAACCAGATCACCAACTTCAAACTAAAGTTGTCTCTGATGTTGATCTGCTCTGCGCTTGTACTCCTAATTTGACTTCAATAGTCGCTCCTTCACCTGGCTGTGAAGTTCCTTCATCGCTTCATCAAATTCTCCTGTGCTAGCACTGCTAGTATCAGTCTGTTCGGAATCCCTCAATTCAGAAACTCCTCTCGGTTGCATTCCATACACAATCTGAAATGGACTTTTTCTTGTGCTCCTGTTCACTGAATCATTGTAAGAAAACTCTGCTTGCGGTAATATGTTGTCCTAGCTACTATGGTGCTCTGTCACCAAGCTCCTCAACAAGTCTCCCAGACTCCTGTTGACCACTTCTGTTTGTCCATCCGTCTGAGGATGGTAAGCAGAATTAAACATCAAATTAGTCCCCAGATTCTTCCACAATGTTCTCTAGAAATGCCCTATGAATTTTGTGTCTCTGTCCGAGACTAT
Source organism: Picea engelmannii (assembly GCA_009831015.1). NCBI lineage: Eukaryota > Viridiplantae > Streptophyta > Pinopsida > Pinales > Pinaceae > Picea > Picea engelmannii. The sequence continues at coordinate 101,606 of ML786899.1, read as the reverse complement.
TCTTTTCGGAAATCCATGAAGTCGAACAATCTCTTTGAAAAACAAATTTGTGATGTGGACCGCATCGCTAGTTTTCTGACATGGAATAAAATGTGCCATCTTAGAAAACCTATCAACCACTAGAAATATTGAATCGGCACCTCTTTTTGTCCTCGACAACCCTAATACAAAATCCATGCTAATCTCATCCCACGGCTTCTCAGGTATGGGCAACGGTTGATAAAAACCCGAGTTTTGCTTTCTGCCCTTCGAGTGCTGGCAAATCCTACATCTGTCCACAAACTTCTTTACTTCTGACCACATCCCTGGCCAAAAGTATGACTCACTCATCTTTGCAAATGTCTTATCATGTCCAAAGTGTCCAGCCAATCCTCCACTGTGTTTCTCTTTCAACAAGTTCTCCCTCATGGAGCAATTTGAAATACACAGTTGATTGCCTTTGAACAACAATCCGTCCTGGATCACATACTCTATCCACTGACTTTTGTCTTTGAGAACTGGATTCTCAGCTGCTTCATAAGCTTCCTGAAATTCTGCATCCTCTACATACATGTCCTTAAGATCATCAAAGCCTAATGTCCTGACTTTGAACTCCTGCAACAGCAAACACTTCCTGCTCAAAGCATCAACAACTTTGTTAGCAGTACCAGAAATATGCTTTATCGCAAAAGTAAAATTCTGCATGTATTCTACCCATTTAACATGCCTCTGATTCAACTTTTCTTGTTGAGTTACATATTGTAATGCATGGTTATCACTATATAAAACAAATTCCTTCGGAATCAAATAGTGTCTCCATTTCTTCAATGCATGTATGATGGCATAGAATTCTTTATCATATGTGGAGTACTTTTCTTTTGCCTCATTTAGCTTCTCGCTGAAATATGCGATCGGTCTGTCTTCCTGACTCAAGACCGCTCCTATGGCAAACCCGCTGGCATCACATTTTACTTGGAATGTCTTCTGAAAATCGGGCAACACCAAAATTGGTTGCTCTGTAATCTTCTGTTTCAACAAATTGAAACTCTTCTCAGCCTCTTCCATCCAATGAAAAGATTTATGTATTTTCTTCACTATATCCATCATTGCTGCACTAATCCCACTGAAATTTCTAATGAACTTCCGGTAAAAACTAGCCAGTCCATGGAAACTCCTCACCTCAAATACGTTCCTCGGTGATGGCCAATTCTTGATCACCTCTACCTTATCTGGATCCATCCTTAATTCATTTGCAGAAATAACAAACCCCAAATAAATGAGTTATGTCTTCATGAATGAGGACTTCTTCATGTTTATCAACAACTTCTCTTGTTGTAATCTCTTCATCACAATAGCCAAATGCTTCAAATGTTCAACCTTCGTCTTGCTGAAAACCAATATGTCATCCAGATACACGATGACAAATTTCCCAATGAAATCCTTCAGGACTTCATTCATTAACCTCATAAAGGTACTTGGTGCATTTGTCAAACCAAACGGCATGACAAGCCATTCATACAAACCTTCGTTTGTCTTGAATGTTGTTTTCCATTCATCACCTTCTCTCATACGAATCTGATGATATCCGCTCTTCAAATCTGTCTTTGAAAAAAACTTTGCCCCACTTAAGCAATCCATCAAATCATCCATTCTTGGCAATGGGAAGCTATACCTGATAGTTATCTTGTTTATCGCCCTTGAATCAGTGCACATCCTCCAGCCTCCATCTTTCTTCGGACTGAGTACTGTTGGAACAGCACACGGAATCAAGATTTCCCTGACCAAGCCTTTGTCCAACAGCTCCTGGACCTGTCTTTTAACTTCTCCATTCTCTTGTGGTGTCAACCTATACGCAGCTCTGTTTGGAAAACTAGCTCCTGGTATGAGGTCTATATGGTGACTTACACTCCTCATTGGTGGCAATGAACGAGGTAGTTCGTCCACTATAATATCAACTAACTCTTCCAGCAGTTCTTGAACTTCTCCTGGTAAATCATCCACTCTTGTGCTCGTCAGAACAATTCTCGATTTTCTGACCACAAAGAATTGTGGATCCTCCTTCTTCTTAACTTCTGCAAGAAGTTCCTTCCCACTCATGAGAAGTACTATTTTGTTTACCTCCGGCTTCACCTCTTTATCCTCAATTGGACACAACATATGAGTTCTCCCATTCCTCTTCAGGGTATATGTATTTTTTCTCCCATCATGAATTACATTTCTATCATATTGCCATGGTCTACCCAGTAATAAATGACAGACATCCATAGGAATAACATCACATAAAATCTTATCATTATATCCTCCTATCTTAATGTCAACTAAGCATTGTTTAGTGACATTTACCTGATGTCCTTTCTGTAGCCATGAAAATTTGTATGGACTTGGATGATCAGTTGTCTCCAGCTCCAGCTTTTCTACCATCTCGGTTGAAACGAGATTATCGGTGCTTCCACTGTCCACGATGACCTTGCACACTCTATCCTTGGTCTTGCAAGCAGTCCTAAAAAGACTGTTCCTTTGTGCTGAATTCTCCATATCTTTCTCTGGCATCAAAAGGACTTTTCGCATCACCAGCGATCTTCCGCCTTCAGCGTACTCTGCCTCAATATCTCACCTCTGTGCTTCGACGATGTGAGCTTCTCCTCCATCCTTCTTTCTATCTAGACAGTCAACTGACTTGTGCCCATTTTTTCCACATGTGAAGCATGTGATTACTCCACCTCTTCCTCTTCCTCTACCTCTGGTACAAGGAAATCTATTGTTATCAGCATATCCTCCTCTCTACTCAGTATGTTGTTCTCTTTGCTCAGCATATCGCCCTCACTGTGAACTTCCACCTTTCTCTGTCTGAGGCTGAGGTTTCTTCCAGTCATCCTTGGGCTTCTGGTATTTATCTTGGGCAACTGATTTGCCTTTGGGTTGACTCCTGACTCGGCCCCTCTGACTTTGTTTACGGCTCAACTTCTCCTCAGATTTCAGAGCCAATTGGTAAGCATCCTCCACCGTTCGAATGGTTGCCACAGTTCATCCTGAATTTCATACCTTAGGCCATTCATATACCTAGCCACCTTTTCATCATTGCTTTCACGATGAACTACTCTGATATTCAACCTGTAAAATTCCTCAGTATACTCCTTCACTGTCATCATCTTCTGTCTCAGGTTCTGAATCCTCCTGAACAGAGAAATTTGATAGTCCCTGGGAATGAATTTTGCCTTCATCTTTGCAATCATCCTGTCCCAGCTCTTAATCTTTTGATTGCCTTGACAACGCCTGTCAGCTTGCAGTTCATCCCACCACAATGCTGCATGTCCTTTTAATCTCGTGACGGCATGTCTGACCTTCTTGTCATCTTCGATATCTTCATAATCGAAGTAAGTGTCAAGAGCTCTAATCTAGTCTAGCAACTCTTCTGCATCCAGACTCCCTTCATAAGCTAGAATATCCATTTTTGTTTTCGAACTCATCCGAGCGATAGCCTTAATTAAGCGCTCATTAGTTGCATCTTCTGCTGGGATTTCTTCTTCTTCATGTCCAGCATTTCCTTCATCCTCAGATTCACTGGTGTCTCCTCCATCAGTTTTTCGCCTTCGCGATGTCTCCATGTCCTCCATTTTGGCACGAAGATTTCGAATCTCTCTCTCCATGTCTGGATTCTGTCCTTGCCTACCTCTTTCTCTGGACACTTCTCTTTCCCTAGACAATTCCATTTCCTCTCCTGGATCGGGTGATTGTCTGCCTCTTCTCCTTGGCGGCATGGTGAATTCTCATTTTTCTCTGCTACAGAAAGAAAAGAAACTTTTCTATGCTCTGATACCACTTGACATGTGTATCAGAGTGCTCTTTATCTCCTGCCTCTCTTTCCTGAAATATATAGATAAGAATTCTACTCTGATACCACTTGACGCAGGGGCACGCCACCCAAGCGGGCACATCCTTGCACAGGACCTTCTTCCCTCTCGGCCCGAAGAACTTAGAAGGTTCTTCTATCTCCCTATCGGGAGATCTGCACCCACAGCAGTCTTTTCCGAGATCTCCCCTTTACCACCGGGAGATCTGTTAAATCTCGCTGTCTCATGAGCTCGTGGTTCAAACCTCCAAACCTTTCTTTCAAATCTTCTGATACCCGAGCTAGCAATATGGGTATAGCTCCTTTTGCATATAACCATGGGCTAGGCCTAATTTTAGCGCTTCTCGTGACCTTGGTGGTTGAACCGTCGAAAATTCGCCTCCTAGTCCACGAGTCTCCGAGATGCGCGGTCCCACCTTGTACTTTGCCACGCATCCACGCGAGTCTCGGCTCCTCGGTACTTCACAAATCGCGAATCCTAAAAACCGGCAACTCGCGAGTCCACTCACGTGCCGCTATGGCCCACACAACTCCAGCTGTCAGGATATCGCTATCTCGCGACCTCGCGATCCCCGTGCATGAATTCTCAAACTTTTTCTCGCGAGGTTCTGACACACAACACCTCGCTTAGATCCAACAGTCCTCCTGTGTTCCGGATCCAACGACTGTCCTTCTCTCGCTACCTCGCGACCTCGTGACTTGGAGTACCTAAATATTGGACTCTAAAACTACGAGCTTCCGAGACTACGAGATCCGTCGATCTCTCGCCACCTGTCCCCCTCAGATGGATGGCTACAAATATTTCGCTCCTTCGTCACCTCGCGTCCTCGCGCCTCGCGAATTTACACACCCAATTACTCGGGTCCTTACCCTGCGAGTTCTAAGTTCGCGAGATCACCGATCTCTGCCACCTGTCCCCGCAGATGGATGGCTACAAATCTTTCACCGCTTTGCGTCCTCGTAACCTCGCGTCTCGTGGCTTTTAACCCCAAGCACTTGGGCGTTCACCTTGCGAGTTCTGAGTTAGCGAGATCCTTGGATCTCTGCCACACGTCCCCTCAATTGGACGGTCCAGATCTCCTCGCTACTTCACCCCTCGCGAAGCTAAAGATCTCCCCCTTCAGACCTCCAAATGTCCGAGTCTGCGAGATAAGGATCTCCTGACATGTGTCCTCCAAAATGAACGGCTCTTATCTTATCGCGTCTCGCGATCTCGCTACTCTGACCACACAACCTTTGGGGCTTCAATTCCCGAGTCCCCAATACACGATATCGCATGTAGATCCTATGGTTCCTGTGACTCGGAGTCAATGGCCCTGCCTCTCTTGAACTTCAACTCTTCGGAATCTTCTTCACCATAACCTCCTTGCAGCTCTACAAGATCTAATGGTCCTCAAGATCTTGCGGAATCCCTTCATAGGATTTCGACCGTCCACTCCTTCTTATAAAATCCATGAGATGAAAAGAGTATCTTTCCACGAGATTTTTTTCCACACTTCGCCATCCTGTGACGCTTCTCTCCTCGACTTCGCTTTCCGCTTGTCTACGCTGAATCTTCAGCGACTCAGAGGTCTATCCCTCCTGAGCTTTACCAAATTACTTAACCTCAATGAGGCTCTTTGCACGCACTCCTTGTGGCAGTTCTCGAACACTTCTAAGTGTTGAGATCTTTTGACTCTGCGCACACCTGCAACAGTATTCCTTCAATACTTATGCTCAGTATTGCAACTGAGACTCCCCTTATCCTGTGCACTCCTTGCATGGCCTTAACACCTTCTTTCACTTCTGAGAGATTCAAGAATAAGATTTTAACTCCCGAGCCTTCTGTCAATGCACTCCTTGCGGACAACTCAACTGCACTCTTAGCAGGAATCCTTGCTCAAAGAGGAACAATTGTAACTCACCTCACTTCCTCTCAGACTTCTATCTTGGCACATGAAGTCATACCCACAACATATTCACAAATGCATAACAAGAAGAAATATTCATAACCAGAGCATTCAACACACATACATAGAGAATAACACAACAACCATGAATCTGAATCAATCCTCTTCTATTCATTCAAGATCTATACATGGGTGTTCTTTACAACTATCTACTATTCTCCTATGCTCTAGACTCTTCTTGCTCCTGTTGCTTAATGTTACAATAATACAAATGAGGGTGTCTATAATCGCTTTCCCTCTTGTTCTCTAAAACTGTCTAATCTAAGAATTCAATTCTATCTACCTGCAACTACTACTATAAATGCCTCTGTCTATCTCATACGAGAACGTATGGCTCGAGGTCTGATTACATTCTTTCCAAGGCGCCTAAATTAAATGATCTCATTTGTATTCAGCACATCAACTTCAAGAGAAAATTTAAAAATTCAAAAAAACTTGCGCTGGACGTCTTCCAACTGTCTTCTACTTCCACGTTGGTTTTGCTTGTCATGAGGGATGCTCCTGCATCATTAAGGAAGAGGTCCCAAAGTTAAGGAAAGAGGTTACTTGGAAAAAATATAAATGCACCTCAACAAGTCTCTCATAAGTACATTACATATACACACAAGTTCATTGAATATATATATGATTTATCAAGTCATTCTTATCTGAGTTAACCAAGGATGTTTGAGGCATTTTTTAGAGGGAATATGAAGTAAATAAGGTCAAAATTCCAAGGGAGGGTGAAGTCTTATGAGGATGTGTGGTAAGGTATGTTATTTTCAAGTCATTTAACCATTTTCACTATAATGTTTCTTCTCTAATGATTCAGATAGCGAAAACTGAAGGATACTAAGAATCCATATCAAGGTACATGTGATAGAAATTTTGGTGTCTGGCTCATTGTAGTTTGGGAGATACACTCTGTGTAAGATAGGGTTTTTGGACAGTACTGGAACTAGTCTCAAACATGTGTTCCAGGTAAAACAGTCATAACTTCTTCTTAGAAGATCCAAATTCACTGAGAGAAAATTCCTTGGACATGATACAGTATGTAGTATGTTGGGTGCTATTTTTAGATCCATATAATAAATATTTCATGCATGACATTCTCTACAAGGTCGCTCTCTAGAATAATCCGTAATTCAGAAAGGTATACCGCTTTTTCTATAACAAATTTTCTAGGATGTTCCAAGTATTGAAACTTGGAAGAATTGAAAATAATATAATTAGGAGTATTGGGTATAAGTTTCATACCTTTATTCATTATAGGTACAAAGTTATGCTTTTTGAAAGTTATTCTTTGTGACTAATCCAAAAACTAGTCCCACGTGACTAAGGTAATGTTTGATGAAGATGCTATTATCTTGTTGCTAAAGTTAAGGAAGGTGTGAAGGTCTATGATCACATAAACCAAGTATATTATAGAGTTACAATTATGTTTATATGCATGTTTTTAGGGTTACATGTTAATGGTGTTGTGGTGTATGGCATCATTGAGACATGTCATGCATGATATGGTATATGGTTGAGGCACATGGTTTGAGGAGCATGGTGGATATTATGAACATTGTTTGAGATACATTTTCATATATGTATAAGGCACTTGTTGGTGATCTACATACATTCTTGTTACACATTTGGCACATATTCTTGGCATATGGTTGATGCACATTTCATGGTACATGGTATATGGTGATGGTTGATGTACATGGTTGGTACATGGTATGGTGTTGATGTACATGGTTGATACATGGTGTGGTGTTGGTATACATAGTTAATGTACATGGTTGGTACATGGTTGATGTTACATGTTGTGGTACAGGTTGATGTGTGGTACATGTTTGGTACATGGTATGGTACATACACGTATCTTGTGATGGTATGTTTGTGATCTTGTAGCATGCTTGGTAGAAGAATGTGTTGTTGATGTTGAGCATATGGTATGAGATATGATCTTGGTTATCTTGGCATGAGTTGCATGCAGATGAGAGTGGATCTGGTTTCATGGATGAGAAAGTGATAGGTTGGATAGGTTGATGTGACAGTGACAGTGATAGTGACAATGACAATGAAAATGGAAGTGATAGAGTTTGTGGCAGTGATAGTGGAAGATTCCATGACAATTGGTCTACATTTATATTTCAGGGCAACAAGACGGGGAAATGAAAGGTGGTTGTAGCCTCCTTCTTGTTGGAGCTGGATAATCAAGGATTTGGATCTTCCTTCAAGTTGGATCCTGAGAACTAGGTGGTTGTAGCCACTTTTCGGTTGGATTTAGAGAACCCAATGAGTTGTATCCTCCTTCTGGTTGGAGCCATAAAATTCAAGTATTTGTAGTTTCCTTTAGGTTGGACCCAGAGAATTGGGGGTTGGAGCCTCCTTCTTGTTGCAGGTCGCGAATTTGGAAGTTGGTGCTTCCTATGAATGAATTCTTGATATATATAAGAAAACATTCCATAGTTTTCTCCCATTTAGTAATCCAACAATTGGTATCAGAGAGGTTTCCTTTAGGAAACAATTTAACCACTGGAAGGTAGATCATAGCCAACAATTGATTGTACAAGAATGAAATACTACAGTTCAATGGTCAGAGTGGTCTGAATTATGAAATATGGAATTACAGGATTAAAACATTCTTACAATAAAAGGGACATAACATTTGGGAATCATTTTTTATAAGATACAATGGTTCAAAGAAATAAAAGACTTCAACAAAGAAGAAATTGAAGAAGAAGAACAAAATTACAATGGATTTTATCTAGGAAAGTTTATGTGATTCAACAAAAGACAAAGTGGGAAAATGTTCATTAGCTAAAGAACTATGGGATAAGCTACATAATATCTATTTTTCACTCATCATAGATTCAAAGAAAGCCAAAGAAGATGCAGGTACAGAACAATAAGAAAGATTCTCATCATGTCAAACAAATCTAGAAGAAGAAGAGTATGAATTCGACATAAGTGTATTTTTTCTTTAATTGTGAAAAGCGTGAACGTCTTGAAATTGAATGCTCTTACATAAAATTTGAAAATGATACTGAGATTGAAAAGGTAGACCTGATTAGTTCTTTATATGAAATAAAGAAAGAAAGAGAAGAAAATAAGTCACTCAAGATTGAATTGATGAAGCAAAAGGAAAGTGTTCAAAGTTTTGAAGAAGACAAGCAAGTCATCGAGAACTTAAGAGCTCTGGCAGAAGAAGCCATAAAGGTTGAAGAAAATCTAGAAGATCAAAAGCAGTGTTTGGAAGCCAAAATAACAGAACATAAGGAAGAATTAGAAAAGAGAGAGAATATATTGATAGATAATCTCAAGGAAATAACTAATTATTTAAACTAGCTTGAGACATAGTTTAGTCAAGAAGAGAGAAGAATTGAAGAAGTAATAGTTACATTGAAGATATATATTGAAGAAGAAAAGAGAATATAAGAAGTCATGAAGATTCAAATGATGAAGAAAGAAGAAGAGGTTGAGAAGCTTGAACAAGAAGTTGTCACATTGAGAATTAAAATCGTCAAGATTAGTAAGAACATTAAAGAGACAGAAACATCCACATCAACAGTAGAGAATCAAGAGAATCATTACAGGGTGCCAACAAAGAAAAAAGAAGAAAATAATAAGAGTTGTGTAGAAGTACTCAAAGGAAGGAATCATGGTCAATAGGAATCAAAGAAGAATAATAGAGATACATATTCTACAAGACCTACCGTGTTCAAGCAAAAAATAATATTCAACCATAAAGAAGGGATATAGGGAAGAGAAGATCATGATCAACCAAGGTAGGAATTCAAAATAACTACACAAAAAAGATCATTCACTCCCAAGTATGTAAATTTCTTTTATGGTCATTGTTGTTATTGTACTAACTTTGGACATAAGGTTGTAGATTGCAGGGATTATGAAACAAATGTTCAAACAAGAAAATATTATGCATCCCCACATGACATTGAATGTTACAAGTGCCATAACTATGGATACATATCTCATGATTGTAGACGCATGATGCATACTCAAAGTGGTAATATATAAATTGTGTTCCAATCTACTTCATGCAATCTGTAAGGTGGTAATATATAAAAACATCAAAGTGTCTAAATAGGAAAAATCTAGATTTATCATCATTTTTTATACACTTTAACTTAGAGAATCCTCTTTAACAGCTTGTAGTGCAGAGGAGTAAGAATTTTTTTCCATAATTTAATTAAATTTGGATAAGGATCACACCAATATGTGTGTGTGTTTTATAATTTCAATTCATTTTATCTATATATATGTGTCTAAAAAGAAGTGTATGTCAATTATAGACCACAACAACAAGTGCAGGAGAAAGATCAATAGTAGTAGTAGCAGGTCGACACGTACAACTTTTCACATGAGTGGGAGGATGGAAGAAAAAACAATTAATTGATGAATTACAAATGCAAAACTCCATAGTTAAATTTTGCAGAGGTTTGTTTTTGTAGAAGCAAAAATGGAGGTCAGTCTTTGATGCCTCTCCTAATTTAGTGCAAATATATGATCCTCTGCCACTCCCTCAATGCTCTAGCTCACATCTCCTCCTCTATAAGCCATGAAAATTTCTCCAAGATACCGTCCTCATCATTCCTATGGCCATAATAACTGGCATCAATTCTATTTTAAATATCAAACCTAGACCTCATATGTTTCACCTCAGGAAACTTCTTGAATATCTCTTTGACACCCGGGAGGAATTTCAAAACCCCAAAGTATATATAACCAAGGCCCTTGTCGGTGGTACTGGAACATCAACTTTGTTCCCTTCCAAGTCTTTCATTGGTCCCTACTTTGGAATAATTAGGACCACCAAGCTCTGCAATCCAAGATTACCAGTGCCACTTTTCCTCTTCAACAAGAAGTGAACCCTATTGGATGTCTTAATTATAATAGTCTATAAACCTCAAGAATCACATAAGGCCCATATTGTATAATTAATATAAGTTAAGAATCACAATTGAAAAAAAAACTAATGATCCATAAGCTTCACCAACATACCTTATCGTTGAATATCAAGCATTTATTTAGCCTCAATATACTCCTCTATGAGATACTCACTAATGTATTTACTAAGTATCTCATGTTTCTTATTATACACAACCATGCACTCATATCTTTCTCATGTGGAAGGGGAATATGGGAAAATAACTCTAGCTCTCTCTGCTGGCGGTTTCCCTTGTCTTTCTCTCACATTTTTTCTATCACATCCTCATCTAACTTTAACAATATTTACTTAATAGTAGTAAATTCCCTTCTCTTAACTATCAACTTGGCCTCCCTCTTGACATAATCGATCCCATGAAACTCCCTTAGAGCTTTGACTTGCATCTCCTCCTCCATAGATTTCTCGACCTTTTCCAATATATCATCCTCATCATCTGTGTAGCCATAATAAATCACATAATTTCTTTGTAAAAATTGTGCCTTGACCTCCTCTTATTTTCCTCGAGGGGCTTATCAAATAGCTCTTTGAAGTTGGGAAGGAATTTTGAATCCCCACTTGTACAATTGGTTGTTGTAATATGACATGTTGCAATTGGTGTCTAGGAGCTATGAAATTCCTCCCTATCCAAGAGCTATGAAATTCTTCCCCGGAATAAAAGAGTTATTTGATAATCCACCCAAGGTAAAGAAGTGGAGGTCTAGGAGTTATAGCATCAATTTCCACCACATATGCATTGATGAATTGGTTGGCCTTTCCCGTTCCCACATGCAGACATTAATTCCCTTTTCCTCATCTTGATTCTTCAAAAAACACTATTTTTGGACATATACGTGTGTTTCTCTCCTAAAAGGCACGTACATACACGTGTTTCTCCACCACAGAGCACATACATCTTAATTTTTCTAAAAAAATGATATTTTTCATTTTTTGGCGGGGTTCATAGGTTTAATCGATTCTTGACCCCTTGTTTCCCATTCTCAAATTTTTGTAACCACTCCAACCACCTAGAGAAGTTATAAATAATCCTAAGGCTATAGGAGAATAAGAATCATACTTGAAGCAACATAATGTTGGCAATTTCTTTTCTTGTCTACAAGCCCTTATTCCCTTATTACTGATTCATTTGCTCAAACCTAGAAACCCCTATTTATAAATTTTCATTTCTCTATACATCTAGCCAATAAGTATCCCATTTATCTTCTTTGGGCTGACAAAAGTATTGAAGTCATACATGTGTTGATGGGCGTAAGTGACACACCATCAACTGAAAGGTCAAATCCGGACTGGGGTTGTCTAAATAACCCAAGCCATTAGGAATGAAATGACCTGACGGGTTTAATGGATCCGTTAGCCAACTAGGATTCTAAAATAACTAAAATATGTGAATTAACTAAAGGTACAATTCTAACAATCGACACTTTAATTACAAATGATTAACTAATAGTGTTTATGATCAGGGGATCAAATTTTGCTCAAAAATTCAAAGTGATCGGAATCACTTCAAACCGGACGAGAGCATAGGCCTCGTTGTTGCGAACCCAATGCAACTCGTTTTGTCTCAAACGAATGTCAGGAGCGAGAGATATGGCAATATGTTCGTCAAGTCAAATAGGTAAAAAAAAAATGATGCTGACTGTACAGCCCATACAGGGTGACGTGGCAGGGCCGTACAGACCATACGATGATGTGGCATTTTGTTGGTCAATGATTGGGTGCCACATGGCCCAATCATGGGCTGCCACGTGGCACCCCGAAATTGGTTGGTTGTATGTTTGATAAAATGTATTGGAGTCCGTGGCGTTCGACCCCCGGACCTCCCACACCGCATAACTTTCACAAACTCTGACTGACCGATAGGTTACACTTTATGCCTTATAATATATGTGCATTTAATTATATTTCAATTCGAATATTGTAACCATTGGCAAGGGGTCGGGCCAGGGCTTAGCCCCGGCCCGTGGTCATTTGATATTGTATATGCCCATACCATATAATGGTTGGCACGCAATTGCAACAGAGCTTAAACCATAGCCCATGATCGTATTCCTTTGTTACACGTGACCATGTATGGAGTGCGGGGGGAGTTAAACTGTTTCAACGATTCTAACCACTTCTTGTCTATACGCGCGGTCATATGACCTCTATACACCCAGGTGCTAGGCGGTTAGGGGCTGGCGCACCCTTAACGGTCCTACGGTTTGCACCGTTGGCACAGTTGCGCCCGGTGTTGGGTTTTCACGCTACTTATTGTGTGTGAGCCAGGTTCAATTGACAGGGGTGCAATTTGTAAATGCAGAGACAACAAGCTTGAAGAGGGAGACTTCCAGGAGGCCTAACTTCTTCGTTTTTCGACCGATTGAGGTGCTGAAAGAGCCCAGACAGGGGTTTTGGGATGCTCTGAAGCCATTGGAGCAGTCGGTTTGTCAGTTTGAGCATTTTAAGACATGTTTTTGAGCACTTTGAGCAATTAATAATAATGATCCAATGGGAGCTGGACCAGGAGATGTAGCCCAAGAGAGGGGTGAACTCCTTTATCAAATTGTTGTGTTTATGTGCTTATGTTCATTGATTATGCTGTTGTCTATGTGTAATTTGCATAAGTAATCTTTTAATTTATGTGTTGCAAACTGATCCATTTGCTTTAAACACATAACATTTACTTGCAATAATTTTCAAGTTTTTCAAGTCTTCTTCATTTTTAGATCAAGTTGGTATCAGAGCACTGGTTTTTGAAGACTTGATTGTTTGCAAGTTTTGTTTTTGATGCTCACAAGGTTGAAACTCACAAGAGTAGAAGGTCAACTTGTGGAGCCAAGTTCTCATCCAACAAGGAGGAATCATATTCATTCACCGAAAGTTTTAGGGAGACATTCACCAAGCATGGCTCATGCAGAAAGTCACGAACGTGTTCTTTCTGAAGATGAAGATCTCAGAGGGGATGTCATGGAGCTGAGAGAGATGATGAAGATCTTGATGGAAAGGAACATATTTTCGTAGGGTGAAGGCTCCAACCCTTCAATGCATAAGGGAGGCAATGGTGACAAACCTCCTGACGGAAATGGAGGGAATGGTGCTTCTCCACCACCCTCTCCTCCATCATCTTCTTCTTCTTCTTCTACCAGTTTGATACCTCTTCCGAATTCTCCAAAGGGGCATGGTAAAACTCCTTCGCAAATTCCTTCATTAAAGCTTGACATAAAATTTGAATTGCCAATATACAAAGGAGAAGTTAATGTTGAGAAGTTAGATAATTGGATACGTCAAATTGAAGTATATTGTAGAATACAAAAAATTCAAGATGATGAAACCAAAATACAGCTTGCTTCGTTAAGATTGGATAGTGCAGAACTTATTTGGTGGGAATCCAAGACTCAGGAGGAAATGAAAAAGCATGGTAAAATTTTTCTTTCTTGGAATGATTTCATTATCGCAATTAAAAAACAATTTTATCCATTGGCATATAAACAAAAGGCAACTATGGAATGGCAGA
>ML786899.1:69745-84584 GCA_009831015.1 Picea engelmannii | reverse complement strand
AGCAATCGAAAGTTGGGTTTGTATACTCCACTTCCAGTTCCTTCTCGACCTTGGGAAAGTATTTCCATGGATTTTGTTGGTGGTTTACCTATGTCGAGACGAGGTCATGATTATCTTTATGTTGTGGTTGATCGATTTAGCAATATGTGTATTTTGATGCCTTGTACTAAGCAGGTAACAGTAGAACAAATGACACAGTTGTTCTTTCAAAATGTTTGGGTGCATTTTGGATTTCCTAAGTCCATTATTTCTGATCGGGATTCTCGATTTGTTGGAAGTTTTTGGTCGAGTTTATGGGCACTCATGGACACCAAACTTAAAAAGAGCACATCTTTTCATCCGTAGACAGATGGTCAGACAGAGGTGGTAAATCGTACAATGGTGCATCTTCTTTGTGCTTATTGCAGCAAGCATCCTAAACTTTGGGATGAACATTTACACTACATTCAACATGCGTACAATCGAGCTAAGCACTCTTCGACTCGAACGTCACCATTTGAAGCATGTTTTGGATATTTTCCCAAGTCTCCTCTAGATTTCATATTTGGGAAAGATATTGCTGTCGATGGTCAATATGACATTGATAGGGAAAAGAAGTTCATTGAACAAATTCAGTCGATACATCAAGTGGTGCAAGAGCAGTTGGAAAAGAGTCAGGCCAAGTACAAGACGAGACATGACAAGCATCATGTTGATCACAGTTTCCAAGTTGGAGATGAACTTTGGCTTTACATTAGCAAGGAGAGGCTTAAAGGAGAAGGTGAAAAGTTGAAACCGATTCGATATGGTCCTTTCAAGATTATCGATAAGATTGGTAACAATGCTTTTCGTTTAGGTTTGCCTCTTTATATGCAGATGTATGCAGTTGTTAATGTTGAGAATTTGAAGTTGTATGAGCCTCCATTGATTGATGATCAAGGAGAGCATGTTCATATTCCTTCCATATATGATTTTTCTCCAGAGTATCTAATAGAACTACAGGAAGATACCATCCTTGACAGGAGAATGCGAACTTCAAAACGAGGAAATGTGGAGTATCTTTGAGTTGGTCTTAAAGGAACGAATCCAAGCAAGGAAAAGTGGATTGAGGTTGGAAGGGTGAGGGAACTTTACCCTCATCTTCACATAGACTGAAAATAGTCTTTTGGAGGTCCAAAAGCTTTCCAATGGGGAGGTGTGATCAGGGGATCAAATTTTGCTCAAACATTCAAAGTGCTCAGAATCACTTCAAACTAGACGTGAGCGTAGGCCTCGTTGTTGCAAAACCAATGCAATTCATTTCATCTCAAACGGACGTCGGGAGCGAGAGATATGGCAATCTGTTCGTCAAGTCAAACAGGCAAAAAAACAAATGATGCTGACTGTACAGTCTGTATAGTCCATACAGGCTGACGTGGCAGGGCCATACAGATCATACGATGATGTGGTGTTTTGTTGGTCAATGATTGGGTGCCATGTGGACCAATCATGGGCTTCCACGTGGCACCCCGGAATTGGTTGGTTGTATGTTTGATAAAATGTATTGGAGTCTGTGGGGTTCGACCCCTGGACCTCCCACACCGCATAGCTTTCAAAAACTCTGACCAACTAATAGGTTACACTTTATGCCTTGTAATATATGTGCGTTTAATTATATTTCAATTCGAATATTGTAACCTTTGGCAGGGGGTCAGGCCAGGGCTTAGCCCCGGCCCACGGTCATTTCATATTGTATATGCCCATACCATATAACGGTTGGCACATGGTTGCAACGGAGTTTAAACCATAGCCCATGATCAGATGCCTTTGTTACATGATACCATGTATGGAGCACGGGGGGAGTTAAACCGTTGCAACGATTCTAACCACTTCTTGTCTATACGCGCGGTCATATGACCTCTATACGCCCAGGTGCTAGGCGGTTAGGGGCTGGCCTACCCTTGACCATTCTATAGTTTGCACCGTTGGCGCAGTTGCACCCGGTGCTGGGTTTTCATGCTACTTATTGCGTGTGAGCCAGGTTCAATTGACAGGGGTGCAATTTGTAGATGCAGAGACAACAAGCTTAAAGAGGGAGACTTCCAGGAGGCCTAACTTCTTCGTTTTTCGACTGATTGAGGTGCTGAAAGAGCCCAGACAAAGGTTTTGGGACGCTCTGAAGCCATTGGAGTAGTAGGTTTGTCAGTTTGAGAATTGTAAGACATTTTTTTGATCACTTTGAGCAATTAATAATAATGATCCATTGAAAGCTGGACCAGGAGATGTAGCCCAAGAGAGGGGTGAACTCCTTTATCAAATTGTTGTGTTTATGTGCTTATGTTCATTGATTATGTTGTTGTCTATGTGTAATTTGCATAAGTAATATTTTAATTTATGTGTTGCAAACTGATCCATTTGCTTTAAACACATAACATTTACTTGCAATAATTTTCAAGTTTTTCAAGTCTTCTTCATTTTTAGATCAGTTTATGTACAATAGTTATATACAATTTACAAGGTTTAAATAAAGCCTCATGAAAGTGATTGTTTTCAACTAATGGATTAAAACAAGATGAAAAATTAAAGGGAACTATTTTTATACTATAAATGATGAAATAATAAAAATGAGTAAATAAGATTATAAATGATATAACGTTAATGGACAAAGCATTTAACGTTTAAATGATGTAATCATTATTCACTCGCAAATTAACAAATCAAATAAAATATAAGCTAACTAATGTGACGCTGATCAACAGTACTAAACTAGATTCGTCTTTCTGTATTTGTATAAGCTCCACTTAAACTGTGTCAAGTATAAATCTATGACAAAAGAAAGAACGATGCTTCCTGAAACAACTCAAATAAGTCTTTTATATTCCAGAATGAGTTTACGATGACAAAAAGACAAATAAATTTTATCTCATGTGGCTTTAAAATGTCCAATAGCCAAAAGTGAAATAAACTCCAACCTTCAGCAAGTGGTATTATCAACTATCCAACATTACACGTAAACTCAAAATGTATCAATATATGATTAGCCACAGATATTCAAAGAACCAAAATATATTGAACCATATAAACGAAAACATAACATGAAAAATTATATGTAGAACAGTCTAAAGCTAGTTCAATACAAATAAAGTTTCATATTCATGAATTATATGAGAAACAATATTAACATTGCACAATCTACAAAAGGACAAAATCCAAAGAGTAAATTGTATCCCATATAGTTTCAGTATAATAAGTTCATCATAAGGTCCAAAATGAATTTTTGGGATAATAAACTCTTAAAGATTCAAAAAATTAATATATAAATGATAGCAATTAACCATGTATTGATAAAACAGACTGAAGCTAATTTAAATCAATGCATAATCAATTATTCAAAGAATATGAAGATATTATAATGAAAATAAAACCATTTTTCTCATAGGACAAAAGCCATTAAGCAACCTAGAATTCCATATTCTTCTTTGAAAATACTTGTCCATTCTCCCAAAGATTCCAACCATCTGCTACTCCATTTGAAAAGAAAAAATCTTACAAAAGAAATAATATACAAAAGAGAAAGGATGAAAACCCTCCTCTCCAATTCTTGGATCTCCCTGGCTCTGAACTTTTTCATATATTTATACAATGAATGAACAGTCTGGGCATCACTAATAATTTCTGCCACTTGAAATTTGCCTCATAAAGAGACACAAATATCTCTCAAATCGTGCATTTGTTTGGGAAAATTGTTGTGCGGAAGCTAAATGGGTCCATTTGGGAGATGAGTTTTCAACCGTTTCTTCAAATCCTCATGGTTTGGCTGCAATTAGTCCCACAAAATAGTGTCTCTGTTCTTGACTCATTTCCAAATTTTATCTTTTGTTGCTCATAAATTTATTTGCAGCAATCCAATATTATTTTTGGATCAATCATCCTGAACGTATTTAGATAATAAAATTAATCCATGATTAGATCTATACCAAATAACTAATAATAAAAACATGTGAAACAAAAATAAACCTAAATTAATAACCTAAAAATTGTGAATAAAATAAAATCTAGAACAATAAAATAAAAAATGAATTTAAACTAACTATAAATTCTAAACAAATATTGTTTATATTTTCCTTTCAAAAATTATCTTTAAAATTCTAGAAGCTTCAAGTTGATGGAGAGGAGAAAAATATTAATTTTGGGTTTTCACAAAATCAAACAAATGATAGATAATTCTTTTTCTATTATTATTTTTATTTTGAAATGAGATGCAAAATGAAAAAAGAATTTAATTAATTAATCCTACCAAATGATTTTGTGAAAATGAGAAACCAACCAAGATCTTATTTGATGAAGTATTGAACCCATTATTCAAAATAGTCAAACTTGCTAATGAACAAAAGAATGAACACATAATCATAATTTAAACGAAAGTAAATAGTTGATAGAAATTAACATTTTTGTTTAAATTGAGATTTCTATGCTCGTTTCTAACTTTTGACATACACTCTTGTAATGAATGTCTCATACTATAGTGAATGTCTTAAGTTTGTCTCAAAGAAAGCCAAGGTATGGAACTATTTGAAAAGGTTGATTCTGTAGCTCATTATAATGATCAAGATTCGAAAGGGGGGCCTTTAAATTTTGTAAAAAAATAGGGGGAGTTGTTGGGGCCCAACAAATGGTGACTTACTAAGTGAAGCAATTATCTCTGATCTGGTAAGATTTCATCTCAGGAAGAAAAGAATAAGACTTGAAAAATGATTTAAGGTCCTTGAAATAAATTCACTCTGAGACCATATAGTATTAGGATAAGCACAATGTTATAACCAGACAATAGAATTTTCTTTGCAGAGGATTATAACCTGAAATAATGTCTTAATAAAAGAGTCACAATGTTTATAAAATAACCATAATACCATTGACAGAGCCACTACTTCCAGCAGGCATCCATAGCCTCGACAGGGATGTCATTTAACCCACTCAAGTACTTTAATCTCATCCAATAGTTGTATCCACATGATGTATACTTCCATAAAAGTTAATTTAAAAACATATACTTGCTACCTCTGGACTCAACATTGCTTTGCTGCCAGCAGGCCTGTTCAGTACCCCAATGAAGTTGTCTTGGTATCATGTGTGCATTTACCTGCTGCCAGCAAGCCTGTTCAGTACTCCGATGGGTTTACACACACTTCCCACACTTAAGTGCTTCCAAACCTCTTATGCCGCTTTTAAATAATAATAAAATTATAGATTTCTTGATGACAAAGAGAGCGAGGTGATACTAGAGGTTAATTGCAATACATGTGAATAGTTGATCATGTTATTTATTTTCTTTCAAAACTAGAAGTTTTCTCATGGTTTAGATATTTTATATTTCCTTTAAGAAATCATCTAGAGAATGGGGAAGCACTT
The DNA here is from genome assembly GCA_009831015.1 of Picea engelmannii. Classification (NCBI taxonomy): domain Eukaryota; kingdom Viridiplantae; phylum Streptophyta; class Pinopsida; order Pinales; family Pinaceae; genus Picea; species Picea engelmannii. The sequence goes on along the minus strand of ML786899.1, from coordinate 79,217 downwards.
AAAAGTGATTCCTTAAGAATATGGATAGCATAAAAATTTAAAAGATCATCGTAATTATCAAAGATTTAAGCCAGATCTCTGGTGTAATACTCTGGCAAAGACAATTTGAGGACAAAATGAAAGTGACAATTGACTTAAAAATCAATTGTCTGAGCTATATCTTAATATCAATACCTCTTTGAACTATTTCAATTTGCTTGAAAAACACAAGTCATAAAATAAATTCTTCCTTCGACAATATCTCTTTGATCAGAAATATATTGATTCAAAAAGATAGATAAGAAGAAAACTTAATCAAAGAAATCAAAGAAAACAAAAAACACACAACAAACCAAATAAATTTTTATTAATGGGATTCAAAATCAGAAGTACACAAAATCAAAACAACAAAAGAAAACTTTTCAGGAAATGATTTTGGCCAAAGATAAACTTGAGCTTTTGGATCCACTAGCTTCTCACTGTAAAATAAAGGAGGAGCTAAATAATATAAAATATCATGTGCGAGTAAGTTCTTTTCTTAAGATAGTGATGTATGAGATGTTACTTTGACGAAGCATTATTATTAAAAATAAAAGAGACTAAAAGAAAATAGAAAAATCCTTATTAAGATGAGTCCAGTCCTACTCGTGGCACCTTGGGTCAGGGTTGAATTTACAGTTCATATTTACTTATCTCTTTACTTTTCATTTAAAAAATTTCATGATGATACTGCGTTTTTGAAAAACTGAGAGAAAGGGTCAAAGTGGACTTCCCTGACAATAGTCATATTATGGTTCTCTTGGTGCACCCACTTGTGTTCATGAATGCATTATTACAAAGAGAAACAGTGAGAAATAAAGATAAAAGAAAACCTACTCCTAAACCTACTCTAATTACTAAACAAATCAAAATACTACGTAAATTCATGCTTCCAATGTAGCCATCGGAGTAACTCCAATCCTACAATGGAAACAAAATAAAAAATTACTAGCAAGAAGGGTAGTATATCAAAAAATGACAAAAATATATCATACTTACCTTTATCATCATCATTTAAAAACAAGGCAAGCATGATCTTACCATTCCCTTGAACATTCTTTTTGTATGAATCCTCCAACCATTCTGCAATTTTGTCATTATATGGGTTACAAAAATATGAAAAAATGAGATTGTGATGTTTGTGAGAGTTATGAGGACTTAACATAACCCTCGGCCTAGACCAAAGTGCCCCATCCTCCCGACAATTTTCCTTTCATTCCATATTTTCTCCATCTGAAGGATATAAAATGAGTGTGTTAAAGTTACCTCCTTGATCTCTAAATAAAGTGAAGATAATCTTACCATTCCCTGGAAACTTTTCGAGATATGAATACTGCAACCAATCTGCAATCCTATCATAATACATGCAATTACTGACATGGGATTGTTTGAAAGAATTCACATGCGACAAATATTCCCGATGAGAATAAAGTATTAGACTATCAAGGAAAGAATCTTGTAAAAAGGTCAGATCAAGATGGCGAGAACTTATCATGGTTCTTGATCAGAAAATAAATGTTTCATTCTCTTGAAACTTTCCATTGAGATTAGATATTTCAAGGTTAACTATTTGAGGTGAACTAAATGGAATGACTGACATTTTTGAATAATCATCATTGATAGTAATATTTGGTTGATTATACTTTTCAACCTCAAATAATTGATCATGGAAAAATTTAGATCCTTCTCAAAACACAAATTGAGATGAATCAATGGAAGATGCAATTTGGGACTCTTTCAAATCATTTCTTGATTTACCCACAGATAATTGATGAGAATAAAAATTAATATGTTCATGGTCAAAATTATTTCCCTCTTTATCTTCTATTTGGTAATCTCTTTGTACCTGATTATATAATGTTGAATTCTCTCCAAGGTAATATGGAACATGCAATTGCACACCAATAGGATAAAAAATATCAGGGCACAAGGAATAATATGTAGAAGAATTAAGGAGACAAAATGAATCTCTTGAAATGATAGGTATATGCATTTTTAAATCTGGTTTTGTCCCCTCTCCTTATATAAACTGGTCAACCTCTTTTGTATTCTCTTTTAAAGAGTACGAGACGGTTTTTAAGAGACCATTTGGTTCATTGTGTAAGGGAAAATTTGAGAGAAAATCATTAGAGATAGAAGATTGCTTAATGATTTTGTCTCCCACTGATTGATCATGGATATGCTCGACTAAATTAAGGGAAGATTGATCATCCACATGATTATCAACTTCACATTCGACCTCTTTTACTTTAGAAAAAGTTATAAAATCTATGAGAGTGTGACAACTGTCATCTTTTAAAGTCAAGATTCCTTCTTTGATAAGAGGAGACATCATTGACAAAGAATGATTAGAGGTGACAATTGCATTTTGTAAAAGATGATGTTGCTCATGATTTGCCAAAATGAAAGAAGTTGAAAAAAATTGTGGTGCTTCAAAATCTTCAAGATCAACATCAAAAGTGGAACCATATTGAGATTGAGTGTTAGTGATCAATTCATATTGGTTAACAATTAATTGATCTTGCTTGTTTGAGAGAGAAATGAGATATTCAAACCATTCATTAATAAGCGACATTTATTTCAAAGGGAATCTAGTACAAAAATAAATGAACCTAATTGCAAAATCATTGAATGATTCACCATTTTCTTTCCTTAAGTAACTTAATTCTTCACTTAATTCATCATAATCATAATCGTTAAAATCTTATAAAAAATCAATTACAAAATCAGAAAAAGAATGAATCAAATTAGCTGGAAACGATTCAAACCAACATTTAACTTGACCTCGCAAAGTGAGAGCAAACAATCTGCATGTAACATTAGGATCAATGATATTATGTCTTAAACATTTATAAAAAAATTTAGAAATATGGTCTATTTCAGATGTGTTCCCTTCGCCATCAAAGGTGAGTTTTAGAAAGAGATCAACTGTCTTGTTGGAAATAACTGGTAATGAGACATTAAAAGCATGTTCCAACACAATGATTTGGGCAGAAGCCATTAAGAATTTGAAGAAAATGACTCCAAATAGTTAGCTTGTCATCTAACCTGCCTTGTAGTGCATTATAAGATGACACAGAAGAAGGATTTATAAATCTGGTATTATGAAAGGCCGAGGGATGAAACATTTAATCATTAAATCGACCTTAGGCCCTCCTTCTAGCATCATTTTTTGACAGGCGTAAGTGGCACACCATCAACTGGAAGGTCAAATCCGGACCGGGGTTGTCTAAATAACCCAAGCCGTTTGGAATGAAATGACCCAACGAGTTTAATGGCTCCGTTAGCCAATTGGGATTCTAAAATAACTAAAATATGTGAACTAACTAAAGGTACAACTCTAACAATAAACACTTCAATTAAAAATGATTAACTAATAGTGTTTATGTACAATAGTTACATACAATTTACAAGGTTTAAATAAAGCCTCGTGAAAGTGATTTTTTTCAACTAATGGATTAAAACAAGATGAAAAATAAAAGGGAACTCCTTTTATACTATAAATGACGAAATAATAAAAATGAGTGAATAAGATTATAAATGATGTAACATTAATGGACAAAGCATTTAATGTTTAAATGATGTAATCATTATTCACTCGCAAATTAACAAATCAAATAAAATATAAACTAACTAACATGACGTTGATCAACAGTATTAAACTAGATTCGTCTTTTTGTATTTGTATAAGCTCCACTTAACCTGTGTCAAGTATAAATCTATGACAAAAGAAAGAACGATGCTTCCCGAAACAACTCAAAGAAGTATTTTATATTCCGGAACGAGTTTATGATGAAAAAAAGACAAATAAATTTTGTCTCATGTGACTTTAAAATGTCCAATAGCTAAAAGTGAAATAAACTCCAACCCTCAGCAAGTGGTATTATCAACTATCCAGCATTACACGTAAACTCAAAATGTATCAATAGATGATCAGCCACAGATATTAAAAGAACCAAAATATATTGAATCATATAAACAAAAACATAACATGAAAAATTATATGCAGAACAGTCTAAAACTAGTTCAATACAAATAAAGTTTCATATTCATGAATTATATGAGAAACAATATTAACATTGCACAGTCTACAAAAGGACAAAATCCAAAGATTAAACTGTATCCCATATAGTTTCAGTATAATAGGTTCATCATAAGGTCCAAAATGAATTTTTGAGATAATAAACTCTTAAAGATTGAAAAAATTAATACATAAATGATAGCGATTAACCATGTATTGATTAAAAAAACTGAAGATAATTTAAATCAATTCATAATCAATTATTCAAAGAATATGAAGATATTATAATGAAAATAAAACCATTTACTCACAAGACAAAATCCATTAAGCAACCTGGAATTCCATATTCTTCTTTGAAAATACTTGTCCATTCTCCCAGAGATTCCAACCATCTGCTACTCCATTTGAAAAGAAAAAATATTACACAAGAAATAATATACATAAGAGAAAGGATAAAAATCCTCCTCTCCAATTCCCGGATCTCCCTGGCTCTGAACTTTCTCATATATTTATACAATGAATGGACAGTCTGGGCGTCACTAATAATTTTCTCCACCTGAAATTTGCCTTGTAAAGAGACACAAATATATCTCAAATCATGCAATTTCTTGGGCAAATTTCCAAGCAGAAGCTAAATGGCTCCATTTGGGATATGGGTTTTCAACCATTTCTTCAAATTCCTCACAGTTTGGCTGCAATCAGTCCTGCAAAATCATGTCTATGTTCTTGACGCATTTCCAAATTTTATCTGTTGTTGCTCATAAATTTATTTACAACAATCCAATATTATTTTTGGATCAATCATCTTTAATGTATTTAGATAATAAAATCAATCTATGATCAGATTTGTACAAAATAACTGAAAATAGAAACCTGTGAAAAAAAAAGAAACCTAAATTAATAACCTAAAAATTGTGAATAAAATAAAATCTAGAACAATAAAATAAAAAATGAATTTAAACTAACTATAAGTTCTAAACAAATATTGTTTATATTTTCCTTTCAAATATGATCTTTAAAATTCTAGAAGCTTCAAGTTGATGGAGAGGAGAAAAATAATAATTTTGGGTTTTCACAAAATCAAACAAATGATAGATAATTCTTTATTATTATTATTTTTATTTTGAAATGAGATGCAAAATGAAAAAAGAATTTAATTAATTAATCCCACCAAATGATTTTGTGAAAATGAGAAACCAAACAAGATATTATTTGATGAAGTATTGAACTCATTATTCAAAATAGTCAAACTTGCTAATGAGCAAAAGAATGAACACATAATCATAATTTAAACGAAAGTAAACAGTTGATAAAAATTAATGTTTTTGTTTAAATTGAGATTTCTATGCTTGTTTCTAACTTTTGACATATACTCTTGTAATGAATGTCTCATACTATAGTGAATGTCTTAAGTTTGTCTCAAAGCAAGCCAAGGTATGGAAGTATTTGAAAAGGTTGATTTTGTAGCTCATTATAATGATCAAGATTCGAAAGGGGGCCCTTTAAATTTTGTAAAAATTTAGGGGGAGTTGTTGGGGCTCAACATGGTGCTACCTATAATCAGTGGCTTGGGTGGATGAACCTAGAGTTCAGTCTTAGAGCAGTGCCATAGTAGGTGCATGTGGTAACTACCTCTATATTGTTTTCTAATAATAAAGAGACCTCTTTCCCATGAGTTACTTGTGTTTTAATGCATGATTATTATGTTTGAACATCTAATTATTAGAACACTAATTGATGTAATCACTTTAATTATCATTTTTATGAGAGTTAGTTATTATATAACTTCCTCCTTTTGTATTTTCTATTTGATTGTTTTGGAATTGGTCAAAGGGTCAGTTTGGAAGGAGTGAAAAAGGTTTTCAACCATGGGATCTTCATCAAATGTAGGACACTCGGTATGTTTCTTCTTCCTTGCTATTAGTAGTTAATTAATCAAGTTGGCTACAAATCTTTCTTATTTCATTTCTAGGATTGGGTTTATTATTTAAACAATCATCACTCTATTGTGGATTTAACCCATTACCATAGGGAAAATTACCCATAACATAACTAGTGAATCCACTTGGGAGGGTCTCATTTTGGGTTAGGTTTATGGACTTGCACTTTGTTTTCTCTTGACTTTTGGCTTTCTTTCTATCTCAGATTTGTTAATTAGCATTTTTACAAGATTATCATTTTGTTCTAGGATTTAGACATAGGTTTTTCCAGTTCTTCCTTGGGTTATTAGGGTATATAGACTCTTTCCTTTGATGACATATTAGTACATGCACTTATTATCTAAGAATAAAGCACATACATACACGCCCTAAAGAGGGCTTAGGCACGTACAACTACTTAAGTGTTTTTTGGAATTGTGGGTAATATACGCGCCTTGTAGAAGGTTAGGGAAAATCCATATGCTGCCTATAAAAGGATAAGTCACACACATAATCCTATATATGCTCCCTACAATGATAAAAGGAGGGTATTCCTCCTGAAAAGTGATTTTTTTGCTTGTTTTTTCAGGATTTTTAAGCCATGTTTTGCATTTTTTAGGGGTGTTTTTGGGGAGTTTGTTCTTGAAACTTATTCTTGCATATAGAAAGTTATTAAAGCATTAAATTTGAAAATAAAACAAATATTTTATTGGTTCTTCTTGGGATTATTTTGGTTACTCTTGCATTGCTTAACTAGTTTATCTCTTAGGGGTTTCCTTTATGGTTTTTGTTTATGCTTTTGTGACAAATTTTCATACCTATATCTTTGACCTTTGAGACTTAACTTAGAATTTTATTTATTTATATTTTATTAGTTTTAGTGGAAGACACTTATTTCTCTTCATTATATCGTGTATATACACTTGTTGTTAAAGTTTAGGTGACATACATATGCATGTTGTTGAGGCAACATAAGCGTATGAGTTATGGGAAGTAGTTTCCTTCTGTTTTCCAATATTTTTTAGTATTGTATTTTCTTTTGGAGATTATCTGGGACACTGTGAGTTGTATGAGGTTGATTTCTATGCTATGAATTAGTTGAAATTATTTTTGGATGCTTTAACTAAAGAAAAAAAAAATTATAGGTTTTTTTAGTTTCCTTTTTTGGTTTGCATCAGTGAAAGAAGAATATTTCCTTTGGGTTTTTCAGTTTCTTGATTGTTTCTACATTCATGTCTAGAGTTTGAATTTATGATCTGAAATCATTATCCTTCATTTCCTTCATTCATATTTTTCCAACGTAAAAGAAAATTTTTCTTGTTTTAGTTTTCTATTGCTTGGTTTTTTGTTTTGAAAAAGAAAAGAAAAAAATGTTTTCTTTCATTCTTTCTCTCCCTCCACATTGGTTTCAAAAGGATAGTTCCACTTCTTGAAAATGTAGACTTCTTCTTTTCATCACTAGTTTGGTTTCATTTGAAAAAGTAAAGACTTGTATTGCATTTTTCATTTGAAAGGAAGAAGTTGCATTTCATTTTCATCTTGAAAAGGTACAATTTAAGTAAGTAGAAACAATCAAGGTACACTTTGCATTGCATATTTCATTGAAAAGAGAAAACACCACATTTCAAATTTTACATTAGTTGTCATGAATTTTTCTTTTTTGAAACTCTTTTTCATTGTAGAACTAGTGTAAGTTTTCCTTTTCCATTTTTATTATTAGTTTTATTTTGCAAGAGTCTCAAACGACACACATTTCACTTCTATACCCTTTGAGTAAAGAACAATTGCTAAAAACAAATGCTAATTTAAAATATACTAGAATTGTGTTTCTAGGGTTCACAAATTAGTTCAGGGATAGGGCCTTGGAATAGGCTAGACAAGTTACTCTCCAAGGCCATTGAATGAAACATAGGAGTATGAATTAGGGAGAGAAAATACAATTTATGTATAGGTGTGGTTGGGATAATCCTCTAACATAGAAGCTAAGCATGAGGTTCCATGAGGAAGAGTTGAGGACATCACCCCTTTGAAACTTGACCAAGTCATAGTCGGTTGATCGTATATGGGGGTTCCTTTAGTTCTTATACCTCCCTATGAGGTAGCACTTTCAGAGCTTTGAACGTTTCTACATTGCCCATAAGTTCAGTCCTAACTACCAACTATTACCATGGACATTGACTACGAGTTGGTACCCATATTTCCTTTTCGTAGGTATCTCATAAGTGACTGCGAGGGGTTTCCCATGGTACCCGAGGAAGATGTTGTATCACATTATCAATACCCATAGAGGGTGCCCTGTGAAGTGAGGCTTACTAGCACTAGGTAGGGCTGGTAAATTGAGGTCGTGATAATTGCTTCTCACTTCTTCGTTCACCAGTATTGGAACTTGATCAACCCATGTTGGTTTCCAGAAGGTCCATTTTCACTTTTTTATTACTTTGAACTCAGGACCTAATCCATTTGGGATGAAGTTTTAAAGAAGTTTTTGTTTTTATGTTTCTCTTGGGACTTTTTAGTGGTGTGTTTATTTGTGTATTTTTCCTTATGTTGTGTATGTACCACTAATTTCATATCACTAATTCAATCCATTCTACCAATCACTTTGTCAGTCAAGAAAGACCCCTGGTCTTTCTCTTGAAAGCATGGAGTTTCCTCCTAGAAGTCATAGGTTTTTATACCATTGGTTCACTAGAGTCAGTGTGTGAGACTTTTTTAGACATGAAAAATATTGCAACGAATGAACCTATGCATAAGAATGACATGGATAAATCTCTTGAGGATACCAACCAAGAGACCCCTTCCCAAAGCAATTCTTGTTCTTTTCCTTTCTTTGGAAATGTTGGTGCACCCTTGATGGCAAGTTTAAAAATTCTTGTGTTGAATGTTGGAATACTGGTTTTGTTGTGGACCACCTTATGATCCAGGTAGATATTGGTGGCCATCCACCTTTTCCACTTAATCAACATTTCAAGCCTATGGTTTTGATAAACCATGATATTCACCCTTTTGATGGGGAATGAAATGTAATACCATATTCATTTTTTAAATACAAACTGTTGGATCATGTTGTCATTGATGCCAATGGTTTGATTGATTGATGTCAAAGGATTGATTGACTGATGATTTATGTAATATAATATGTATTGTCCTTGATGAGAATGCATATATGAAGATGGATCAATGAGTTGTCATTGATACATGATGAAGATGGATCGATGTGGTTCCATTGGTATATGATGCATTGTTGGAAAAATGTATAGATGACTCATTATTGTCTTATCATGATTGATAAGGTGAAAAAATGGATGAACTCCAAAGTGGTCCCCTTATGGTGAAATCCCTCATGGGAAGACGCTTTGCGGATTGAGTTCTCCTAGAAGAATGGTTGGAGGACCCATGCTCTCATTATTGTCTTATCATGATTGATAAGGTGTACAAACGGATGAACTCCAAAGTGGTCCCCTTATGGTGAAATCCCTCATGGGAAGACGCTTTACGGATTGAGTTATCCTAG
>ML786899.1:42350-69695 GCA_009831015.1 Picea engelmannii | reverse complement strand
TGTCTTATCATGATTGATAAGGTGTACAAACGGATGAACTCCAAAGTGGTCCCCTTATGGTGAAATCCCTCATGGGAAGACGCTTTACGGATTGAGTTATCCTAGAAGAAAGGTTGGAGGACCCATGCTTGTATGAGGAATAAGGAGATGAAGATCAAGGAAATTGTAGGTGAAACTATCCTAGATGGATAGTGCTTGTCATGCCATTTCTGGTGGTATGTGGAATGTCACATAACTCCTCCTGGTTTGAGAGTTATGGCCTTATGAAGATGAAGGACCCTCATATGAAGGCTTGAAGCCCCCAAAGTCAAAGAAGTCAAAATGACCTAAAAGAAGAAATGATAAAATAAGGTGACAAAATCAAGAAGGAATATTTATGGAAAGTGGTTAACCCTAAAAATAAGGAAAATAGGTTAAGTGACCAAGAAATGGGTTAATATTAATTCAATAATAATTTTAATGGAGAAATTAGAAGTGGACCCAACCCTAAAATAAGGAAAATGGGGCCAAGTGACCTAGAAGATGTTTTTAAGGAAGCTACTTGGAGAGTATCAATAAGAGGCAAGGCTCTCTCATTTGAATCACACTTGAGAATATTGAATATCTATAGGTTTCTGAGGTTTACAGATGATATCTAAGTCGGAATTATAAGGAAAGTGAAGAAAAAAAGGCCGAAATGCAAGGAAGGATAAATTCTTTTGATGGTGCTTTTTAAGGTATGTTATTTTCAGGTCATCTCACCATTTTCGCTATAACGTTTTTTCTATAATGATTCAGATCCTAAAATTTCTATGCAAGTGAGAAAACATATCCAAGTATCTGTGGTTAAAAATTCAGCTTGTGGGTCGTTGTATTTTGGTATTTACACTCTATGGAAAATAGGGTTTGTGGCCAGTCCTGAAACTAGTCAAAATCAGGGGTTTCCGGTAACAACGTCATAACTTCTTCATAACAGATCCAAATTTAGTGAGACTAAATGTGTTGGTTAGGGTACAGTCTTTAGTATTCTTTGTAATAGTTTCATATCATTTCATCAAATATTTTGTGCGGGGCATGCTCTACAAGGTAGCTCTCTAGAATAAGCCAGAAATTAGCAAGGTATGCCATTTTTGCTATAACTCCTTTTCTGAGAGGTTCCAAGTAGTGCCACTTGGAGGAATTCATAAAATAAACTGAAGAACATTATGTATCAGTTTCAGATCTTTATTTAGTACAGGTACAAAGTTATGATTATTTCAAGTTAGGGTTGTTGACTAATCCAAAACTAGTCATGGTTGAGACAAGCAGTTGATGAGTTGGCACATACATGAGGTGTATAGTTGATGATGTTGGTACATATTGATGAGTCATTGTTGATGAGTAGTTTACACATGATTTTTATATACTTGGTACATGCACTTGTTTATGGTACAGGTTGATTACAGGTTGTTTGGCACAGGTTGGTGCATGGTTGATGCTCTTGTTTATAGTACAGATTGATATATGTTGAGGATTGTTGCCTCATCTCAGTTGGTACTGAGAATGCAAGATGAGTCTTGCATATAGATCTAGTGCTCTTGTAGAGTTGTACTCTATTCAGTTGTTGCTGATAAACCCCAAGGATTATAGTCTGTAATAAAAAGAAAATTGTACATACATCTTGTGTTCTTTGTGTTCATTGTGGTGATGACTTGTTGATGATATATTGCGAATATATGTTGTTGATATGTGATCACATCNGAATGCTAATTGATGAGTTTTTGTGCAAGAGGGAAGTTTTGGGAAAAAGAGCCCCACACTCATTCAACCCCCCTCTAAGTGTGGTAGGTGTGTCCAACAATCATCATGTAATGATTTCCTAGTGGTATTATATACATGCATACAACATAGCGTTAATGCACCAGATTCCATTAGAACTCTATAGTTAAGAACATTCATACTAGAGTAGTACTGGCATGGGTGACGATGCCCTTACAACCCTTTATGAATCAGTTGGGAGGAGGATACTATCCTACTGAATAGGTCCATGGTGTATACTAGAACCCTTCCTAGCCTGCAATTTCTCAAAACTAGTCTTTCCCATAACCTTGGTCTCAAATGTCGCAATCAGCTGCTGCAAGTCATGTTGGAAGCACAAATCTAGTCATTGTGAGTCATACTGGCATTATATCACCAACCTGTTCTAGTCATGTTGGATATAGGTCAACAATATCTATAGTTCATGTTGAATACCAACAACTAACCACTGCATGTCATGCTGGGGGCACAACTATAGTAACTACTAGTCAGACTACACATACATCACAAACCTCTGCTAGTCATGTTGGGGATTCATCACCAGCCTATCCTAGTCATGTTGGGGATTCGTCAACAACCTTTGTAATTCATGTTGAAGATATGCTACTAGCCTCTACAAGTCATGCTGGGAGTATGTCATTGACCACTGCAAGTCATGCTAGGAGAATTGATACGATTGAAAAACCTAGATGTATAGGACGTAAGCCCAAGTTCCTTTGTAGACTCTGCAAAGGAGATCATCTAACTTGTTTGTGCTCTGCTAATGCCGTGGTACAATAAGCATAGTCCTTTTCTGATAGCCCTTCGGGTTCAGAGTCATCTTCGGTTTGCCAACATTCTAATCCTTCTTTGGTTGAAACAACGATTGATTTGATGAAATATTTGGCTAACACCACTCTTATTTTGGGGTGTGATGCATCTCTTGACCATGTTGTCTCACATTCTTTTCAACCAGCAGTCGGAGCGATGCAATCTTCAGCTAACACCACTCTTCTTTTTGGGGGTGATGCGTCTCTTTACCATGTTGTCTCACATCCTGTTCAACCAGCAGTCCTGTCGATGCAATCTTCGACCGACACCACTCCTGTTTTTGGGGGTGATACGTCTCTAGACCATGTTGTCTCACATCCTATTCAACCAACGGTTGAAGAAGTGTGTTAAGAACAAAAGGGGTTCTTAATGAATAACTTTACTCTGAATCCATAATAAATATATAATAATTGATTCAAAAAATATGATGATATTACAAGGATAGGGCCTGCATATATATATATATATATATATATATATATATATATATATATATGCCCTTTATGGATTTTATGAAGAGTCATGACTTTTTAGTCATGACCTTTTATTACATTAATGTTTAATTTACTTTATTAATTATTTTAATGTGTTTATATTATTTATTTATTGTAACATTGCCCTTCCCCTAAATTTTTCTTTGTCCTCAAAGCAATGGTAAGGAACCTTGAAGAACCTTGGCTTTAAATCTTGAGTTGGTATTTAAGTAGATTCTCCCTTTATACCATAAGATGTTGTTCTTCCATTCAAACTTAGGGTATTGATTTAAATTGTTGACTATAGATAAAGTCTCTGGGCTTTTTGCATACTTGGTTTGAATTTCATCCAACCATTATGGAATGGCTATTGATATTGCAAAAACTTGTGTTTCTTCATCTTTTTGTGATAGGGAATTATCCGCAATGTTGCCTTTTCCTCTTTTATGTAGAATTTCCATATCAAATGTGGAAATTTTCTCTATCCACTTTTGTTGTTCGGTTGACAATGTTTTTTGTTGTAACAAGTACTAGACAATATTATTATTTGTACGTATCAAGAAATTTCTTTCCAGTAGATATTGGAGCCATTTTGTTAATGCATGCATGATGTAAATCACTTCCTTGTTGTAAGTGGATTGTAAGCATTATGTTTTATTTAATTTCTTACTCTCAAAAGATATTGGGTGCCCATCTTGCATCAATATTGCTCCAATTCTGAAACCTGATGCATCACACTCGATGATGAAAGGTTTGGAGAAGTCAGTTGTTGCTAATACCGTGGTTGTGGAAATAATGTTTTTAAAGTTTTCAAAACATTTTTATGCTTCCAAATTCCATTGGAAGGAGTTTTTCTTAAGGAGATTTGTAAGGGGGGTGGTTAACTGAGCATAATTCTCGACGAATCTTTGATAGTATCCTGCCAATCCTAGAAATCCTCTTAACATGGATATGTTTTTGGGTTTAGGTCTACCTTGAATCCTTTTTTGGATATGATGTGACCAAGGTACTCTACTTCCTCCTTGCCAAATGTGCATTTTGATATTTTGGCATAGAATTGATTTTCCTCCAGAAAATATAACACTTGTCCTAAAGTCTTCATATGCTCCTCCCATGTTTTACTATACACTAAGATATCATCGAATAAAACTAAGACATGCTTTCGTAAGTATGGGTGAAATAATTCATTCATTGTTGCTTGGAAGGTGGCGGGGGAATTAGTTAGCCCAAAAGGCATCACCTTGAATTCGTAGTATCCTTCGTGTGTCTGGAAGGCAGTCTTGGCTACATATTCTAGCATGACTCTAATCTGATAGTACCCATATATTAAATCAAGTTTTGAAAATTATCTTTCTCTATGAAGTTCATCCAATATTTTTCCAATAAATGGGATGGTAATTTTTTTTTTAATTTTTATTTTGTTTATCCCTCGGTAACCTATGCATAATATGAAAGATCCATATTTATTTCGAACTTGCACTACTGGAGTTGCATATGGACTTCTAATTTTCATGATGACACCACATTTTAATATGTCTTGGACCAATATTTCTATCTTTGTTTTGCGGTGATGAGGGTATATGTATGGTCTAACCTTGACTGGGCTTGATCCTGGTTTAAATTCAATTATATGTTCAATTCTTTTTTGAGTCGGTAACTCCATGGGAAGGTCTTGAAATACCTTCTTGTGTTTTTGAATTAGATCTTGGATGTTTGATGTTCTGGATTCATCCTATTTCGATTCTTGTATTTCTATGTTGTGGCATTGGATGAAGTATGCAGTTGCTCCTTTTCGGATCATTTTTTCCATTTGTTGTGACGACAAAACCTGTGTTTGTGGAGGTTGAAAACCATATAATTTATAACTTTTCCCTTGCCACTTGAATTGGATGAAATGTTCCTAGTGGTTGATTGAGTATGTGCCCAAGGTTTGTAACCATTGGACTACTAAAACCACATCTACTCCTCCTAGAGGGACGGTGTAAAGTTCTGATTCCAAATTGAAATATTGGATTTGGAGTTTCATGTTATGATATTTTCTGACATTTCCAATTTTTTTTCCGTCTGCAACCATTACTTTCATGTATGGGACTGGATATACAAATAATTTGAGTTTCATTGCAATTTTGATATCGAGGAAATTGTGGGTACTTACAGTGTCGATTAGTACAGTGACATTGTCATTTTTGATTTGTCCTTTTAATTTAAGACTTTGTGGTTGGGTAATGCATGTGATGGTTGCGAGAAATATCCTTTGTGTGTTGTCTTCTATGAGCTCTGAAGTGTCATTTTGGAAATTTTCCATCTCTTCATTTATTGATTCTACTGAGTCTAATTCGTCGTCTTTTCTTATTCACAAGTGTACTATTTTTTTGAGTTATCTTCGATCTAGCACCTATGTCTTAGGTCCCATTTCTCTCCACATCGTTTACATTTTCCATCTTTTATCCTTTGGGACTCTAAAATTCTTCTTCTATATTCATGTAGATTGGGTGGTATGTATTTGTCATTTACTCTGGTCTGAGGTACACTCCTTCTTGAGTAAACTTTGTTGAATCTTGACTGGCCTTCTAGTTTTTCTTTTGCGGCTTTTGCCTTGCATATTACTACTTATACCAGAGTAACCTCATGTAATATTAACTCATCTTGGATATGTGGTTTGATACCACCTATTTAAGGCTGGAGTAATTGATCATAAAATAGTCTGAATAATCGGGTGGCGAGAGCTTCCCATTGATGCGTAAATTCAACTATGTTGCCTTCTTTATGTAATCTAGTGAGTTTTGAAAAAGATTATTTTTCCGAGATGCCATGGGGTCTTTTAAAAAAATCAATTTTGAAAGAATTCCAATTATATCACTGAATTATTCCTTTCCACCATAGATACCAATTGTTTGCAGTGCCTTCGAGGTACATGGATGCGTATTTGACCTTTTCTTCATCGGTTGTAATATTATATATATGGAAATATTCTTTAGTTTTGTTAAACCAAGCCACACATTGGTTATCACCTCCATTGTATTTTGATAGTTCAATTTTGGCTTTGGGAGGATAAATGATTAAGGGTTGATGTTGTGATATAGGTTGGGAATTTGAATTATAGGGAGGTGGTGTTGGTGATGTGTTAGATGTGCTTGAGTCACATGGTTTTGGTTGGGTGGCTTATTGGTGCCCTTGTCCTTTTATTAAATTTAAAATCTCATTAATATTTTCTTCTCGATGTTGTGTCATCACAACTAGACTTTGTTGCAAATCCTCATTTATTTCTCATTTAAATTTTCCCAAACCTCATAGTAGGTTAACACCGAGTTCTTGAAAAATATCATCTTTAAGATCTTGTTTTAGATTATCCTTGCCTTTTCGTAATTCGATTCTGACTTCCATTGAATTTTTTTCTTTAAGATTATGAGCCAACTCTTATTTGAGTGCCTCATTGTTGACCCTTATTTCTTCTAGTAACTCCTCACGAGTTTTTTGTATTGAATTTTCGAGTGATTTCCTAATTCTTTTACATTCCTAGTCTATTTTTTCTACTTGAGTTTTTAAGTCTGACGTCTTTTTGGTGTTTGGGGGTGAGTATTTTTCTGTAATTTTGACGTTGCTTGGAAGATCCCCTTTTAATTATTTTAATTAAATAATTGTATGTAATGTATCAAATATAAATTATATATATATATATATATATATATATATATAATTAATAGGTGTAATGGGGGAAGAAATCGTGGGAATTTGGAAGGGCAGAAATCATGGGCATAATAGTGGAGAGAAAAAGATTTTGAAGGAGAGGTTGAGAACTGGTGGATGAAGCGTGGGAGGATGAGGAGGGTCGAAGTGAATGGATGAGGGAAAAACAAGGAAGATGAACACTCTTATACCAATGTGTTAGCGACATTTCTTGCACAAGGATGTTTTCCTCCCCGATTTGAGGCCTCTGATGTAAGCACATGGAGGTGGGATTTTGAAAGCCGGTCAGGTGAGATTTATTCAAAGGCCACAGCCATAAACGTCAAGCGAGCCTGATCATGGATGCAAGAAACAATGAAGGAGATATAGATCGTCCGTCTGAGAAGGGATGCGTGGCAGGAGATCGGTGTCATCGGGAAAGTCCCGATAGGAAAGCGCCCATTGAGGAACTTGAAGCCATCGGGATATCGGGGATCTTGGGGACGAGTAATTCAAGCACTTCAAAAATGCGAACCACGAAACCCCGATGGAGAGTATGGTTAAGGGCATATGGTAGTGGTCACTTGGACCAGGGCCTAGTCAAAGGGTTAGCAAGGAAGGAGCCATCGGGGATTGGAGATTCGCGAGCCTGGAGGACTTGTGAATCATGGCATCGTGAACGCTGAAACTTTGATGGAGGGCTTGACTACGGTCACATGGAGACAGGTCATATGGATCAGGTTCCAACCGGTAGGGGCTAGCTCATTGAGGTGGAGCTCATTGCAAATCGGGTATCGGAGTTTCGAGGAGAAAGCGCCCCTTGTTTTTTGCATTTTGAAATCCTAAACCCCGAATTCTCGATAGCGCTCAGGACCGGGCCCATGGTTCTAGTGCCTGGTCATAAGAGAGGAGGTCTGAGAGAGGGGCACTTTCGTTTTCATTTGGCCAAAGGTTCCGAATTAATTCTCAGAAGGGGGACACTGAGCTCTGTTGACTCCAACCCGATGAGATTTGGATCCCGGTACCCACTTAGAATGGATAAAGTAGAAAGACGGTGGGTGAAGCCTCACGTCACCCATTTATTGCAGAGTATGGAGGTCCCAATTAAAATTTACCCAGGAGGGCCCCTTGTACCGGTTCTCTTCAGGAAAGCCACTCTAAGTCTCCAACTCACCAAGGGAACCTGTACACGCTAGTCCAACATTCAAAGGGCTCAGCTACCCCCAGCGCGAGCCATGTTGAATTAAAGGTAGTGTATGATAGAGCAATGCAGGGCAGATTTGATTGAGGCGACGCCATGCATTGAATGTTTTGAGACGCCTCTGCTGGGCGAAAGGAAGGGAAGAGTATATGTAGGCATTTATGCCATTTTGTAATGATCGATGGTAGAGCAGAGCTCCCTACTATAAATTTTAACAGACATCCTAGTTTGTTGGATATGCATCTGTATTTGAGATATCTTGTTTATGACAGACAGTTTTTTTTTTCTTGCTCCATCTAATTTTCGTCTCATGCTTAGAGAGTTCGTGATTGACTGAGTCGCATGAATTATTGCAGTTCTGTTATGATAAATGATTTATCGTTGCATTATTGTACTCTCTGGTTTTCTGTATTTAAGTGTAAGAAGACCTTACGTTTGGATGCCTTCTTCTACAGTCTGTTAGGAACCTGTCATTTGTAACAGACCTTCACACTCTTTCCATATAAGTCTTCCGTTTGTCCACCCTTTATTACAACTCACTGTCTGAAGTTTATAAAGACCTCACTCACCTATGCATGCCTGGCCTAGTTTTGAAGTTGAAATGATATCGTTTTGAGTTGGCTTCCATTCGGTCACCCCATCTATAAACAAACCGTGACATAAAACTGATGTGCGTCGGGCTCTGCTCCTGCTAGCAATCCAGGAGAGACTTCCATCGCCAACATTTCTGGTGCCGTTCCCGGGGACAAAGTTGAATATATTCCCTGGGATTGAACGACAATGATTAGTTGATTCTAAAGGTGCATCAGATATCAGAACTATTGAGATTGTTGTTGTGCACCTGGCGACTCCATTGTGACTACTCCATTGGGGAGAACCTGCTCTATCAATTGTGGCTTTCAGAGGCAGACACACGTGGTCTCATCCATAGCTGCCCCTAGCTACACCTCAAAACGATCTAGAGGTGGTTCTCAGACAAGGAAAGGCCCCTGAAGAAGAAGCTTCCACCGCCGAAATAGGTAATTCGCCATCTCCTTCTATACGAACTCCGTTTTCTCCTCCTCAGTTTCTTAATAGACCTCCTTCAGAAGTTTCCCGTTTCCTGAATTTTGGGAGTGTTCCTGCTAAGTATTCCCCTCCTGGTCTGGGATTGGAGGGAGAAATCCTTGTCACTCCTCTCTCCTCTAAAGTTGTTCCTTGGCATAGACCCGGAACCACATAATATTTTCCCACTCCTGCGCAAGGAGGAGCGCTTGCTGACTTGAGATTGGTAGCTTTCTCCTTGGATCCTCTCTTGTTCCCCACTCCAATTCGAGGCTCATTCCTAGCAGTCCCTTCATGAACTCCTTCTCCTCCAAGTTCTCCTCCACCTAATATTCCTATGGCCGGAGCAAATCCCCCTATGACCTAAATAGAGGTCATCATAGCCGCTGGATATGCTCCCCTCGTGCTACCACAACCTCTCAATAACCTCCCAGCAGAAGGGTACCTTAAGCAGCTGCCCAAGTTTACAGGCGAGGGGAACATAACTGCTGAAGAGCACCTAGTAGCCTTTTGCACTTTCACGGATGATAATGTTATCATGCACACAGATGTATGGATGAGGATTTTTGTCCATAGTCTCCAAGGAGAGGCTAGAAAATGGTTCAAGGCCTTGCCTCCTAGATCTATTGATGGGATCAGAGCTCTAGATAATGCCTTTTTGAGACAGTGGGGAGATAAAAAAGACTTCATGTATTACATGACAGAGTTTGGGTCGTTGAAGAGAAAGGAAGGAGAGTTTGTTTTTGACTTCTCCAAGAGGTTTAATAAAATGTACAACAGAATAACTGCTGAGATAAAACCCTCCGAAGCCTATGCAATGATCACTTACTCCAGCGCCTTTGATCCTGATTTCTGCCTACTGCTGAGGGAGAGAAGAGCTGCTACGCTGGCACACATGCAAGACGCAGTCGTGGAGGTAGAATCCAACATATTGGATGTCAACCAACTCAGGAATGTCGGTGATAGAAATACCTCCAAGAACAGGCCTGAAGCTTCCTCATCCAGTTCCTCTCCCCTGCCCCATCAGATAGATGAGACAACTAGAATGCTAAAATCACTTGCTGCCAAGGTAGAAAGGTTGGAATTAGAAGGGAAGCCCATGTACAGAAATCCCCAAAACAATGATAATAGAGGTTTCATATGACCTTCTAACAATATGCCTTAGGTTTTCCCGAGGGAACAAAGGGGAAAGGACAGAGAAGATCAAAGGGTTCAAGCCCCCCTCCAAAATAACCTGGTAGATCATGAGGAGAGAGAGGAGATAGACGAGTTTGGCCCTGAAATTCACTGTATTGAAGAAACTCCCCCTTTTCCCCATTTGACACAGTCAACATATGAAGAATCACTGATGAGTGCTCAGATTCATGAGTTGGGGAAAGAAGAAAGGCCTGGTCACACTTCTAATAGATATAATCTCAGGTCTATAAGGAAAGAGGGAGACTTTGACAGCTCAGACCAGCCCCTCATAGTAGATAGGCCTACTAAAACTACAGCAGCCGCAGCTAAAGAAAAGAAGACTCAGAGTGTTTCGCCAGCAGCCAAAGAGCCTGTCACTGAGGTAAGAGAGGCTCCTAAACCTACCCCCTCATTCAATTTTGAGCATGAGATTCAGAAGATTAGGATTCCTGTACCTCTCTCTGAGCTAGTTAAAAATGAAGACTTCAAAAGGTCCCTCTCCAAGTTGCTACAATTAGACCCCCCCCCCAGCCTCCCTCTGACTCAATAAACCTTCAAGATGAAAAGCCTGCAGTCATCTTAGGGCCCATGGTAGAATATAGAGATGATTCATCCCCTCCCTTCTACACATCCTGAATATACATAATAAAGTGCTGCATAACTTCCTCATGGACTCAGGGGATTCCCATAACCTTATGCCCAAAATAGTGATGGGAGAGCTGGGATTAGAAGTGACCAGGGCCTACCATGATTTATACTCTTTTGATTCAAGGAGGGTGCAATGTCTGGGAGTCATCAAGGACTTGGTGGTTTCTCTGTTTCAAATGCCCATGAAGAGTGTGGTCATGGATATTGTGGTAGCCGACGTTCCCCCCAAATTTGGTATGTTGTTGTCTAGATCATGGATCAAAAAATTGGGAGGGACACTATAGATGGATCTCACATATGCTACCATTTCGGTATTTGGAGGGGAACAAAGGAGATTATACAGAGAAGCCCAGCTAGCCTATATTGTCAGTGATGAAGCAGACCCTACTAATCACCCCATCTTTGCACTTGACACCGACTTGGGGTCTAGTTTGCTGCAGCTTACCGATGCCCCTGAAATCTCTTTACTAACCAGAAAACATCCTAGCCCCGATCATCCGATTTCCCCTCAAAGCTCCCCTGTGTGGAAGATGTTTTTTGACGAAGCTTCTTCTAGCAAAGGCGCTGGCGCTGGAGTGGTTTTCATATCACCTTGTCAAGAAGTCGTGTCTCTGTCATACAAGCTGGAATTCGAAGCCACCAACAATGTGGCGGAATATGAAGCTCTTGTTCTGGGTATGAGGGCCGCAAAGGAAATGGGAATTGAAGAAATGGCAATATTCGGAGATGCTGAGTTGATTATTCAGCAGGTGAGGAATGCCTATCGTGCCCATAATCCTCGGCTCGGGAATTATCAGAATGAAGTATGGGACCTTATCAATAATTTATTCTTGTCTTTTAACATTTCTTTCATTTCGAGGGGAGAAAATACCTTGGCCGATTCTTTAGCTGTCTTAGCTAGTTTGCTCAAATTTCCTCTGTCGCCTATGGAAAAAAATGATGTCGAGATAAGGTATAGGCCCTCGGTGCCGGACAATGTCAAGAATTGGAAGGTGTTCGAGGATGATTCTAAACTCAAAAGGTTTCTCCAAGCAGTGGATGAATTTTATGCGTTGCATATTGACCAAGATCCTGATTGGGAAGGTGACCCTCATCCTGAGAGGTTTTTAAAAGAAATCGCTAATCACCAGATCATTCAGCTGCCCAGTAATCACATTTCGAGAGGACTTGTCCCTTTAGAAATATTGTTCGACGGGAATGACGTAATAGTAAAGGGCAGGGTCTCAAACGAAGATACCGAGACAACTAAATGCAACAATGGCACACCGGAGGAGCCCAGGTTTGTCAAACTATCAAGCAGTTTGACCAGAGAACAGAAGGCCAAATACATGGAGTTTCTCAAAGAGTTCGGCAATGTGTTCGCATGGACATATGAAGACCTCAAGACATACGACACATCTGTCATCGAGCACAAGATCCCACTAAAGGAAGAGGCTAAACCATTTAGACAGAAGCTGAGACAGATAAACCCCATGTTGCTACCTGTCATGGAGAAAGAAGTGAAGAAATTGTTAGATGCCCAAATAATTGTCCCCTTGAGATATTTTGAATGGGTGGCCAATTTGGTCCCAGTAAGGAAGAAGAGTGGAGAAATCAGGCTCTGCGTTGATTTCAGGAATCTCAACAGAATCTCCAAGAAAGACAATTACCCCCTACCTAAGATGGAACACATACTGTAGAGGGTAATTGGTGCCTCCATGATATCCATGATCAATGGGTTTTATGGATATAACTAGATATTGGTCATGCCTGAAGACAGGGAGAAGACCGCCTTCACCACTCCTTGGGGCACCTTCATGTATGCCAAAATTCCATTCGGGCTTATGAATGCAGGAGCAACATTTCAGCGAGCCATGGATATAGCCTTCATCGGAGAAAAAGACCAATTTGTAGTAATCTACCTAGACGACATCACGGTCTTCTTCAGGTCTGATAAGGAGCACCGCTGCCACTTAAGGAGAGTTTTCTCGAAATGCCGAAGGTTTGGCCTTTCCCTGAATCCCAAGAAGTCCCTGTTTGCTATGCAGGAAGGGAAGTTATTGGGACATATAGTATCGGTAGAGGGAGTGAGAATTGATCCCAGCAGGGTGGAGGCAATTCAAGCCTTGTCACTTCCCAGGTCTAAAAAAGAGGTTCAGGCCTTTGTGGGGAAAATTAATTTTCTAAGGAGGTTTGTCTCGAATTTTGCTGAGCTAGTGAAACACATCACGACCATGCTCAGGAAGGGAAACGAAGTGAAATGGACCGCTGAGCCCAGGACATATTTTGACCAAATAAAAAAGGCATTGACTGAGGCACCTGTGCTTATCAGTCCTGACTATTCCAAAGAGTTCCTAATTTTCTCCTTTGCTTCTTTTGATACAGTGGCGGTGGTCTTATTGTAGAGAAATGAGGAAGGACGAGAACAACCCATTGCCTTCTTCAACAAGGCATTGAGAGATGCAGAACTCCAGTACGAGATCATGGAGAAGCAGGCTTATGCCTTGGCGAAAGCCCTCAAAGATTTTAGAGTCTATGTCTTGCATTCGAAAGTGACAGCATATGTTCCTTCAGCTTCCGTAAAAGACATTCTTGTACAGCCAGACATAGATGGGAGAAGGGGAAAATGGATAGCAAAAATTCTGGAATTTGACTTGGAAATAAAGCCCACCAAGTCAGTTAAGGGGCAAGGCCTAGCCAAGCTACTGGCTGAATCCAATTGTGAAGCCTTGGGAGTCAATTTCCTCAACACTCACTCAAGAACTCAACAAACTGAGCTTCCCAGCCAATGCCCTTAGGATGGCTTATCACTGGTAAATTGTGCCTGGTATCGCGACATTATTTACTTCCTGCGGGAATTGAAACCTCCAGATGGAATGGGTAAAATTAGGGCAAGAGATTTAAATCTCAAGGCGGTCAGGTATTGTCTCATTGAGCAAGTTTTGTACTGGAGAGATCCTTTGGGGATGCTGCTGAGATGTTTGAACCCACCCGAAGCCCAAAAGGTTGTGTTTGATTTCCATAAAGTCCTTTGTGGGGGGCATCATTTCTGGAAGACCACAGCTCATAAGATCCTCAGGGTCGGATATTACTGGCCTACTTTATTCGTCGATGTTTGCAGGGAGGTCAGAGCTTGCACCAAATGTCAAAAGTTCTCAGGAAAGCAACAGCTCAAATCGTTGCCATTGAAACCCATAGTAGCTTTGGCACCTTTTCAACAGTGGGGGTTGGACTTCATCGGAGAGATTCATCCTCCCTCAAGTGGTCAGCATAGATGGATCCTGACTGCAACATATTATTTCACCAAGTGGATAGAAGCTGTCCCCACCATAAGCGCATCACACAACTTCATGGAGGATATCATAGCCCGGTTTGGCTGTCCGAGCAGAATCATCACCGATAATGCTGCTTCTTTCAAATCTGAACCTTTAATTAAGTTCTGTGAGCAGTTCCAGATCTCTCTAGTTCACTCCACCCCCTACTATCCCCAGGGAAATGGTTTAGCGAAATCCTCTAACAAAATATTGATAAAGATCATCAAAAGACTGTTAGAGGATAACAAAAGAGCCTGGGATTCAAAGTTGAAATTTTCTCTGTGGGTCGATCGTGTCACGACGAAGAAGTCCCTGGGCACTTCGTTGTTTCAACTAGTCTACGGAGCAGAGGTATTTTTCCCTACTCATCTCACCTTACCTGTGGTGAAGTTCTTTCAAGACTATGCGGGAGAACCAGATCATATGATTAGAAGAATTCATCAGATAGTGGAAGTGGAGCAGAGCAGAGAACAAGTGAGGGATGCAACTTACAGTCATCAGCAGAAGATCAAGCAGGCTTTTGACAGGAAGGTTAGGAAAAAGGAGTTCGAGATCAGGGACTTGGTATTTAAGTGGGACGCACCCAGACAGGATAAAGGCAAGCACATCAAGTTCGACGCCCTCTGGATCGGCCCCTTTAAAATCTTTGAGATTTTCTCCAACAACACCTATGGGTTGCAGGATCTAGAGGGTGAAGAAGTTTTCAATAGCCCAGTGAATGGGCATTTTCTAAAAAATGTTTTATTTGAGCCTTAGACGGCTCCTCTGTTTGTAAATATTGTCTTTTAGTTCTTGTTCAGTTTCTTTTTGTATGTTTTTGGCCTAATAAGTGACTCCATAGCCCAATAGCAAGGCACTGAAGCTGCGAAAGGAGTTCTTAGAGCATCACAAGGATGACTCTATCCCTCGTGGAGCCTAATGTTAGAGATATTTCTTGCACAGGGATGTTTTCCTCTCCGATTTGAGGCCTTTGATGTAAGCACATGGAGGTGGGATTTTGAAAGCCGGTCAGGTGAGATTTATTCAAAGGACGTAGCCATAAACGTCAAGAGAGACTGATCATGGACGCAAGAAACATCGAAGGAGATATAGACCGTTCGTCTAAGAAGGGATGCGTGGCAGGAGATCAGCGTCATCGGGAAAGTCTCGATAGGAAAGTGCCCATTGGGGAGCTTGAAGCCATCGAGATATCAGGGATATTGGGGACGAGTAATTCGTGCACTTCAAAAATGCGAACCACGAAACCCCGATGGAGAGTATGGTCAAGGGAATATGGTAGTGGTCACTTGGACTAGGGCCTAGTCAAAGGGTTAGCACGGAAGGAGCCATCGGGGATCGGAGATTCGCAAGCCTGGAGGACTTGTGAATCATGGCATCGTGAACGCCGAAACTCCGATGGAGGGTTTGACTACGGTCACATGGAGACAAGACGTATGGATCAAGTTCCAACCGGTAGGGTCTAGCTCATTGAGGTGGAGCTCATCGCAAATTGGGTATCGGAGTTTTGAGGAGCAAGCTCCCCTTGTTTTTTGCATTTTGAAATCCCGAACCCCGAATTCCCGATAGCGCTCAGGACCGGGCCCATGGTTCTGGCGCCTGGTCATAAGAGAGGAGCTCTGAGAGAGGGGCGCTTTCGTTTTCATTTGGCCAAAGGTTCTGAATTAATTCTCAGAAGGGGGGCACTGAGCTCTTTCGACTCCTTCCCGATGAGATTTGGATCCCGGTACCCGCTCAGAATGGATAAAGGATAAAGAGGGTGGGTGAAGCCTCGCATCACCCATTTATTGCAGAGTATGGAGGTCATGGTTGAAATTTACCCAAGAGGGCCCCTTGTACCGGTTCTCTTCAGGAAATCCACTCTGAGCCTCCAACTCACTAGGGGAACCTATACACACCAGTCCAACATTCAAAGGGCTCAGCTACCCCCTGGCGCGAGCCATGCTGAATTAAAGGTAGCGTATGACAGAGCAATGCAGGCCAAATTTGATTAAGGCGATGCCATCCATTGAAAGTTTTGAGACGCCTCTGTTGGGCAACAGGAAGGGAAGAATATATGTAGGCATTTCTGCCATTTTGTAATGATCGATGGTAGAGCAGAGCTCCCTACTGTAAAGTTTAATAGACATCCTAGTTTGTTGGATATGCATCTGTATTTGAGATATCTTGTTTATGACAGACAGTTTTTTTTTCTTGCTCCATCTAATTTTTGTCTCATGCTTAGAGAGTTCGTGATTGACTGAGTCACCTGAATTATTGCAGTTCTGTTATGATAAATGATTTATCGTTGCATTATTGTATTCTCTGGTTTTCTGTATTTAAGTGCAAGAAGACCTTGTGTTTGGATGCCTTCTTCTACATTCTGTTAGGAACCTATCGTTTGTAACAGACCTTCGCACTCTTTCCATATAAGTATTCCATCTGTCCACCCTTTACTACAAATCACTGTCTGAAGTTTATAAAGACCTCACTCACCTATGCATGCCTGGCCTAGTTTTGAAGTTGAAATGATATCGTTTTGAGTTGGCTTCCATTTGGTCACCCCATCTATAAACAAACCGTGACATAAAAATGATGGGCGTCGGGCTCTGCTCCTGCTAGCAATCCAGGAGTGACTTCTGTCGCCAACACAATGTTAAGAACACGAGGGGTTCTTAATGAAAGACTTCATTCTGAATCCATAATAAATATATAATAATATTTGATTGTAAAAATATGATGATATTACAAGGATAGGGACTCCCTATATATATATATATATAATATATATATATATATATATATATAGATATAGATATAGATATAGATATATATATATATTCCCTTTATGGTTTTTATGAAGAGCCATGACTTTTTAGTCATGACCTTTCATTACGTTAATGTTTAATTTACTTTATTTATTATTTTAATGTCTTTATATTATTTATTTATTGTAATAAAGTGGTCATGTCGATGCAATATTCGACCGATGCTACTCTTCTCTTGGAGAGTGACAAGTCTAAGGAAGTGACATTGTCGATTCAATATTAGGTCAATCCCACTCTTCTATTGGGGGCTGATGTGTCTTTCAACCATGTCCTTAGCATTTATAGTCTTGTACCTTCTAAACAAGGGATCTTTCCACTCTCTCTGAGTACTCTCCCTCCAAGTCCTAGGATGGTTTCCTTTGATTGGAATGATCTTGTAGAGCCTCGACTTCCTTCTCTGCAAGCATCCTTTGCAAGTATTTTATCCTCCTCTACTTAGAAATTTTTGGGTTTTCCCAAGTTTGTGTAAACTATCTATGAGTCACTGACTTTCCACAGAAGTTTTGCATGGGAGCCCTGGCCTCCCCCATGATATACTACTTAGAAAAAAATCCTTGAGTCTTGGTTAAGTGCTTTTACGACTCTGTAAAAAAGAGAAAATATTGCCTAGTGAAATTGTCTCTTTCACACTCGTTAAATGGCTTTGAAAGGACATTTATTTGGTGTAAGTTTAACCCTTTTTCGGACCAAGTAGACTAATTTTGAAAAAGGAATACTCTAGTCACTAGTGGCTAGAAGAGTTCTCTTGGGTATTGTTTTATACTTTTTCGGGTCTAGGGGACTAAATTTACGAAAAAGGACATTCTTTGGAGTTAAGTTGTAATTCCATTCCATTATCTTGCTTGCAGTATTGAGCCTATTTTTGGTTCCCACTATATCGCTATAAGCCTATTACCAACAATTTGCATCACTATATAAGAAGAGGCTTGTTCATATGCTTTGCAGCTTGACACCCTATACCCTAAGAGGAAACAGTCCCCCGAGTGTCCATGCCCCACATGCACTTCCTTCCATTGAGCATAGGTATGTTCAACTGTTTGGAGCTAGTTGCTTACTTGTGATACTCGTTTCCTCTCTTATATCATAGCATTCATTTGCCTATGAAAAAACAAAAAACGATGGGCAGGAAAAGAATATTATCTTATATGGACATAAATCGTGTCACCTCTAAACATAGCACAAACTTTTGATTCCATTGTCATCCAAATTTTGGTTTTAGTATGACCTTAGGAAACTGATCTCATTACTTAGAGTTTACTCCTCTGACTGGTTTTTCTTCCAATCCCTATGGAGAGTTCGTTGATGCCTCCTACTTCATGAAGTTTCATCATCAAGTCTATGTTGCATGAGTTATCCATTTGTCTCATGCTCTTGTTCAAAGGAAGTCTATAAGCATGTGTCAACCATTTCTCAGAACTCTTGACTTTGCATGTTGGCCATACCCTTAGTGTGTCTCAGAATCACATGAAGTGGTAGTCCTACCATGCACCCTGGTCCTCCTTTCATTATGGGTAGCTAACCTTGAACCCAACATACAACATCTCCTCATTGGTCACTAACTGGGGGGTTTCCCTTGTGTTCAACGACAAGAAATATATTCACACATTGGGATTCATGCAGTGTCTTAGATGTCTTTAGCCTTATTGGTGGTTTCCTCACCTTTGTGAGAAATTTTTCTTACTAGATTCTATTCATAGGGTCTTTTTCATGCACTACTTGCATCTCGTACATGCGAAAGACGCACAGGGTCATTGGTTTGTGAACATCCTTTTCATCTGAGTTCCTCCAAATCATAAATTTATTGCTTTGTCCCTCATGCTAACTGATGAGATATACCTTAATTCTCTCCTTTCAACGAGTCTCCTTCCATCGAATTCAACCCATCTATTCTAGAAACGAGGCCTATAGTCTTATGAGTACCTAGAGTCTTGTAGTCATTAGTGACAGGTTCTCCCACCATCGACATTTTGGAATACATCAATGTCTCCTGAGCATTGGATTCTTCAAGTGTTTGACCTCAACACCTTTATTCACAATTGTAATAATTTACTTGGTTCCTTGATACCTACTTTCATTATCAGTAGGTTGTCTCATGTTTATTAATGGTATCCATTAATGATTGGTAATCAAACAAAGTCTCATTGTGTTCAACTTCAACTCCTCTATTCACATGATGTAGAATTACACCTTTGGTGGATCGTGTAGAAGACTTTCAATTTATAGTAGCAACTTTCCTGAGTTGTTGTTGTCATTCATTGGAGCAATACCTATATTGTTATCAAAAAAATATGTAAGTGCAGACACAAACAGATCTCCCTAGTTTCACCCCGAAACTAAAACAAAACAAGACATAATATAAAAATTTCCCTAAGTTTTAATTATCAAGAATACTAACTAACAAGATATAAATGACATACTTTTTAAATGTCGCTTGTCCTCACTAGTTTCATCCTAGTTTCATACTTTTTACAGATTATGGGATGTTGAATCTGTATAAAGACATAAGCCAACGAAGTGAAAGAAATGATGTATACTTAACAAAACCTATGTATGTGATCAAAGAGTAATACAATAAAATAAGAACAATTTTATGGGAAAGAAATATATTACTATATTAGAAATATTAAAAGGAGAATACAACCAATGCCTTGATGTTGTAGGGTCCCTTCCAATAGTTCCTTGCTTCCCACAAAGTTCTTCTCCACGGATTCTGAGACTGTAGATTTTAAATTCATTCAAAATCTATCTTAACAAAGCAAAGATCATAGCCAACATAGGCCCAAATCCAAGCTGATTGGAGGCCACATCACCCTCAAAGCTTCTATTCTAGAAGAATCGAGAAGATTCTCTTTTTCTTTGTACGGACAATTGTTGGACCCTTAATACTAAGAAAAGTGTGACAATGTCACATGAAACTATGGTGCAATCTGTGTTGATCCTAGATCATCGCACCCTTAACACTGAGCAAGGTGCGACGATCCTTCTTTATAAGGTTTTTTACAAAGGAAAAAACAATTCCATTTCTCTAAGAAAATGTGTCTTCATTCTTTTTCAGGGATTAAGGCCATTGATCCTTATAAAGACAAAGGATAGGTGTGCATCATTAACAGTCATAGGGGTGATGAAAATAATGTGTAACAATAATCCCCCTAAAGTATGAAGTTAGAACAAAGTAATAGCTTAAATACTTTGTCAAGTGTGTGTTGGGAACAAGGAACACGTCGGTCGGAAACCTGCTAACAAACAAGGAAATAAAATACAATAATATATCATCATTGAGGTAGGAATTCCCATACTCAGAATTCAAATGACTCAAAGCATAAATGCCAACATGCAAATATTCATGTCAAGTAAGACACATCATGGCCACTAAACATACACTGTTGATCCATGCCAATATGACTCAAATTTGAACATAGCCACCAAAAATACACTGTGGATCTATGTATTAAAGACTCAAATTTGAAAATAGCTACCAAAAATACACTGTGGATCTATGCAATAGTATAATCTGAATATACTCCAATGCAAACTAAATCTATTAGAAAATATCTAGGGTCTTCATCTCCACCATTCTATATTATGAATCTAACCATGCGAATGCATGTGCTGAATTCGAACATGATAGAAACCACTTGATTATCGGTCATTAATGAATATTGTTAAAAAATGTGAGGGAAATAACCATTAATGTCAATGACTCCCAAGGTACACTAGTGCAATCCAATGGGTGTGAATTTGTGAGTTGAAGTCGAACACTTAGCGGGATCTCCCGATCAGGGTTCAATAATGAAAACCCACTGTCGAAAGCAAGGAAACCTTCCATTGAAGCATGAAAGTTCCAAGGTACCAATTAGTTTCAAAGTCTAATTCTTGGATAATGAGTTGAATTTGACAGGAAAAGACTCGTCACAGAAGGGTCTTAATGTATCCCCCATCAATGAAACGAAATAGGTAACAAGATTTGAAGTAGATCAGAGTAACAAGTGATTCATTACTGACTCAGGGATGGATGATGCAATAGAAGTCTTAAGGACTACAGAAATGGCCGATGCAATAGAAGGATTTTCGGGTTGAACTTGTCTTTGAACATATTGACGACACGACAACTGTCTTGGAAACACTGACTCAACAACAAGGATCATAGACCAATTTGAAATCTTATAAAGGAGTATGATCAAGAGACAAGAGGATTTTCCAACCTAGACACGAAGCGAGTGAAAGGGTTTCATGTTCAAAAGAGACTCTTCCATAGAATACAGGTTTAGATACATTTCTTTCCCAATTTCCCCCCACCATTTTTGGCGAGTACCTCTTTATTTTTACAAAAGATTGAAGAGGATAACATATGCTTGAACTGTAAGCTCATCCTTTGGATGGGTCCCTCAGAGTATGTTTAACAAACCCTAGGTAGGAGTGGCTTGGTCCCCTATGGGCCTTTCGATGTTTGTTTTATGAGTCCAAATAAAGTAAACTCAGTGGTTTTACATATTTAGAGAGTCTGAAAAACACTTAAAGGAAACTCCAAAATGTCATTTTTCGTAAAGTAGTCTGATGAGACCAAAAAAGAGTTAAACTACCTCTCAACAAACGCGCTTTCTAATTCACTTTAATGAGCATGAAAAACAACAAGATTGTTTGACAATATTTTCATATTTAAAGAGTCTGAAAAGAGATTAAAGAGAACTCCAGGGGGTTCCTTTTTCGTATAACCTTTACGAGTCCAAAAAAGTGATAAAAGTATACTCGGTTACATTCTCAGGAATTTACGAGCATGAGAAAGAAAAAAGATCAATCTCAAGATTGTTTTCATTTTTACGCAAGATTAAAACAAAACAAATTTATGCTTGGGTTATATTTTATTTTTACACAAGATTAAAACTAAACAAAACTATGCTTGGACCTGGTTTCATTTTTACATAAGCTTGAACCAGAGGAAACTATGCTTGAGGTAGGTGGTTTCATTTTTACACAAGATTGAACTAGAGAAAACGATTCTTGGAATTGATTTGATTTTTACACAAGCTTGAACCAGAGGAAACTATGCTTGAGGTATGTGGTTTCATTTTTAGACAAGCTCGAACCAAAGAAAACCATGCCTGGACCTAGTTTCATTTTTACACAAGCTTGAAACTAGAAAAACTATGCTTGCAACTTTCTAACTCATAATCCAGTGATGGTTGGTACTTTTCCCCTAGCTTAAGAAGCCAGCGACTTAACTTCAGCATGAAGTCCAGAGGCTATAATAATTTTGCCCCAAGCTTCATTTCTTCCAACGACACAAGGGGGATGAAATGAAGATTCAAATACTATATGTAACAAAGTACTTGACTCAATCGAAGTGGAGGGAAATCTATTTCATTTTTGAACGAGCTTTCCACCAAGAAGAAAAACTATGCTCGAGAATTAGGGTTCAATCCCTAGACATCTTTTTCATTTTTTAATGAGCTTGACACATAAACAAGAACTATGCTTAGGATGGGCTGTTTTATTTTTTAATGAGCTTGGCACAGGAGAAGAACTATTCTTGTAACCTCTATTTCATCTCTTAATGAGGTTTCCATAGATATGAAAACAATATACTCATAATATATGTTTCATTTTTTAATGAGGTTTACACAGCGACACAAAACTATCCTCGTGGTTGGTTTCATTTTTTAATGAGATTGAAATCAGAAAATCATGCTCAAAGTTGGTTTCATTTTTTGATGAGCTTGAAATCGGAAAACCATGCTCAAAGATCCTCTTCTTGATCATGGATTCCAAGAGGACAATGCTTTGGAAGGACACCATGTCAAGGGACAAAACTCGGTCATGGATTCCAAGAGATATTCCCTTGACAAAAGAAACACACTCTGGAAGGAACACAGGTCGAGGGCCACAATAGGGGTAAAGTGGTCAGGATCTAATATCCCTATCAAAGAGATCACCATATCAAATACCAGATCAAATTCATAAGAGATTGAGCTTAGAGTGAGAGGCTCACCTTCATTGGCAACTAAAGGCATGGGACATAATTCCACATAATTGACCTGTGGTGGGGGCGATACCGTCTTCATATAAGAACTGTTCAGGGATTTCATTGGGTTAGTAATCAATTCAGGACCCACAAATGAAAGTTGATCGATAGTCACAATTCCTCCATCATGAGGGAAATATATCACATGAAAAAGAGTGGACACAATAGCTTTCATGGAATAGAAATAATCTCGCCCAAGGAGTAAGTCGAAATCCAAGGGGTCTTGGACTACCATGGCGTCAATAAAGACAATTTTACCTCCTAAATTTATTGGAAACCGAAGAAGGATCCCCAAAGGTTGACTGGTTCTTATGTTAAAAGATAACATATTTTGGGTAACTGACACAAGCTGAGGAAAACGCAAAGCTTTCCAATCAATAGAGGACAAAATACTAACGAAGGCACCTTCATTTATTAGTGTCTTAGGAACATCTTGACCAAAAACCTGTACTGCAATATTGAAAGGATTGTGAGAGGGAAGATGAGGTCCAGTTAGCGCACCCAAATAAAAAAGGATGGCCTCATTACTTGGAGGGGGTTCGACGGGAGAAGGAGGAATCCCCCCCCAACATGGTATTGTTAGACAACTGAGAGGGGGGGGGGTGAATCAGTTGTTACCGTGCTTAAACAATTATGCTTCTTTTAAAACTCTTTGCAAAAACACTGAATGATGATCACAATAATGCAGAGAAATAAACACAGTTTCAGCATCATTCACATATATGAGAAACATGGAGACAGATATTTCCCAAGGAAACCCATGCAGGGTAAAAACCTCTTTTTCTTTATATGATAAGTAATGGTTACAATCTTTACAGTATCATACATATGAGAACCAACTCATAATGAGGGTACAACCTCTGTTTTGCAAGATGAAACTTGTTGAGAGCACCAACTCTCTGGTTTCTCTAGCACCCACTAGAAGGAAGCACCAACTCCCTAGTTTGTCTAGCACCAACTAGAAGGAAGCACCAACTCCCTGTGTTCAAGCACCCACCTGAACCTTTGAGGACACCAGTCCTCCCTAGCTCCTCCCAACCACCCTGAAATATAAATCTTTTGCTACTGAAATTATTATAGTGATATGATGTTCGAAGATGGCTTACCTGAATTATCACTGTTTTTCTCCATTTCGTTGCTCTGTCTACCTTATTTCCTTTCTTCTCAGATCACTTGCACTGTCTGTTCTTCTTCTTTTTAAACTCTATCTTCCATACCCATTCACTGCACAGATCCTCTTCTGTTCAATTCAGCTGCTGCACTCTCCTTCTTCTTCACACATGAATCACCACAACAAACTCCAATAGCCACTGTAACCACCCCACCCCTTCTCTTCTCTGTACTGTGTATTTATAGCTTCTGTGCACCTTGTGCCTGCAATGTTCTCCATTCCTCTACATGCTCCAAACACACCAATCTTCTCCACCTCTCGAGTGCTCTGCATGATCTTCATCGTAACTCTTCAGCTTCTCTGGCCATTTTCCCAAGTGTCTTCTAGTCCTCTGGCTGAAACCATCAGTGGTTTCTGCCAGTTTCATTGTTGCATGCAATAGTAGCCCTACAATCAATACTTGATCCAACAGTTTAGATCCAATCGAGATTTCATATATCGTGATTTCGGCACTCTTGGCATTCATAGTTTTAGTCACTTACAAATCCCGATCCCCAAAACTCCGATGTGGAGCTTATCCAGACTGACTCCTTCTCTTCCCTTGACCAAGGGCTGTGACCACAACCTTATGTCTCTCCATATTGCGATTCGCAAAACTCCGACACGGAGTTGAACCAATGGTCCAGATATGAACTTTTTTCAATGGCCACGATTGGATCGTGATATCGCACATCGCGAAATCAAGATTCTTGTTGTATTGAGTTCTTTCCATTTTGAATTCACGATCCCCGAAACTCCGATATGGAGTTACATCTACGGTCCTGATCATTTCTGGATCTGACGGTCCAGATTCACTCGCGATTTCACATATTGCAAAATCAGGAATCTCGTTGCATTGTGTTCTTTGCCTCATGAATTCGCGATCCCTGAAACTCCGATATGGGCTGTGATCAACGGTCCTGATCAACACTTGATCTGACGGCTCAGATCATTTCGCGATTTCGCATATCGCGAAATCGACATTCTTGATGCAATGAGTTCTTTGCCTCTCGAATTCACGATCCGCGAAACTACGATACAGACTTGAATCAACGGTCCAGATGCGATCTTTATTCAACGGCTGTGATTAAATTGTGAAATTTCTCATCGCGAAATCGACATTCCTGATGTCAAGTGACTTTGTCATTTCAAAGTCTCGATCCCTGACGCCTCTCCATTGACTGGAATCAACGGTTCATATTTAACCTTAATCTGACAGCTCAGATTACATCGCGATATCGCATATCGCAAAATCAGCATTGCTTATGTCAAGTGACTTTGTCATTTCAAAGTCCCGATCCCCGATACTCTGTTGACGTCACACGTGGTTTGACACGTGTTAAATACTGCCACGTGTCACTCTGATTCGTGACTTACATGTGCCTAAAGTGTTGAATCTGCCTGACACCTATCATTACCTGGTTGTGCCACGTGTCCCTAGCTGACATGGTCTGCTGTCGTGAGTTGGATCGACGGTCTAGATCACATGTTGATCTGATGGTTCAGGTTTAGTAAGAATTTCTTTCATCGCGATTTCGGGGTTTCTGTTGTAATTGTTCACGGGACTCGTGAAACTCTGATTCCCGATTCTCCAATGAAGCCTCCTATCGAGCTTCTCCCAGTGGCGCCTGATAGCTGCCACGTGTCCTTCCAAATGGATGGTCCCGATTATGTTGGGATATCGAGACTTTCAATGTCCCGGTTCTCACGACCTTGAGAACTCCGATCTCTCGATGGATGATATCCTGATGAAAACTCCTTGTGTTGGGACTTCTCTTCTTGCTCTCGAGGCTTATCTCCCTCACAGTTTCTATAGATCTGATGGCTGTCAGCCTTTCGGGAAATTTGAATGGGATCCAACGGTCACTGGATCTCTGTCTTCCTTCTCCTCTACAAACTCCTGTATCTTGAGCTTTGCTGCGCGCATTTTCCTCAATGTTGTTCCTCCCAAGCTTTCACATCCAAATCCCCAAGGGATTTTATCCTTCTTATCCTGCCATCTCCACTGTTATACTTGCCATCAATGACAAGCATATGCTACTTGTTAAACATTTTCCAACAATCTCCCCCTTTGGCATTGATGGCAACTACAACACTCGAATTGTTTTCTCCCCCTTTGAAATCAATGTCAAAGAAGAGACATGCTCCCTCCGAGCTATTGCAGTAAATGTAGGAGGCATTAGATAATCAAACAATAGAAATCTCCCCCTAACAGGATGGACTCTTTTAGGTGTGAAATGAAATGACACCCAGCTTTTGTCTGAGATATTCAAACGGTGTCTTGGCTAGGGGCTTAGTAAAGATGTCTGCAATTTGTTCTGAAGTGGGAATGTAATGGACTTGAACAATCTGATTGGTGACCTGCTCTCTCAGAAAATGATATTTTATGGGAATATGTTTTTTCTTGGAGTGGAGGACAGGATTTTTAGACACACTAATGGCACTTGTGTTATCACAATGAATTGGGATCGGTGCGGTATATTTTACCTCTAAGTCTGCAAGTGTCTGAATCATCCATAATACCTGTGTGCAACAGGTAGCAATAGCAATGTACTCTGCCTCTCTGGTTGATAAAGAAATGGAACCTTGCTTTTTACTAAGCCAGGATACTAAGGAGTTACCCAAGAAGAATGCTCCTCCACTAGTTCTTTTTCTTTCATCAACACAATTTGCCCAATCTTCATCTGAATAAGCAGTCAACTGAAGACTTTGATTTCTGGGATACCACAGACCATAAGTCATTGTTTCTTTTAAGTACCTGAATATTCTTTTGACAACCTGCAAATGACTCTGTTTAGGTGCAGCCTGATATCTTCCTACCATTCCTACAACATGCATTATGTCTGGACGAGATGCTGTGATGTACAATAGGCTTCCTATCATTGCTTGATATGGGCTTTGATCAACATCAGGTGTATCATCATCCTTGCTTAATTTACATCCAGTTACCATAGGTGTACCCACAGGTTTAGAATCTTCCATTTGAAACCTTTTCAACATTTCTCTTAAATATTTTCCTTGAGAAATGAAGATCCCATCGGGCCTCTGAGTAATTTGCAAACCAAGGAAAAATGACAGTTCTCCTATCATAGACATTTCAAATTCAGACTCCATGGCAGAAGAAAACCATTTTACTAGTGAGTCCTTATTACATCCAAAGATGATGTCATCTACATAGACCAGTACGATGAGCAAATCATTATCCTCTGTCTTAATATACAGATTGTTGTCAGTTGTTCCTCTCTTGAACCCTTTATCTTTGAGATACGTATCCAGTCTGTGATA
>ML786899.1:0-17895 GCA_009831015.1 Picea engelmannii | reverse complement strand
AAATGCATTCTCCAATGATTTGGGTTCCCAAAGGCGAACCTCATGTTGAATTTTATCCTTTAAAGTTCCTATGAATACATCAATCAAGTGCTCATCTGGAATATCGATTACCTTTATATTCAATCTTTGGAAGTTCTCAATGTTCTCGGTAACTGAACCCTTTTGCTTGAGATTTATCAATTGGCGAAAGAAGGTATTGCTCCTTGTATCCTCATAGTGTGCTATCATTTCTTCTGTGAAAATTGTCCAAGTGACGAGTGATTTGCGAGAACAAAGCCATCAATACCATACAAATTTATTAGGTTCTAAATATAAAGAATCAATTCATACCTTTTGTGTATGTGGCACATTATGGAGGTCAAAGAATTGCTCCATATGAAGTATCCATGTGATTGGGTCCTTGCCATCAAACTTTCTCATATCAATCTTAGGAACATGGTTGGTCTTCAAACCAAAGTTGGAGCTTCTCCATTCTTGATTCACCTTCCTTGTGTCCTCATTATGAATTTCATGGGATGCATTTTCACTTTCAGGTGTATTCTCTATTACAAAATTTTTCAATACTTCCATGATCTCCCCTTTTAAAACCTCCATCATCTCTTGTAGTTCATCTTTTGTAACTATCTTATTTTGTAAATCATTTATGTCCCTACGCATTTCTTCACCTTCATCAAGAGTCCAAGTAGGATTTTCTGGAGGCTTAGTTGGTGTAGGAGTTCCCTTTTTGGGTGGCATGTTGGCCAAGTATAACTTTTGAACCTTGATTTTGAGGTGGTTCTGCTAGACAATATTTCTTCTGTTGTATCTCCCAAGTTTCGGCCCTTCTGGGTATGAAAATTTCTTTTATGTATTTCTCTGATATTTCTTCTCTGCAATGCCATAGGTCTGATCAAAATTGGATGTGCCAAGTGCAATTTACGATAACTTCCCCACAACTTGTCGATTTTTGGCCTTTCCAGGAGATCTCACTTGTATAGCGTGCCCCGCACAAAGTAATTGATATAAAATTCTAAAATTCACACCGAAAATACTACATACTATCCATGATCCAATGCAATTAGTCCCACTCAATTTGGATACTCTAGGAAGAAGTTGTGATTGTTTTTCCTAGAACACCTTCTTGAGACTAGTCAATAGGACTAGTCAGATACCCTATCTTACACAAGGTGTATCTACAAATGTAAGATGACCCAGAAGCTGAAATTTTTACCACGGATACCTTATTACCATTTGTAAATTTCCTCCAGAGTGCAGGGTCTGAAATTTTACCAAAAAAAATTTATAGCGAAAATTCCGCAATGACTCAGTTCAGGATGATTCCAGAACCCTATCTTGTACAAGTTGTATCTCCGAAATTATATGGTCTCAGTAGATGAATTTTGAACCCACCGTACCTTGATCCGTCTAATAAATATCCTCCAAGCCGTTCCTTCTGAAACATTGTATGAAAAAAGTTATAGATAAAATTCCAAGGTGTCTCAGTTGTAGCAGTGAAACCCCAAGACCTTAAGCTCTGATACCATATGTTAAGAACCAAATATCAATATAGCATAGAAAAACCTCAGAAAAAGTACTCAATGCCTTTAAAAAGAGATAATTTCAGATAATAAGCCTCTTCGAGGGGGAAACCTCCTTCTACCTCACTTAAATATTCAAGTACAAGATGATTCAAAATGAAAATGTCTCCTTGGTATAAATAGGAGACTAGGAGGTATAATTACAACTAATGGCCTAAAGCCGACATAAATAAAATAACATTACTAATATAATATTCCCCAATTAAGGGGTAATGAGCCAATACTAGGGCTTAACACTAATGTTTTCATGTGTCGCTTGAAGAAGGACACTCATTTTATCTGGGATGGGCGAGCCCATGAATCCTTCAATTCTTTGAAGAGAGCCTGGGTATCGACGCCTCTGTTGAAGTCTCATGACTATAGTAGATATTACTTTCTTTATGTAATCTCATTTGAAGAGACGATTTGTATGGTCTTGGTTCAGGAGGATGATGAGCTCCATGAGCATGTCATTTACTATCTTAGTTGAAACTTAGTCGGTCCTAAACTCAAGTATTCTCATGTTGAAAAGATAGCTTTGGCTATCGTTCATGTAGTCCAATGATTAAGACAATAAATATTTCTTTTAAAAACTATTGTGGTTTCCAATGTCAATCCATTTCAATACGTCCTTATGAGGTGTATCATAGGGGGAAAGTACAATAAATGGATTGTCATTTTACAAGAATTTGATCTTGATTTCGCTTCTGTGAAATCCAAGAAATCGCTAGTTTTTGCAGAGTTAATATCCAAATTCCTCTATTAGATGAGGATGTTATTCATGTTGATTCATTTGTGGATGAACACATTTTCCTTGTCTCGTTGTTAGACCCCTGGTATGGAGACATTTTTCTCTATCTTCAAACTTTGAATTTCCCTCAACATCTCTCATGCGATGACCGATGATGTATATTATACCAAGATAAGAACTACCTTATCGTCGAAAACACTCTGTATCAATGAGGTTTAGACAATATCTTACGTCATTGTTTAACTCACAAAGAATCCGAGTATGTTCTAAACGATTTGCACAGTGGGGCTTCTGGTGGTCATCTATTTGGGCTTGCGACAACCTAGAACATTTTGCGAGTTGATTATTTTTTTCCGTCTATATTTAAAGATTGCGTTGAAGTGGTTAAGAAGTTTCACCCCTTCCAAGTGTTCACTTGGAAAATGCCCTCACATCCATCCCCTCTCCATCCAATAATTACTGTCCATCCCTTCACCAAGTGGGGGGTGGACTTTGTGGATTGAAACCCAACTTCGGCTGGGGGGAATCAACACATTATCATGGCCATAGACTACTTTACTAGATGGGATGAGGCCATGCCTACAGTTAAATATAATGGGAAGACTATTGCCTTCTTCGTATTCAATCAAATTATAGCCAGGTTCAGAATCGCAAGTGAGATTGTCATTGATCATGGCAATCACTTTCAAAATGAAATGATGGAAGAACTAGCATATAAACTAGGGTTCAAGCATGGTCATTCTTCCCCTTGCTACCCCTAGGAAAATGGAAAAGTAGAGGCCGTGAAGAAGTCTCTCAAGACCATTTTGCAGAAAAATGTCAACCAGAGAAAATTTGACTGGCATATCATGCTATATCCCACACTTTGGGCATACCGAACCTTGGTGAAGACTGCGACCAATTTTTCTCCTTTTCAGTTAGTACACGGTGTGGATTCGATATTACCTATTGAGTGTGAAATCACTTCTCTTATATTGGAAATTGCGCTCCTACCTGACTCTTTCGATCTTGAATGATTCCTTGTACACCTAGAGAGTCTGGATGAGCAGCGTCGAGATGCCTCTACGACTATCGAAGCAAATAAAAGATGTGTCAAGTTTCAATACGATAAGTCTGTCTATCCTCGGTTGTACGTTAAGGGTGAATTGGTTCTTTTATATGATCAAGCCAAAGAACCACTGGGGGCAGGCAAGTTCAAACCCATGTGGCACAGTTCCTATATCGTGTGACGTGTCTTAGAAAAAGGAGCCTACGGATTACAAGATTATGAAGGGAACATGTTGGCTGATCCCAGGAATGGGATATATTTTAAAATATATTACGCTTCATCCCCAAGATTTGGCGTAACTCTTTGTATACTAATGTAATTTAGTTTATATATTTTTTCCCTTTATTTTTCATCTTCATCTTGCTTATTGAGTTTTCCCTTTGTTGGCAGATGTCAATGGAGTCTTCGGTCTACTTAGGATTCACAGATGGGTCCATTCATCATGCATGGAACTTGGCTTCTGCCGCTTGGGTTGTTTACTCACTCAAGGGTCTACTGGTGTCTTTAGGTGTCGTATGCCTAGGGCCATCCACAAATAATGTGGCCGAATATAGCACCGTTATAGAACTTTTGCACGATGTCATTTCACATGGTATTTTCTCTTTGGAGGTTCACCTAGAATCCCAGTTAGTAGTATGTTAGTTGAATGGTAATTACCGTGTGCATGACCCTACATTACTCCGATGATTTCTACGGGTACGAATTTTGGAATGACAGTTTGATTTTATTACTTATCATCACATACCTAGGAGTTCTAATTATGTATCTGATGCATATGCTAATTTTATTTTAGATTGGCATTTGTCACATAACTAAAGAAAATAAAACATTCTCATCAATGTACATATTGAAACATAAGTAAAGTTGAAGAACCATGTTCTTATATATATTTCAAAAAATATGATGTTTATAGTATAAAAGTGGGGCTAATATCCTCAATATACATATACAACCGATCATACAATAGCCATGAAATCTATGCTTGTGGCACCAGATGTGTGTCATGATAGAAACTACAGTGTTTTCAAGACACCAAAAGAGTTGTACCCAAGCATGGGGCACACCTACCACCTATCGCTGCATAGCCTCTGACAGATCTTCCACCTAAACCATCAAAATCCTTTTTGTCAAATGAGATAGGTTTCCCTGCACGTTTTGAAGGACTCTCCGTGCATCCCCTCCCGCTGCCTCATCTTCCCAGTGCTTCCGACGATGTCGTGGAAGTCCATCCAGTCGTCATGGACCTACATTTGCATCACATACATGTCTAATTAGTACTTAATATCATCCAAAAATATTTTTGTTTTCCTATACAAAAATAAAAAAGAATGAAATATTTAAAACACTTTGACATACCTATGTCTCCGTAGGTGGTCCCTGGTGGTAATGGAATGTCAAGATCTCCTCTGAAGTTATCCCTGCGTAAGGGTAGTCATCTAGAGATATGACCTAGCATCTCCACTAGAAGAAGAAGTCATCATTGTAGGGTGTGGGCACCCTAACTCCCGCCTTCTGTATCATCACCTCGGTCCACCATTCCATGGCTAGATCATGAGGTCCACGCAGAATGATCTCAACTATAGGTCCCAAACCTGGAACCTTCTCGAAGAAAAGGCTACATAAGATAGAATCGAACCTGAAGTTCCTCTTACTACCTTGTTTGCATTTTGTCAATTGGCTCTTCATGTTATCCAGTAGTGAGGTGAACCAGTCATACACCATGGATCTCAAGAACTCTACCGAGTAGAACATAAGTGGCCTCAATTCTTGGTGTAATGAGGCCTATGTTGTGATCCATGTCAAAACAAGGACAACAATATTGAGGCTTAGATTGTTTATTGCTCAAATGGGGAGTTGAATCCCGAACTTCTTGGTCCCTGCAATGCAATGAGCATCTATGTATTCCTTTATTTTCATACCCCTCCCATCTCCCTGGGATTTAAGGTTGACCACCTCACCCGAACGTGACAAACCCATCAAGAAATAAATTTCCTCGACTTCAATCCTTAATGGTTTCCCATCAAGGTTGAATCTCTCACTATTTGGATCCCAATAATCCACAAGGAACTGTAGCAATCTGAATTGGGACCTCATCCATTTGAGAGCCCAAAACTTATACAACCTACAACTTTTCAAGTCCATTTGGGCCCCTGGATCTCTCTCCACTGCAACATCTACCTCCTCATGTTCCCTTTCTCTCCACTCTAGCACCATCCTGCAAGAGAAAAATCATTTTTTGAGTTAGCAACCTGATGCAGGAGCATCATCAACATCAAGCGAGCATGGGGCAAGCGCAACACATTTTGAGCACATGATAAATTGTTTAAAACTTTTGAAGAGTGGATGTGCCAAACTTAAATGTGATAGTTAAGGAGAGGTGTACTTATATATTGTAAAGGACCTTGAGCGATCCACTCTTGTCCATAGTAGGTAGAAAGCATTTATGTAAGTAGGTAGAATTGAATATTAGATTAGAGAGTTTTAGAAGGAGTGGAGGGAAAACGGATATAGACACCCTCATTGTGTATTGTATGATAGTAGCATGAACAGAGAAGGAAGAGCAAGAGCATGCAGAGAGTTGTGTAAGAACACCCATGTACAGATATTTGAATTAATAGAAAAAGCTTTGGTTCGAATTCATGGCGTCGTGTCTTTTCTCTGTGTATGTATGTTGAACGTTATGCTCATGAATGTTTACTTCCTATTATACATTTTCTTTATATG
This sequence comes from Picea engelmannii, assembly GCA_009831015.1. Lineage (NCBI taxonomy): Eukaryota > Viridiplantae > Streptophyta > Pinopsida > Pinales > Pinaceae > Picea > Picea engelmannii. The sequence goes on along the minus strand of ML786899.1, from coordinate 11,816 downwards.
CTGTGTATATGATTTCATGTTTGAGTTTGAAGTCTGAGAGGAAGTAGGAATGAGTTTCAATTGTTTCTCTATTTGAGCAAGATTCCTGCAAGGTGTGCGTCGACAAGGAGTTCAGAGGGTTGTCTCTGGAAGCTCAGGAGACATAGTTTTTGTTCTCATTTCCTCAGAGTGCAGTTGGGCACAGGAGCCGTGCAAGGTGTGTGCAGGCCGAGGAGAGTCTCAAACTTGTGTATATGAGAAAATATATTGAGAGACCATTGTTGTAGAGCATGCTCTAGGTCGAAGAGCGTACAACACTTCAAGTGTTTGGAGGTTTATGCAAGGAGTGCATGCAAGGATCCTCTTTGAGGCTCGAAGTTGGGAGAATCTTAGGAGGAGTAAAGCCTTTGAAAACATTGAGGGGCATCGGAAGTTTGTAGTGCAAGTGGATAAGTCCAGGGAAGAGTCCTTGGTTTCCTTCGTAGAAATCATCAAAGGGAAGAGACCAACAGTCAGGAATATGTGGGGAGGATTAGCGAAAGCCCACCAGTCCTCAGATCTGCCAGAGAACTGAGGAGGTTACGGTAGCGTGCAGAGTTCACCCATAGGAGAACGTGGGCCATTGGATCCTTGCCCAGTTACCCGTCAGCCGTTGGATTAGCCGGGAGTTGCACAAGGTTTAAGTTTCGTGAACAGGAGGAGGAAAATCCCGACGAGAGGCGTGGCCATCGGGATTTCGGCATTCATGAAATCAGGAGTCACGAGGACGAGTGATCAGGAATTTTGATAGTGAAAATTCTGGAATAAATCTGAGCCGTCCATCTTGAGGAAACATGTGGTGATAATCGAGTGCCCGTCGGTATATCGGTTACCGGGGTTTTAAGTTGACAGGGAATTTGTGTCTTTGAGGCATCGAAAGTCTCGAAACCCTGAGACTGAATCAGGACCCTCCATCATTTTGGACACGTGTCGTGTGATCATCTAAATCAAGGATTCGGTCATCGAGGCTCACATAAGTGAGTGTTTTGTCTTTGTAGTTTGTGAAGTCCAAGATTGAATTTGAACTGTCCATCCACTTGGGACGCGTGTCAGAAATCCGAAGAAAGTCAGGGATTGGAATTTTGTGACTCCTGGAGACAAGGAGGACTTGCAATTCAGAATCACGAAGTCCAATTTTCCGAAAAGAGGAGAGCTCCATGTGGAACCATGCTGACGTCATCTCATCATAATGAGGAATCGGGAATTTCCACGTTGAAAACCCCGAAGCAGATGATGACTATCCATCCATGAGGATGCGTGGCGAAAATCATGATCGTCGGAAAAAAAAATCCCAAAAGAGAAGTCATATCAGGAAATCGATATTCGAGAGATCGAGAGTCTCGAAGACAAAAGCATTTCGGTATTTGAAATCGTGAAGTCCCGAGAGATATCTAGAGCCGTTGATTTAGTAAATGATCACGGTTGTTGATTATGTTTATAGCGGAAGAGCTTCCTAGTGACGGCGTGTCGGGATTCGGAGGATCGGGAATCCCATGGGTAAAGCGTCCGTGCATTTCGGCATAAGAAAGTCTGAAACCTCGAAGGGAGGTAAGGTTGTGGCCTTATGAGAATAGGTCACATGACTAGGGGCATAGCCAGGAGGGGCTAAAGCACAATGGGAGCATATCGGGATATCAGAGATCGGGAATTCACAGAAGCAAGTGTTTGTGACATCGGGCATTGGAAAACCCTGAAACCCGATTGTGACTTTCTGTTGTGAATGAAGAAGGGTTCGGGCCTAAAGGCTGTAAGGTGCCGAAAAAGACCTGTGGGTCAAATTTAAATAAATATTCCAAGGGAGAATCGAAGGAGTCACTCCGGATCGAGGGTGAACTTTGAACGATCCTTAAAGATCGGGAGGTCAGCGCAGAGGCCTTTTTCCGAAGCAAGGGGAGTGGGCTGCGTCAGAGTGGTATTAGAGCACATAAAGGTTCTTTGCTTTCTATAGTAGAGAAGAAGAAAATTCATCATGCCGCCTAGAAGAAGATATAGACAATCACCCAATCCTGAAGAGGAGAGGGAAATGTCGAGAAGAAGAGGTAGACAGATGCAAAATCCAGAAATGGAAAGAGAGATGCGTGATATACGAGCTAGAATTGAAGACATGGAGACAACGCAAAGACACACAGTCAGCGCTGGGGATCTTAGTGATTCCGAAAATGAGGTTGAGGTTGAACGTGAAGAAGAAGTTGCAGTTGAAGATTCATCAAACACACGTTTGATCAAAGCTATTGCAAGAATGGGTGCAAAAGCGAAAATGGACATTCCAGTTTATGAGGGAAACGTTTATGTAGAGGAGCTTCTAGACTGGATTAGAGCTCTAGACACATACTTTGGCTATGAAGATGTCGAGGAAGACAAGAAGGTCAAGCATGCTGTCACAAGATTAAAGGGACATGTAGCATTGTGGTGGGATGAAATACAAGTTGACAGATGCTGCAAGGGCAAGCAAAATATCAAGAGCCGGGACAGAATAATTGCAAAGATGAAGGAAAAATTCATCCCCAGGGATTATCAAATTACTCTGTTCAGGAGGATGCAAAACCTGAGACAAAAGCTGATGACAATGAAATAATACATTGAAGAATTCTACAGGCTAAACATCAGGGCAGGTCATCAGGAGAGCGATGATGAAAAGGTTGCCAGATACATGAATGGCCTGAGATATGAAATCTAGGATGAGATGAGCATGGTTACCATCCGAACGGTGGAAAATGCTTATCAAATGGCTCTAAAGGCTGAAGAGAAGCTGAGATGAAAGCAAGGTCAGAGAGGCCGAGGCAGAAGTCAAGCCAGGGGCAAATCAATTGTCCAAGGTAAAAATCATAAGTCTAAGGAAGACTGGAAGAAACCTCAGACTCGAATTGAGAGGGTTGGAAGTTCACAGCAAGGAAAGCATACTGAACAGAGAGGAGATTATGCTGATAATAATACTTTTCCTCGTACTAGAGGTAGAGGAAGAGGAAGAGGTGGAGTGATAAAATGATTCACATGTGGAAAGAATGGGCACAAGTCCTATGAGTGTCCTGATAAGAAGAAAGAGGGTGGAGAGACTCACATTGTCGAAGCACAGGGGCGAAATGTTGAGGTGGAAGACGCTGAAGGTGGAAGATCACTAATGATGCGAAAATCTGTTTTGACACCAGAGAAGGAGGTGGAGAGTTCAGTTCAGAGAAATAGACTTTTTCGGACTGCTTGCAAAACCAAGGATAGGGTATGCAAGGTCATTGTGGATAGTGGAAGCACAGATAATCTCGTTTCTACAGAGATGGTAGAAAAGCTGGAGTTGGAGACGATTGATCATCCAAGCCCGTACAAAATTTTGTAGCTACAAAAGGGACATCAGGTAACTATCACTAAACAATGTTTAGTTGAATTCAAGATAGGAGGATATAATGATAAGATCTTGTGTGATGTTATTCCCATGGATGTTTGTCATCTATTGCTGGGTAGGCCATGGCAATATGACAGGAATGTGATTCATGATGGGAGGATGAATACATACACCCTAGAAAAGAATGGGAGAACTCACATGTTGCTTCCAATCAAGGATAAGGAGGTGAAACCGGAAGTAAGAAGCACTGTACTTCTCATGAGTGGGAAGGAACTTCTTACAGAGGTTAAGAAGGAGGAACCACAATTCATTGTGGTCAGAAAACCAAAGATTGTTTTGACCATCACAAGAGTGGATGATTTACCAGAAGAGGTTCAGGAACTATTGGAAGAGTTCACTGATATAGTAGTGGACGAATTACCTCGTTCGTTGCCACCAATTAGAAGTGTGAGCCACCATATTGATCTCATACTAGGAGCCAGTTTGCCAAACAAATCCATGTACAGACTAATGCTGCAAGAGAATGAAGAGGTAAAAATACAAGTCTAGGAGTTGTTGGACAAAGGTTTGGTCAGGGAAAGCTTGAGTCTATGTGCTGTTCCAACAGTACTCAGTCCGAAGAAAGACGGAGGCTGGAGGATGTGTACTGACTCGAGGGCGATTAATAAGATAACCATCAGGTACAGATTTCCATTTCCGAGGATGGATGATCTGATGGATTGCTTGAGTGGAGCAAAGTATTTTTCAAAGATTGATTTGAAAAGAGGTTATCATCAAATCCACATGAGGGAAGGTGATGAATGGAAAAAAACATTCAAGACTAACGAAGGGTTGTATGAATGGCTTGTTATGTCGTTTGGCTTAACAAATGCGCCAAGTACCTTCATGAGGTTGATGAACGAAGTCTTGAAAGAGTTCATCGAGAAAGAGCTCATTTACTTGGGATTTGTTATTTCTGCAGATGAGTTGAGGATGGATCCAGATAAGGTGGAGGTAATCAAGAATTGGCCATCACCAAAGAATATCTTTGAGGTGAGAAGTTTTCATGGATTAGCTAGTTTCTACCGAAAGTTCATCAGGAATTTCAGTGGAATTAGTGCAACAATGATGGATACAGTAAATAAAAGACATAAATCTTTTCATTGGACAGAAGAGGCCGAGAAGAGTTTTAATCTGTTGAAAAGGAAAATTACAGAACAACCAATTCTAGTGTTTCCTGATTTCCAAAAGACATTTCAAGTGAAATGCGATGCAAGTGGATTTGTAATAGGGGAAGTCTTGAGTCAAGAAGACAGGCCAATAGCATACTTCAGCGAGAAGCTAAATGAAGCGAAAGTGAAATACTCCACTTATGATAAGGAGTTTTATGCTATCATCCAGGCATTAAAGAAATGGAGGCATTACTTGATTCCCAAAGAGTTTGTCTTATACAGTGACAATCATGCACTGTAGTTTGTGACTCAACAGGAAAAATTGAATCAGAGACATGTAAAATGGGTGGAATATATGCAGAATTTCACTTTTGTAATTAAACATATTTCAGGTACTACTAACAAAGTGGTTGATGCTTTGAGCGGGAAGTGTTTGTTGTTGCAGGAGTTCAAAGTCAAAACATTGGGTTTTGATGATCTTAGGGACATGTACCAAGATGATCCAGATTTCAAGGAAGCGTATGAAGCAAATGAGAATCTAGGTCTTAGAGATAGAAGCCAATGGGTAGAGTACATGATCCAAGAAGGATTACTATTCAAAGGTAATCAACTTCATATTCCAAAATGCTCCATGAGGGAGAATCTGCTGAAGGAGAAACACAGTGGAGGATTAGCAGGACATCTTGGTCACAACAAGACGTTTGCAAAGTTGAATGAGTCATATTTTTGGTCGGGAATGCGAGAAGATGTCAAGAGATTCATGGATAGATGTAGAATTTGCCAGCATTCGAAGGGAAGGAGACAGAATGCAGGGTTCTATCAACCATTTCCCATACCTGAGAGGTCGTGGGATGCAGTCAGCATGGATTTCATATTGGGGTTGCCAAGGACATAAAGAGGATTTGAATCAATCTTTGTGGTGGTGGATAGGTTTTCCAAGATGGCACACTTCATTCCATGTCAGAAGACCAGTGACGCAACTCACATTGCGAATCTGTTTTTCAAAGAAGTCATTCGACTTCACGGCTTACCAAGAAGCATAGTTTCGGATCGAGATACGAAGTTCTTAGGACACTTTTGAAGGACCTTATGGAAGAAGCTGGGAACTAACTTGTTGTTTAGTTTAGCGTATCATCCTCAAATGGATGGATAGATGGAAGTAGTGAACAGAAGTCTGGGAGACTTGCTGAGAAGCTTGGTGACAGAGCACCACAACCAGTGGGACCACATATTCCCACAGGCAGAGTTTTCTTATAACAATTCGATTAATAGGAGAACAGGGCAGAGTCCATTTCAGATTGTATATGGCATACAACCGAGGGGAATTTCTGAATTGAGAGATTTAGAACAAAATGCGACTAGGAGTGCTAGTGCAGAAGATTTTGCAGAAGTGATGAAGGAACTTCACAGTCAGGTGAAGGAGCGATTGCAGAATTCAAATCAGGAGTATAAGCATAGAGCAGATCAACACAGAAGACAACTTCATTTTGAAGTTGGTGATTTGATTCTGGCACATTTGAGAAAGGAAAGGTTCCCGAGAGGGACATACAATAAACTGAAGATGGAGAAAATCGGACCATGTAAGGTCTTGAAGAAATTTGGGGAAAATGCTTATGAGATTGAATTACCCGATGGGATCGAAATCTCTCCGATATTCAATATCTCAAATTTGTACCCATACAAAGCTAAGGGAGTAGGAACAAGTGATGAACAATCAGACGTTCAGTGGAAAAAGCAGATGCCAGTTGCAGAGAAGCCACAAATGGAAAGCATACTAGACAAAAGAATTGGCAACAAGACCAGAAGGAAAGAATACTTTGAATATTTGGTCAAATGGAAGGGCCATCTAGTTGAATATGCCAGTTGTGAAAGAGAAGCAGAGATTCAGAAGCATGGACGGACCGTGCGAGAGCTCATAGACAAGAGCCCATGAAAATTTTCAAGCGAGGGAGTATGATGCAGGAGCATCGTCAACATCAAGCGAGCGTGGGGCAAGCGCAACACATTTTGAGAACATGATAAATTGTTTAAAACTTTTGAAGAGTGGATGCACCAAACTTAAATGTGATAGTTAAGGAGAGGCGTACTTATATATTGTAAAGGACCTTGAGTGATCCTCTCTCATCCATAGTAGGTAGAAAGCATTTATGTAAGTAGGTAGAATTGAATATTAGATTAGACATTTTTAGAAGGAGTGGAGGGAAAACAGATATAGACACCCTCATTGTGTATTGTATGATAGTAGCATGAACAGAGAAGGAAGAGAAAGAGCATGCAGAGAGCTGTGTAAGAACACCCATGTACAAATATTTGAATTAATAGAAAAAGATTTGGTTCAAATTCATGGCGTCGTGTCTGTTCTTTGTGTATGTATGTTGAACGTTATGCTCATGAATGTTTACTTCCTGTTATACATTTGATTTATATGATGTGTATATGATTTCATGTTTGAGTTTGAAGTCTGAGAGGAAGTAGGAATGAGTTTCAATTGTTTCTCTATCTAAGAAAGATTCCTGCAAGGAGTGCAGTTGAATTGTCCGCAAGGAGTGCGTCGACAAGGAGTTCAGAGGGTTGTCTCTAAAAGCTCAGGAGAGATAGTTTTTGTTCTCATTTCCTCAGAGTGCAGTTGGGCACAAGAGCCGTGCAAGGTGTGCGCAGGACGAGGAGAGTCTCAGAGTGGCGTATATGAGCAAAGCTATTGAGAGACTGTTGTTGCAGAGCGTGCACTAGGTCGAAGAGCGTACAACACTTCAGGTGTTTGGAGGTTGCCGCAAGGAGTGCGTGCAAGGATCCTCTTTGAGGATCAAAGTTGTGAGAAGCTCAGGAGGAGTAAAGCCTTTGAAAACATTGAGGGGCATCGAAAGTTTGTAGCACAAGCGGATAAGTCCAGGGAAGAGTCCTTAGTTTCCTTCGTAGAAATCATCAAAAGGAAGAGACCAATGGTCAGGAATCTATGGGGAGGATTACCGAAATCCCTCCAGTTTTCAGATTTTCCAGAGAATTGAGGAGGTTACGGTAGCGTGCAGAGTTCACCCACAGGTGAACGTGGGCCATTGGATCCTCGCCCAGTTACCCGTCAGCCATTAGATTAGCCGGGATTTGCACAAGGTTTAAGTTTCATGAACAGGAGGAGGAAAATCTCGACGAGAGGCATGGCCATTGAGATTTCGGCATTCGTGAAATCAGGAGTCACGAGGACGAGTGATCGGGTATTTTCATAGTGAAAATCCCAAAATAAATCTGAGCCGTCCATCTTGAGGAGACACATGGCGATAATCGAGTTCTCGTCGGTATATCGGCTACCGAGGTTTTAAGTTGACAGGGAATTTGTGTCATTGAGGCATCGAAAGTCTCAAAACCCCAAGGATGAATCAGGACCCTCCATCAGTTTGGACATGTGTCGTGTGATCATCTAAATCAGGGATTAGGTCATCAGGGCTAACATAAGTGAGTGTTTTGGCTTTGCAGTTGGTGAAGTCTGAGATTGAATTTGAACCATCCATCCACTTGGTACGCATGTCAGAAATCCGAAGAAAGTCGGGGATCAACATTTCGTGAGTCCTAGAGACAAGGAGGACTTGCAATTCAGAATCGCGAAGTCCAATTTTCCGAAAAGAGGAGAGATCCATGTGGGACCTTGCTGACGTCATCTCATCATAACGAGGAATCAATAATTTCCACGGTGAAAACCTCGAAGCAGATGAGGACCGTCCATCCTTGAGGACGCGTGGCGAAAATCGCGATCATCGGAAAAAAAATCCCGAAAGAGAAGTCATATCGGGAAATCGGGATTCGAGAGATCGAGAGTCTCGAAGACAAAAGCATTTTAGTATTTGAAATTGTGAATTCCCGAGAGAGATCTGGATCCATTGATTTAGTAAATGATCACGGTCATTGATTGTGTCTACAGCGGAAGAGCTTCCTAGTGACGGCGTGTCGGGATTCGGAGGACCGGGAATCCCGTGGGCAAAGCGTCTGTGCATTCCAGCATAAGAAAGTCTGAAACCTTGAAGGGAGCTAAGTTTGCGGCCTTATGAGAACAGGTCACATGACTAGGGTCATAGCCAGGAGGGGCTAAAGAACAAAGGGATCACATCGGGATATCGGAGATCGGGAATTTGCGGAAGCAAGTGTTTGTGACATCGGGGATTGGAAAACCCCGAAACCTGATTGTGACTTTCTATTGTGAATGGAGAAGGGATCGGGCCTAAAGGATGTAAGGTGCCGAAAAAGACATGTGGGTCAAATTTAAATAAATATTCCAAGGGAGAATTGAAGGAGTCACTCCGGCTCGAGGGTGAACTTTGAATGATCCTTAAAGACCGGGAGGTCAGCGCAGAGGCCTTTTGCCGAAGCAGGGGGAGTGGGCTGCATCACAACCACTAAAAAAAATGTTTACGAGCATATATGTGGGTTGTAGTGTTCACAGTCACATATAGAGATGACTATACACTTGTTGTATTTTAGACAGTCGCGTATAATCATGCGTATACGCGGCCCGATGAACCATAGCCCGCGTACACCTAAAGTTCTAATTTGTTCCCTAAATAACTTAAAATTGGAACCTAATTAAAAAATCTAATCCACCGAAAATAAATAGGAGAGGAAGAGGAGTTACCTAGTCCAAATGGTCGTCAATTCTATCACTCGTAGATCCCACAGTCACCAGTTGAAGTTCGAAGGTAATTTGGTCCAAAATACAAATGGTATAGTAAGTTTGTTTTTTTTTACTATTTATAGAAAATGTTTACCCACTTTGCAGAGTTTCTGACAATATTTTGGCCCAATGGATTAATACGACAGTGGATTGAGTTGTTTTTTGTAGTTTTATCCAGGGATTCTTGGGGTTTTCAGCATTATGTCACCCATTCATAACTTTCGACATGTATTTTTTATATCCATCATATAATATAGGTATCCATTCCATCATGCACACTTGCATCGTCCTATGACTATCACTCATATGTTTTAGGTACGAGCCCATTTTATAAAGAAACAAAACCTTCTATCTGCTAGTAGAAATGTCATTATCGAATGGTAGAGACTTACCAAACATGGGTACCCTAGCTAGATCCTCTGCTTCATTCGATGCTCATGATGATATTTTTTCCGTAGGACCAGGAGTCCCTTATAGATAATACATGAATTTATGATGAACCTCATTTCTCACTCATAAACATGCTGACCTATACCTAGAGGACTCCCAAGCGAGTTTGATTTAAGTTGTTTTCCATCTCGTTTAAAAAAAGTGAAAATGTCTCTTTCACACTTGTAAAATGGATTTGAAAGGACATCTATTTGGTACAAGTTTATCCATTTTTCAAACCAAGTAGACTAATATTACGAAAAAGTACATTTTTTGGCATTAAGTTGTGATTGCATCTCATTCCCTTGCTTGTAGTATTGAGCCTATTGTTAGTTCTCTATTTTGCCTTATAAGCTGTTTACCTCAGTAGCTTGCATCCTCAACCAAGAAGATCCTTTTTTATATCCTTCACAACTTGACACCCTATACCCAAGAGGAAACATTCCCTCGAGTGTCCATCTCCCGCATGCACCTCCTTGCATTGAGAATAGGTATGTTCCACTGCAAGAACTAGTTTCTCTTACTTGTGACACTCGTTTCCTCCTCTGTATCATAGAATTCATTTGACTATGAAAAAATAAAAAAATACGAGCAGGAAGGGAGTATTATACTATATTGGTGGCAGTTGTGTCATCTTTGAACAAAGGAATTTTTTTTTGAATCCACTTATCATCATAATTTTGGGTTTAGCATGACCTTAGGAAGTTGAGTTCATTACATAGAGTTTTCTCCTCTGACTAGTTACTCTTCCAGTACCTATGGAGATTTTTATTGATGCCTCCTGCATCTTAATGTTTCATCATTGAGTCTATGCTTCCAGAGTCTTCTATATGTCTCATGCTCTTGTTCAAAGTATGTCTATCAACTAGTGTCGGCCATTCCTGAGAACTATTGACTTTGCATGTCGCCCATACCCTTAGTCTATCTCAGAATCACGTGAAGTTGTAGTCCTATTGTGCACCCTGGTCCTACTTTCCTCATTGGTAGATAACCTTGAACCCAACATTAGAAATTTCATAATTGGTCGTTGACTGGGTGGTTTCCCTTGTGTTCGACGACAAGACATCTATTCACACATTGGGACTTGTACAATGTCTTGGATTCCATTAGCCCTATTGGTGGTTTACTCGCCTTTGTCAACAATTTTCCTCATTGGTTGTGTTATCCCCCATTTTAGGGATAACTAAGGAGATTATGTATTGAGGCCCACAGGTCCTAGACATGGAGTACCAAGAGGCCGATTGACTTGAGCATGGCCCTGGAGGGACCATCTTTTTTTTTCTTCAGCACCTCCACTTTGTCAGCAGTAGAAGCATCCATCACCTTGGCCTGGTCCTATAGAAAAGGTGGATCTTTTTCCATGAGGTAATGAGTTCGGGTATCATGGTATGTGTCAATCTGATCATCAAAACCTTTAAATATGTTCATTTGATTCCTTTTTTTTCTAACAAGTGCTTGGATATTATACCTATCCACTTGACAATATCTGGGGGGAATGACATGATTCCCTAGTAAGATTGTGCCCATAGGTTTTGAGTTGCCACGGGATGGATTCATAAGAATCCATTCTCCTCTCCCACCATACTTACCAATTTCCATCTTTCTCCCATTCATGCATCCCATTACACTAGTCTGGTGTTATAGCCCTAATTTGCACTATACATGCTTACCTGGCATTAGGCCATCTCAGATCCCTTCTTTGTCAAAGCACTGCTGAACAATTCTTTAAAAAACCTCTTTTATAAGGGCCCATGTGCCCTACTCCATTACTGCATGAGTGTACATGCTAGCTAACCCAAAACAACCCGCGTGTACCTACAAAAGCACAAAAAAAGAAAAGCTGCCAACGTAACACACAGCTTTGGGTGAGTTAACTTAAACTTCCAGCCATGCATGGCCGAGGGTTCGTCCAAATACCTAGCTTCTTCTAGCCTATAAAAGAAGGGTTAGGGGTCCCATTTAGAAGAGGAGAATAAGATTAAAGAAACTCTACCCAATTGCACATTCCCATTGTCCCCACCCTTTAGCCATCCTTGTGAAAAGAGAGATACAAAGTAAAGATGTTGGAGGACATTTGAAGAGGAGCCTGTTGAGACCACATATTGTACCCTTTTACTCATACTTTTTGCCATTGTTATACCCTTCATCACCTATATTTAGACCCATATTATCACTTCATCTGATCACCTCAAGGTATACAACGTCCTTTCTCATCACTATATGTTTA